>KI915042.1:6665902-6991748 GCA_000473445.2 Anopheles farauti | reverse complement strand
TAATTTTTTAAGTCTTGTAAAGTGTTGTCCATTTTTTTTCCTTTTTAAACCCTAAACGTGTCAATAAATGTCTTTTTATAAAAAAAAATTATAAGAACAAGTTCATTGTCAAATGCTGGTAATTGGTCCTCAAAAAAACATCTAAACGTAAAGAACTAAACTATCAAAATGATTGTTCTAAGTAGTCAATTCTTCTGACTTTGCCAGATGATCTAGATTGGATTGGTACCTGATCTGTTGTGTAAATGGTTGAAACTTGTCATTCATTTGATTATTCATGAATGACAAATCCTTCCAAATGAAATCTTAGATGATGTTTTTAAGACCAGCATTATTTTTACCATATTTTCCATTCTCGCTTATATTATCCCATGTGTTTAGTTTTTTGTATGTAAACCACAAAGGTTGGTTGATATGTAGAAAACAAAAATAAATAAGCAAATATATCACAATCTTTTCTGCATTCAAAACACCATATCCTCAAAAGAAAGCATTGGATTCTCCCGCGAGTGTATTCACACAAAATTTGTTTCGTTCTAACCAAAACTTCGTTGTTCGTGTGACGCAGTTTTCTGGAGACATTCGGTCGGTAGTTCACTTCAAACACAACCGATTAACATTCAACGCGGTTGCATTGTCACAGAGCGGTTGAGCTTGAGGTGCCTTATCTTCCGGTGACATCCCACGGGCAGGCACGAGCCGGATTGCCAAATTGTGTTCCAATACCTCCTTCCTTGCGCCAGACATAAAGAAATCCTCATGCAGTTAAGCACTCGTGCCATCTCAAGTGCTGTGCAACACAATTCAACGTTAATGATGCAGAACACACTGCGCGGGAAGGGAATTTCGCTTTTCTGCAAACTCAAACTTACTCCTACGCTGTTATCGGTTCTCTGTTTTTCCGTTTTTTTTTCACCCCCTGCAGGAAAAAAAGGTCACCAACACACCACTAGAACGTGAAGAAAAAAACAACTCAAACGCACCGAAAACACACACACCAGAACCGAAATCTCCCGCGTCAGGAGTTTTAGTTGGGGGCGTCGGTGTCTGCCCGCTTGTCGCCGGGCCGTTGTTTGTGGCGAATACTTTGCCCGGCACTTGGCGCAGCTTAACGGAATTAGATTTCGGCAAGATTCGCATCCTCCCGTGATCCTGTCGTGATGTAGGTAGGCGAGATAACCCCTCTCGAAAGCAGTGCGCCAGGAATGGGAAGCATCAGTGGCAGTAGTTGCAAACGTGCGAAAGAATACTCCCAACACCGCCCGAAGGAGGGCTGTCCGGAAGCTGAAGTCACCGTGAAAATATCATCATTAAGATGATTGCTGCTATTATGATGGGCAGAGCGGAGGGAAAACCTGGGCAATCATGCGCCCCAAGCGTACCGAACGCCCCAACGAAACAGCAGGAAGCTGCAGTTCACCCATCTTTGGTTCACTCGGATCTGTGGCTTTGATTCCACCCAAGACACTTCGGGAAGTTCCGTTTGAATAGAAAGAAATACGGCAATTACACTCTTTTCACCATAATTGGTTGCGGTTTCGAACGTTTGCTCGCCACAATCGGGTGAGATTACTGTGAGCAGATGCGTGTTTCAAAGTGATGAAAACAAGACATGATTCATGACTTCCGCGACAGTTAACCTATTATTAGAGGCTCCCTGTACGTTCATATTCGTTCATAAAATATCAGAATCTGTCAATAACGCATATGCATTCTAGCTATTGTATAATATCTTCGATAACATATAACTATTGTTGATTCTGACAGCGAGGAAATCAGACAGAGCAAAATATGAAGATACTTTATTTTATTGCATTTCAAGGAAATCTGTTTACAGCTTAATTTTTTATCGTTTTTTTAATTTTTCAACTCCTTACTCATGTTTCAAAACTGTAATGGACGTTGAAGTATATGTGTTTGCATTAAGACGGCTTTGTTATAGAGATCTATTTTCACAAAAAATTGTAGCGCAGATCTGTGTTGTATTATACTCATGATTTTGAAGGGAATTGTTAGGTTTTGAATCTCACACAAGAGCATTTAGAATACAAGCTTTATATTTGTCGTCAGAAAATTCAGTTTCAATATGAAGTAAAGAAAAATATAATATATTTTTTTAAATCCCTTCCTAGCTTCGCCTTTGCAACAGTATTTTCAAATGATGCTTTTATGCGACAGCTAAGCTTTCAGAATCGACCAATAGATGTCGCGCTGTAGTGCTTTTGAAAGTTTCATTCTCTCGTAATGGTACCGCTGTACAATTTTTGAAATATTTCAATTTCGGAGAAAAGTTTCAATTAAGTCCATGGCTTGAAATTTACCAACTTATTTATGATAGAATTTAAAATTAATTTTAAGAGAAACATCGACTATGAAGTTAACGTCCTCAGACGTGCAATTGAAAAGAAATTATAGAGAAGAATGAAACGCAGATGGTTTATTCATGAAGCAATAGAATTTTTTTCGCTATATGCTATTAACATCGGCAAAGAAATTAGCAACATTTTTGGGCAGGAATAAAAAGGAAAACTACACGATAAGACTCGATGTGCATTTTAAGACATAGTTTTGTTTGAAAGTTTGTGTATTAAGATTCAAAATTTATTTTTAAATTTACTAAATGGTTTAGAAAGACGAAACACTTTCATTGATTTCAAATTTACCAAAAACAAGCAAAATATTAAAACATTCAATATATTTTGATCACTGCATGTTGCAGAAGTTTGGTAAATCGAGTCATACATACTTATAAATTTAATTACCTTCAACATCTTTCGGATGCACAACACAAGTACTTCTCAGCATTTTTGTTATGTGGATTAAATTTGGTATTTTGAAACAAACTACGTCATGTCTCAAATAATACAAACGACTTCCCGTTTTTTGTACATTTTTTTGACAAACAATTATTGGTTTATTCGTTTACTTTAAAATACATATCATTGCATTCATTGAAGCTACATTGGTGCACATATCGAAATCAAAGAAGGACTTTGTGACTAAAAACGCGGCCCAAATAATGTTCGCAAGCCAGCCGTTCGATCCTATCCAGCCATACTTTATTTAACGCCCAAAAACTAGTACTAATTAATAATGCACTGAACAAACCCGTGCCCCGAGCCTTCGACATCCGTGTGCAGTCGCAACGTTGGCGGCCACTTTCTGGTGGATTTCAGTCACCGGCATTGTTTGTATTAATTATGTGTTTATTCAAATTTGTGGTATTTCGTGGGAAGTTCAGTCAAATCCTAACCATAACCACACGGCGGTACGTGTTCGGCAGCAGATTTATGGAATGAAATTGAATATTAATCGCCCAAAAGCCGGTTTGTTCCTAATCGCTTGATTTCGCGCGGTCGCGCCTGCTCTAATCAGTTCCGCTCGCACCTCGCATGCAGTGTGGACCCGTTCATTTAGGCACTCTAATGAAATTTAAGTACATACAGCTGGTGGACCGCCGCCACGCGTGTCAAAAAGATGTCGCACAATTTAACGCACAAATACATTGACCATGACAGCGTAAATACGGCGTCGACGTGACGTGGGTGCGTGGTTAGTTAAAATTTAGCGTTCGATTTCTTTTTTATTTAATTTATTTATTTATTTAGCTCAGCGTAGAAAAGTTAGGCAATGTGCACGACTGGCTTTGTGCTGTTGTTTTATTACTTTTTTTTTCGTCTTCCTCTTTTCCTCACCCGGCCCTTACAGCCCTTTTATGTTAAATACTGCAGATCTCTTGCACCAATGCCTATCGCAGGAGCGAAGCTAGTTTTTGTACATATCACATAGCACCTTCTCCATCGGCGTGTTGCCGATCGTTTTCTGGAAGTAGATCGATTCTATCTTGTGTGAATTGACCGCACGCAGCAAGGGCAACATCAACAGCAACCGTCCGAACCGTGCAATCTGTCCCGGGAACTGCGTGCGCGAGTGTTGCGCCAGCATGACCTGTGGAAAATCGGTAGAAAAATAATGAGCATGAGTCCCAGGCACGACCCCGTTGCAGTCATTTTCCAACTCACCTGCGCTTGGTCTTGCAGATTCTCAATCTGAACCGGATCTTTCAGTCCTCGGGCCTCCGAACGGAACAGCACGATCGCTTTCATGCAGGCAAACTCGGCCGGATCCACCAGCACCGACTTAAACCGACACAGCGTGTCATTGAGAACGCGCAGATCCTGTGCCAACTGTGAAAAGAAGCACCAATAAATACGTACTCCTCAAACGAAACACAACGGGAATCGCATTCACTTACTTGACCCGGTTTAAAGAACCCAGAGTTGTTCGCACTGTTGCAGTGTTCGTTGAGCGAAAACAATGTACACGCCGTCGTGTCGATGGGCATACACCATTGAATCGCGTTCAGCAGGAACAGCTCCGCCCAGGACTCTTCCAACAGTATAACCTAACCGGTAGAAAAAGACATCGTTTGATTTGTGATGATCTCTTTTTCCGACGCTGAACTTTTCTTACCTGATCCCGGAATGTGAGGCTCGCGAAGCTGGGCAAATTTTTGGCCCACTTCACGGCCATAAACAGCAGACGTGCGCTGGTTTCGTAGATGGTTTCTTGAAAATTGAACATCTGAAAGTAGATACAAGTGGTAGAGAATTTGTAACGTTTCCTCAGATTTTAAATATTTTTTTACCTACACTATACACATTAAATCCTCAATTATTTGTCCAGAAAAAACGACATTGGGCAGAAATTTTCAAATAAAATTGAAGGACTAAATTGGTGAACAAGGTTTTCCACAAACAAAGAGGCAAACAATTATGAGGAAACCATTCGTTCGATATTCTTTGACTTTGCATTTAATGTTTTAATCTATGAGTATAGTAAAGTCTTTTTAAACAAGATTAACATAGATATTAAACAATAAAACGAGAGAATGAAAACCAAACAAACAACTAACCAGTTTCGCCACAATACTATGCAGTAAAAAGTATCAAGAAAAGAATAACATTCACGATGAAAAGTGATGCTAAATAGTTGCTTGTATACTACTTGAAATAATTCAGTTCGATTGAATTTGATTGAATTTTTCAGTCTTAACTTGAATCAAATTCAATTATCAAATAAACAGTTGGGATGAAATTTATAAGAGAAAAGTCATTCGCTTATCTATTAATACTTTTTGATTTTTTTTTTTAAATATGGTTCATTGTATAGCCACTTCTGATTTTATAAATAAAAAGTTTACCAGAAAGGGTTAAGTAGCATAGTTTTTTTTTTCTATACTACAAACGATTTCATCGGTCGTGACATTTATTGCTATACTTTAAATGTGATTTTTTGTAACTATCGTTTAATAAAGCTCAAAACGAGAAAAAAAGAGAAATATTTCATGTGAACTAAATGTTGCACAGTTTTTCTTTTTTCACTTCATTTAGGGTTTAACATCAAACCGTTTGCTTCTTATGTAATAAGTTTGTTAATTTTGTCTTTGTTTTTTAATTTAAACTAATTAATATAATACATTAATTACAACAAAGTATTATAGACCGAAATTTTCTTAAAGATGAAATAGATCGTCAAAAAGAAAAGGATAAGTGATAAATTATACGTGACGTTTCTGATCAGTTATTCTACATTATTCACAGCTACCGAGTAACTGTTCATACGTTGTTATTAGCATCTTATAAACCATATTATAATTTTAAAAACGTTATCATTATAATCATCTCTACTTACAGGTCCCTGTCCGTAGAAGGGATGGTTCATTAGGCTTGGTATGGTGTTGTTATTCTGTGCGACGTCCGTGTCCTCATCGTTTGTCACATCGATTGAATCATCTACAGCGCGGAGCAGACAAAAAATACATAAATTGAATTAAAACTAGAATCTCATCTTAACAGGTGAAGTAAAAATAACATAAATTTAACTTTTTAATCCCACGATACATCAAAAAACCCAGACATATGCCATCGAAACAAAAAACCTCCTCTGGTCATTGCACTGTAGCATTAATCTACGCAAACCATTTGGCTAACGATTTACTTCTGTACCACCCCGTCCGTATGTCACCGTCCCCGAAAGGGTCACTGGATCGATCCGAATGGTTGTGGTTTTTTATTCGCCCGAGTGCAATCTCCTGACGTTTGGTTAGAAAAAAAAACACCCTTGCGAGAAAAAATTGGCCCTTTCTTTTTGCACCTTCCCCCACCAGGCAGTGTGGGTCACGCCCGGCGAAGGGACGGGTATGCAAATTGGGTCTTTACGATAGAAATGAAAAATAAAAATTCAATCAAATGAAAAGCTGCTTTCCACCGTTTCAATCCCGCCTGACGGAGAAATGAGAGATTACCCCTCCATACCGGAGGTGTCGCGTTTTTTTGTCGCGTTTTTTTTTTTGCTACTTGTGGGTAAACACGGGAATACATCTTATGCTGTCTGGATTGTTGAATTTCAAAGTAGAAGCAAACAAAACAAAACTGCAAGAGACAGGATGATACAGGGTCAGATACAGCCACGTGCATCGTAATTTTATTATTTGAAGAGAGTGAAGAAAAAAATCACTATCCTTTTAAGCTGGTGCATATCAAATGAGTGAAGGTAAGCTTTATAGATTGATAAAAATTTTAAAAAAATACACACACGATTCCATGTAAATGCATCGCGAAAAAGTGTTTTTTATATGCTCAAACGGAACGATTTGTTTAAAAGGTAACTAATTACCTTTCTCATACTCTTCTTATTAAGTAAACAGTTTCTTTGCAACATTTTAATATCAACCTTTCAGCTATCAATTTCATCTTCCAATTCCAACACTTTTAAAAGCTTTCCAAAACTCATTACTGCTAATCGATGCTTCGCAACTGACAAACAAAGTTTTACAATTTTTCAAACAAAATAAACCTTTCCCTACCAGCGGAGACGGCCCATTTCAATCGCAAGTAATCATCATCCAACCGTTCCGAGAGCCGATCTCTGCTTTTTTCAATTCGCACGATTTACTTTCCGTTTAAGTTGCAACACACAAAATAAAAGAGGAAAAAGAAAATAGCCCCTCCCGCCAAACCCTCCCGGTGGACTCACCGCTGGTCCCAGACGCGAGTGGCAATTTAATTTTTATCACCACTTTTACAACCGTTACCGCGCGTGAAACGTGATGGTTGCGCCAACCCGCACGTCCCACGGGAGGAAAAACAATTGCGAATGGAGTTTTTTTAAGAGAGAGAGAAAAAGAAAATCGAAAAACGAGAGAGAGCGAGAGAGAGAGAGAGAGAGAGAGCAAAGAAAAAATACCTACAAAATAACAACTGGTGAGATGGTTTTTTGTTTTCCACTTCGTCCTGGCCGGAATCAAAATAGGGATTGCGTTTTATTTTATTCCCCTTCCCCGGTTTTATTTGCGCAATCCCTGACGTGCAGCAGCGATTGCAAAGGATCATGCCCTGCGCCCTCGCTCGTAGCTCTCGTGATACATCCATTAATAAGCCTTTTGGGAGTTGCAATTGCACATCTGAGACTTTAACGTTTAACGTGACATCGTTCGGGAGTGATTGATTAATCGAAGGCGAAGATTCATTTTGACCGTACTCGTACCGTTGCCGTTTAGCGTCAATCAAATGACGAACGCTGGATGCTAATTGGTATTTTATGATTATAAATAACGAGTGGTTTTTTTCACTTTTTAATTTGTAAACAAAACTCTTCAAGCACATTTCAGCTAGGGTATTATTAATGATCCTATCAACAGTTCTGTTTGTATTGAAACGTTTATAACAATAATTATTAAATAACACAATACAGATGATATCTGATTAAAGTAGACACCCTATTTAAATCACTCATACCGCTTGTTACTATGAAGTAAAACTCTTTACTGGACACAATATAATCCCTGAACGACCAGCTTTACACTCCTTTACTCCCTACGGGTGTATGATCATCAACTTTCGTCATAATTGTCAAACGCACTCGGACAAATCACGGCCATCGAAACCATCGTTCGCCACGCCATAATCCGCCGCGTTCCCCTCGACCGTTCCCAGCACGGCCGGATCATTTAGCATAACAGCATAATGATTTACCAACTCGCTGCCCGACCGGCTTCCAAACAAACTACCGAGACAGACAAACATTTTCCCGGGGGTTCGATTACCCTTTTGTCGCAAAAGGGACCATGAACCGGTCGGCCACCTTCCGGCAACAAGAAAATCCCTCCCTCCCTTCCAAAAACCTCGCCTGTGCTCACGTCGGTGGGCAATTATTTATGCGGTATTAAAACACCCCGAGAAAGTGACAAATAGTTATTTTATGCCCTACGGGGGGAAAGCTTTTCGGCGCCTTTCTGCGTTTTTCCTGCGAGCTGCTGGGTGCGTTACGTGCCCACTTCATTAGTCAAATTAATTTTGCCCGAAAAACGACAACTCCTCCTCCTGCCGATGCCCACAGCCAGCCCGGATGCAGCAGCATCCTGCAGAAATCGATTAAATTATGATTATATCATTTTATGACTTTCTCTTCCACGGGTTGCGCAACTGTCGATTGCAAGCAAGCGGGAGGGCGATAAAAGTTCCATCAACCAAATTGAGCTCGCTGCATTAGCGACCTTCCCGAGTGCTCCCTTCAATGTCCATCTCCAACCACTTACCATCGTTATCGTTCATGTTGTCCTGCTCCAGGATGGGGCTGGCTGAGCCGCACGACGACGAGCTGTGGTGGGGATGCTTTTCCGCCTCCAGGCTTGAACCACCCCCGGTAGGACAGCCGCCCGTGCCGTGTCCGTTCACCGAGCCCGTCCCGTGCGGTGGCGATCCCGCCCCACTCGGCGACCGATCGCCGGCCAGCGAGTGGTTCGAGGAGGAGGTCGTGGTGAGCAGGTTCTCCGTCGAGCTGGAGGAGGCGTTTTTGTTGTTGTTACTGTCGCCGCTACCACTGGTCAGTGGGACGATGGTATCGGAACGGTCCCGATCCCGATCGTTTCCGACCGATTGCACCGAACCGGGCGTGCCGTTGTGACCCGGCATGCCAACACCGTTCAGATTCATCGACAGCCCGTTCGCTAGACCGTGCATGGCGGCATGATGCGCGGGATGGTGCGGGTGATGGTGCGGGAGACTGTTCACCAGCGACGACACCTGGCTGTGATGGTGCAGAAATTGACTGGTGGGAAGGGCGGGCGTCGGCAGGATGCTCGGCCCGTACCGGGATGGTGACAATAACGCCAAGGACACCGGGGGCCTACGTGAGGATGATACGTTAGATCGATATTTAAATATTACTTTTTTATCATTTAGGCGTTTTTTTCTTACTACACAAAATTATTATCTATCAAGCTTTGGTGAAATTATCGAGTTTTATTTTCAATTTTATATTAAATGTACTATGGACGTTTTCAACTATTCACTTGCGATTGCATTATTTTGAGTTCCTTTCGACGTGTTTGTAGCAAATAAACAGATGATGAGATTATTAAGCAATTCGTAGAGATATTAACGATGACAATTGAAATTTCATTATTATATTTTGACTAAAATAATTAAAAGTCTTTTAAAAATAGACTTGTTAATTTGTTAATCAATCAACGTGCGTGTTCATTTAAACAACTAATCTAGGCGATTTGCTAAAAATTGCTGTTTGATTCCGCTTAATGTAATTTTTTTAAGCTTTCTGTCTTGTGTTTTCTTAAAATCCTTTTTTTTTTTCTTAGTAGTTAAACTGATTTGACACCGTAGCTCATCGATAAACCGTCATGGCTACCAGCTAGGCGTTAGCGATGATATCGGCGCGATCGATTAGAGAAGTGACTCTATTGGTACAGAATATTTCTGGACTGCGTTTGGTAAATTATCGCTTAAAAAATGTAGGAGCGTACGTGATTTCGTATTCGTATATTTGTTTTGATATGAAAGTAACACAGATGATTTCAACAGGCAAAATACCCAACATCTTTATAAAAAACTGATTTATGTATTAAAATGTATTAAAAGGTATGTATGTATTAAAAGGCTACAATATTAAATTTGCTACATCTGGTTTTATTTGAATATATGCGGTATTAAAGCGTTAATTGCTTGTTACTTCAATATTATACATGACCATCTGAATTGAAAAAAAACTATCTAAAACTATCTACCTAAATCACACCATACCATTATCTGCTGCCATAAATACACTTGCCGCCAGAAATTCTGGCGTGTTTCGCTCTTTTATATGAAATCAAATATAATAAAATTGCTGAACGCCTAACGTTCATTTTAGACTTCGAATTAAATTTACGCTGAATAAAGGTTAACAAACTTATAGCAAAAATAAGTAAAACATACAAAATGTTAAAAATTCTAGACAGCAACTGACAAAATTGATGCCGAAATTGATTTTTTTGCACAGCATTGAAACATTTCTAAGAAATCGTAGAATAAGAAAAGTTCATTGGAAAAACAAAGGAAAATTCCACTAATAATTCTATTCCTCATCGTAATGTGATTTTTCGCACATTATTTATCGATGGCCTAAGGATAATTGTCACACATGGTTCTGCTCATCATTAAACGCTAGCAGATTGAGCAGAAAAGAATTTCAACACCCAAAACTCACCCAAACACACCGACGGCGACGGCCGCCTCCCTTAGGGCCCGACCCTGTTCCATATCCCGCAGCGCTTCCGGTCGGATTGTTGCCGTATTACGTGGTTGACGCTCATTTTGCACCGCTAGAAAGAATCAACGAGAAGGTAAGATATTAGGGACGATATTCAAACACAAACGTTCGAAAAAGGGTTTATATGTTTTTACTCCAGCATCCCATCGCAACATTGCCAGCCTTTCTGATGACCCATGAAAATGGAACCCTTGGACCCCGTCGAGCAGGTCACGTGGTTGCGTTGTTGGAACCATTTTTATGCATAATTAATTTCGCCATATTGCGCGGCCGCGTGCAGGTCGGCGAGCGGTTTAGGTTAAGCGACGGCATCCGACTGTTTTGTTTCATCCGCCGGGCATTTCTACACCTCATTAACACCCTTTGAGGCCCTTCACCACGATGTTGCCAAATTCACACACCAAACACGCAAGTGTTCACACACGCACGGGCCATGACCCAGCGAACGGCACGTGTCGAAGATGTTCCCGGGGTCGGTCCGTGTAAAAATTCACCCAAATTGTGGTTTTAGCGGGTAAGGACAGCGAGATAAGCGCCCTAACCCGACCGTTCTTTTATGCAAAAGACTTCTCTCCAACTCTCGCTATCTCTCTCTCTCTCCCTTTCGTTCTCTCGCTCACATCCCGGATGCATCACTCTCTTCTGTCTCCTCATATGCGTAGGTCGATCTTTTGACCTGATTGCTCATATACACCGTTAGCAAACACCTCGTGCACGTTCGCTCGAAAAGCAACCGAACGACAACGGCGACAAAGTCTTGTTAGCATGGCGTTCCACCCAATAACCGCGCGGTTTGTCGCACCCGTAAAGCAAACCAATTTGTTACACACAAAAATAATTAGAACATTGTTCACGTCATCTCAGCGGCGGGCATATCGCCGCAGCGGACGCGTGCCAATGGCGACCCAAAACCCAACAACCCGCTGCTGGAACGCATGATGGCACGGCCTGATGGCCTTGGCCGAAGCACCACACCGCTCCGGTTGCTTGTTATGGATGCTTCACTGAAAATCGAAAGTATGAGATCATTTGAATAAACATACACACGAAATTGATGTGCCCTCGAAAGGGTGCGCCCCGTGTCGGAAAGGGTAGATGCAGTGGGGAAAAACCAGAAGGCCGCAGTGACAGTTTGTCTAACCTAGTGCGGCAGCGAGGGTGGATTAAAAAAAACAACTGTAACATGCTCCTAACTCCTAAAAAAGCAAGCAAGCAGCAGGTGATGGTGATTACTACATAAATTACCAAATACGTCAACAATTCCTTTCATCTGCTGCTTCAAATTCCCGACGATGCACTGAATAGCTTGTGTATGGGAGAGAGAGAGAGAGAGAAAAAGAGAGAGAGAAAGAGATAGAGAAACGAAAAAAGAGGGATTGCGATAAGAATTTGATCAACTGGATCAGAAATCTTGTGCATACGTAAAAGAAAAGCTCTACGGCTCTCTAAAGCTGTTCCTAAGTAGTAGTAGTAGCAATTCGGGATCAACAATAAATATAAAAAGGGTAAACTTATCCTTGGTTAGAATTTCTGCAATAGCGTCTTAAAGACTTTTAGAATACATAAACAATATAGTAAGTATTGTCCGCAAAAGAAAAGCATCACAAGTTGTCAAACTATCAATACATAAATGTAGAAACTAACAGATTATACAACTTGATTTCTCCAAAACATGCACAAAATTAAAAATTAAATATCGAAATTTCAACCGGATCGTGATACAGTAGTAGTTATTCTGATGTTTAATGTTGATCGACATTCTATGCGCTTATACAATTCTGATTACCATATTCTTCAACATCCTTTTATTATAAAAATGTGTTTTCAATAAATTTATATATTTTTCCTACATTAATAATAATTTTACTTATTTTTATTTATGAAAAACACTTATTTTGAACAATATGAATTGAAAAATTGTGGTACTAATTTAATAAAGAAACTACTTTAAAATAATAACCCTGAAACATTATTATACCAAACGACGTCAGCTAGTGTTCTCGTTTTAGTGTAAAATAAAACAAATCGAAAAAACAATAGAAATGAATAAAATATAAAAGGAAATTGCATATCATATAGGAAAAGGAAAAGAATTGCATATCATAAAATTCATACGAATACAAATGAATCAAATTTTAGCATGTTAATATCTCAATTTTCTGTCATATTTATGCCAAAGTAAGGTATTATTTTGAGGTTTGCCCTAAACACTAAAGATTAAAATATTTAAATACATTTACTAGATGTTAAAAGTTGTATAAGACTTGCTAATGTCAATAGAATTATCGTGCTAGGTTTTGTTTTTGCCCATTAAAATGAATCAAGCCCATTGCGATGTCATCAACAAGTTGCTACTACTTATAATCTCTTCGCGCGCCAACCAACAGGTGTTTTTCAAGAAAGTGAAAAAAAACAAATTATCTTTGAATAAAACCCTCGCCTTCCCATTAAAAAGCCCTCTTCAAATCGAAGGGAAGCTCCATCCCTCGAAAAGCACCATTCTCGCGTTATAATCTTTTCCGAATTGTTTTCTGCTCGACCTGCCGTAAGCCCGGAATCCGGCATTTTTGAACGCCCATTTATTCCCCCGCCCACGCCTTGCCTTCGGGCCGCTTTCCAACCCAAAGTCACTGGAAATGTGTATTTAATAGCGAGCAACACGTACCGCTACCCGATGTGATACTGTTTGACAAAGTGTGCTGCCTGCTCGATGCCAGCACCTTAAGCATTTTCAGCTGGTTGGTATCGAACGTTGAGGAGGAATCGTGCGAAAAGGAGAGGGAATTTCGTGCCTCATTTGCGTGTGCCGTAAGCGCAATCAGTCGTCGCTGCCGACCGACTTTGATGGTACCATTAATGAGCAAACCGATGGGACAAACCCCAATGTGCCTGGAAGGTTGTCCGGAGCGCTCATCGTTTATACTTGTTTCAATAACCCCACAAGCTCCCAGTAACTCCGGCTGTTCCTCCGACACGGCGAGATAGAAAAGCGCACACGTGCCTTGTAAAATTAAGGTCCTTCACGGGTGTGTGAGACTACACACCACAGGCTACAGCACTCGAAATTAACACACCGGAACGTTAGGTTGACGACACATCTTCACCGGTTGTGATCATCGCACGTTCGGTGGGGTGCAGAGGGGAAAAAGTTTGTTCCTCACCCCGAGGGAAGCGACTGATGGTTACAATTTTTGCATCCGTACATTTTTTCCACCCAACCCCCAACATCGCTCCACGAGCAAACACCGTACAAAACAAATCAAACAGAAGCACGCCGCAAACAAAGCCACAACAAGCAATAAAGAAAAAGAAAAACAAGCATCAGACGAAATAAAAATGCTCTCTAATCAAGTTTTGTGTTACCAACGCCGGGGACTGATGGGAGGTTTTATCAGCGGAGAGGCAGCCAGCGGAGGCATGTTACGTGTGGTTATGTTTCCTTACCGTTTCGCTTTTTTACCACTTTCCACTCTCGCTCTAAAGCATTGTTAAGTATATTAGCAGGCGAGTTTGTCGGTTCTAACACTGCTTGCAATATTTCATCAAGCTCTCATTTTTTTTTTTTTGTGTGCCGTTGTGTTTGCATGCAATATTATTTATGCTTCACGGGCACCATTTCGAAAGCGCTTTGATGCTGCAATCATTTGCTACAGGCCTGAGGTATGCAAAGAAAGAAAAAAAAAACGAACCATTTTAAAGGCACAAATTGCACCACGCCCCAGCGTAACACAATTGTCACAAATTGTTTTCAAATGACCAGCGAGCCGAACATGGCCTGGGAGTATGCTGGGTTAGATCCGTCAGGTTTGCCTACATTCGCACGGATAGATTAATGCTTTCTTTTGCATTTTTTTTGTGATTTCGTTTGAAAACGCCGCATAACGCCTCGTAAAGTGTCACACCTTTTAGTTCCGCAGTATGGTGTTTGTTTTTTTTTTCTATTCCAATGGCACAGCCGTCACATTTTTCGTTTCTGAAGATGGTCCAAATCCAAAACTCTGTTCGAATTGCTTTCCCACGGAACAAATCAAAAAAGTCGTGCCTAAATCGTATCGACACATAATATAATTTCAAATTTTGATGTGCTATGCTGTTCCAAAACATGACGCATCGGTAAAAAATTCTCAATCAATTACGGAGTAAGTTTTGCTTTTTTTAAGAAGCATAGACCTTTTCCAGATGTTGATGAAGAGTAAACATCTAGGTCGAATTTGAAATGAAGAGAAGAATCTTGAACTTCCAGTTCATGTACCTTTTGAACCCCTTTTAAAATAATGTAATTGTTTAATGCTTAACATAAAACATATATTATAAAACATCCCATTGCTGGTCAAATGAATGATTTTTTGTAGAATTTCAAACTGTTTAACATTACCCCATAGTGGGTTTCAATATATCAAATGATTTTAGTGATCGATTTTGAATCCAATTACTGTAAAAGGAACGTTATGTATGGTTAAATTGTTAGCCAAAAATACAAAATTTAAAACCGCTCACGTTGATTAAGAAAACTATGAAGAAAATTTAACTTTGATTAGGATTAGAAATCAGAAAATTTTACTCGGTATCGAAAGGAAATGACTGGAATTTTGCAATGCAACATTTTCGATTAAGAAGCATATTAGTTTTCTTGAAAACACGTTAATAACATTTTTCATCATTCTCACTGGCTGCTCTATTTTACCGAAATTTTTGCATAAGTTTTAGGAAAAATAGTTTTATCTACACGGGTTCATAAATTTTAGTCTGGTTACATTGGGGTAATTCTACAACATCCCCCCCCCCCCCCCCTTCCCATGACCCCCCTTACTTTAGTATTATAAGAGGTAAATTTTCTCAACACTGAATCACAATTCCATCTGATGATAACTAATTAATTGTTGTGCAGTAAAATAATCTCTTGAGCCGTCGGTAACAAGTCGTCTGAAATAACATCGTAGGTCGCCTCGGCAAGTAAGAAGAAGAACATTCCACGTTTGTGTCAATTTTAACTTTTCCATGTGTAATGCTTTGTAATTTACATTTACCTGTTTTTCCTCATTTTACACTCATTCAAAGTTCTTATTCAGGAAAAATCACTCCATCCCGTACAACATTAAAGACTAATGTTCAAATTTTAGAGTACCAAAACAGCATATTTTTTAAATTCCCAACACCCTTTTTTCCCAATCGTACTCAAGTGTAATGTTAAGTTACAAATATATTTACAGTCCATCAAAACTTACCGTCCTTGTTCATTCCCATCGTAAGGCATTTTTTCAGCCGGCATGCCTGACACTGGTTCCGATGCGCTTTGTCCACCGTGCAGCTTCCCGTTCCGGCCTGGCAGCTGAAGTGCGGAAAAATAAAGTACACATTAGCTCATTGGATTACGGTGTCCGCAATTAATACTGGCTTCGGCGTCGCTCTTCGCACCGACACTCGCGAACGCTGCGTGAGGATTAAAATCAACGCCAACACCTAAACATGATTCAGAACTTTTACCATTGACGAAACGACGCCAACCAAGCGACCAAGTGACAGAAGTTGAACATTTTTCATGACATATGCGACCCCGTGGTAAAGCCTCTAGCTCACGAATTCATCGTCAACGGGCGTGCAAGGATTTTGGTTCTGCGACGTAGGTTTGCACGGAAAACAATGACTCGACACCGCGCGTACTTGCCGGAGCGGATGATGCTTCAATTGCTACAATCCGCTTGTCTGTTTGGAAGGTGCGGGAATCAGGAAAAGGACCCTTTCCTCACCGAGCCGAATTACAAGTACCCGCCCAGGAATCTATTCTAACAAAAGGTCATTTAATGCCTGATCATCTTTTTGCATTTTGGTTGGCCGGGTTTTGAAGCGCACATTGTAGTCGAGCTGGTCTCCCTCTCTCTCTCTCTCTCTCACTCTCCGTTCAACATATCAACAACGTGGCGTCTTCTAAATCCTATTTACGCTATCTAACAGGGTGCCACCGAAGGGAAGATGTTAATTGAAATTGAAGTGTTCGCAGCAGTTGCTGAGCCAGTGAACCAGTGAAATGAAACAGTCACAGGGAAGCTCATCCCCATACAGCTGTACTATGGCAAAAAGTAGCCCTCCCGCTAACGCCACTCCGCCAAGTGTAGCCACCCGAAAGGGCAGCCAAAAAGCTGTATAAAAATATAGGACGCCACGCAAGCCACCCCCGTCTCGCAAAGTTCAATGTGCCAAAGTGGAAAAGCGAAAACACAATTTTCATTCCAATAAATTGAATACAACGAACATTGGTCGCCGCCGCACGGCGTTCGAAGCTGATTCGAAGTCAAACCTTAGCAAGTCGAAGGCCGCAGCTGATGCGTTGGCCTGCCCTGCCGCCCCGGAAGGGATTAGGTGAGATCTCGGTAAACCGAGAGATAGAGAGAGAGACAGACAGAGAAAGTACGGTTTTTCCTGCCGAAGAAATCGGGAGCACCCGATGCTGGAGGAGCATTCAACTGAACAACGCAACAAAATGGTGGATACGATTGTAGCGTGATTTCCGCACCCATGGCGGCGGACGGAAGAAACCAAGCGCGCAGGAAAAACATGAAGCAATGCTTAATCCCCACGATTGATGGTGTGTTGGTGATGGTGTTTTGGAGCCGACAGAGAGTGAGGGAGGAGTACGAGCTACGGGAAGCAATTTATTGATGTTGGCAAAAGTAAAAAGACCATCGGACGTGATTTCAGCCAGAGCAGTCTCTTAATGTTATTACACTTAATTCCTTTTGCTAGGAACAATTTGTCGGGGTTTTTTTTCTTTATTTTTATCGCTCACCACTCGTAATGTGCACGGTGTTCGCACCTGCGCATAACGGATACATTTGGCATGGTTCCAGCAATGTTAACTTCTAATTTTGCTTAGTTTTGGAGTTGATATGATCAATAAAGATGCTCATATTTTAATAGTATGAAAAATCGATTGAATGAAACTACCATAGATAGAAAAATCATGAAAAATTTCGCATTATTTTATGTAAAATGAAAATTTACAAGCATTTCCCATTTATGTAATTTCAAATTAAAAGAGTGTAAGCTAAAGCAGCATTTTACCAAAAGTTTAGAAAGATATATAAATATATTGTGATCTTTCTATGCATAGCTGTAGAAATCACAGATGTATGATTAAAAGTAAATAAACATAAATGTATTATTGGAAACTATGTTTACTATTCCCATGAAATAATAGCTTGAAATAAGTAAAAAAAGTTAAACGAGAAGTCGCGCGAAATCCATATTCAATGAAAAATGTAGAGAAACACAGCACGGATGAGTACCATAAAAAATATGAATTTTTTAATCATACACCAACATAAATGAAAAATGAAATTTTAAAAGTAAATATTCCATTCCAAAATCAATATGTTACTATTAAAATAATGTTAATAAAGTTAGAAAATATCTTCAAACAAATGAAACAGTTCAAATCTGATGAAATCTGCTAATGAAACGAGAGTTTTATTTTATTGCGCCAGCAACGAATTATTCAAGCCACAACAACTAACATTTAATATTTTAATACTTCTAACAAGCAGCTTGTTTGAAATTTCATCAAATAAACAAGTTTAGGTTGCTGCTAGCAGTTTTTTTATTTAATAAAATATACAGAATATTTTATCTGAAATACACACAATATTTTAAAACTACCGACATCAAATCTCCGTCATCTTTATTTTTTGCAATCGCTCACGGTGTAAAGCAAATGGTACAGCATATTAATTCCAACAGTAATGAACATATTCGTTTAATAAACCTGCATCATTTGATAAATTTCCACAACAGCACAATCATACAATCTGCACCGCTTAAGACCTTATCTCATTAATCTTTCCCTCTCCCCTTTGCCTGATGTCTGTCCGGACACTTCCGCGCCCATTACCGGTAAGCGGCGTTTAATATCCACCCATCCACCCTAACCGACGGGAGAAGCGAACGGCGAAAATCCCTAATCCCACGGCGTACAAAAGCAACGCAACGCGGCACAACACGCGCAGTCAACACTGGCGCAAGCACCTAACATTTGCGGGTCGCAGCTGGTCAAGTGTATCCTCAGCATAATTCCAATCGGTCCCCGGAGACTACGCAAACCACAACGCGAACTCGAAAGCTATCTCCGTGGTGCTCGGACCACGTCGCATCCGACAGTGATTTCCTACCTTTCATTCAACAGTCTCGGGATATGGACGATTGTTTTTTTTTTTTTTTTGGGCCATACCGAAGAGAACAGACGGGTAATCACGTTACGGATGGTCAACAGCAACGCAAACCTTTTTCCAAGCCTACCGAAGCGGAAGAAAAATCCACTCTCGAAAGCAAACACACACACACACACCCCTTTGATCTCCGGCAGCACAACCGGAGCATTTTCTCGGCAGTCGGATAAGAAAAATTGAAAATAAATCGACTATTCATATTCACGCTGGCTTCCGGACCGTATCAACCTGACTGCTCCGTCCATCCTTGTCAAGTCGTCATTGACCGACGGATCGGTATAAAAACAACTCCCGTGATGGCTAATGGCTCCCCAACGGATTCAGCCCGACACTGACAAATAAACTTCACTGGAAACCCTTTCCCACACGTTCTTACACACATACACCCTTGCTTGACCCTATCAATCTGCAGGCCCGACAGCATCCATTCAGAACAAATATCAAAATATTGAATCAAAATTTATGCCCATCCCGTTCTCGCCCTCCTGGGGCAGAGAAAGACGGAGAGCACGGACCGGGATTACGTTGGGATTACCTTCTTTTTATGATTTATGGAACCAGCAGCTTGGAGCGAAAGCCGTAGCTCCCACGGAGCATACGAACCCAGGTGGAGCCGAGTCGATCGAGTTTATGTGACACACGAAACGGAACAGATTACACGCCCGGTAGACAGCACCGTCGACGGTGCTCCCCAGATACCCACCGTGGTGACGATAAAACTGGTTGCCACCGCTGCCATCTCGCCCTTTTATGATCCCCCATAAATCAGTTGCAGATGTGCTGAGCGGAAGCCATCGCCAGAGACGGCCGCCATTTGCTCGGCGCAATTTGAAACTTTGCAATAATGGCAGTTGGGAAAAGTTATGCTCCTCCTGGCCACACTCAAGGGAAGCGAGAGAGAGAGATAGCTAGCGAGGAAGAGCACGAGGGAGACGTCCACCAAAGGCACACAATTTCGTAAAATGTCAACCTTTAACCGGTTTCGGTTGTTATCGTGCCTTTTGCGAACTTATCATTTCCGGGCTTTGAGCTGTGAAGCGCGAGAGCTGCGCTGGAAAAAAGGGGAAAACAACTCACAAAACACACCGTCAGCGAAACGCGGTGGCATATGTTCGAACGGATATGCCAGCGGTAAGTTCGGTAGCTTCCCCGAGCGCCTTGCACCCAACGATGCAAAACCATAAAATATCAATTAATCATAACACCATTTAGTGGTGGGGAGAAATCGCAATTCCTCATCGCAACGGTGGTGGCAAAAAAAAATACGTCCCATTCACGCCCATTCTACCACGGTGGGTAAAGCGGAACGCAACCTGACAGAAGGCAGAAGCCTCACCACCGGGGAAAAGGGATCAATGATGAATCCTCACCCAAATCCTACACCAACTGGTGATGTTTTGCATCGGGAGATATGTTTTTTTTTTGTCGTCACTTTCGTTTACATCCTAATTCCTATTTCCTTCGTCTACGGCTTCTACCCGGTGTGGTCATTGTTAAACGCGATACAGCGAGAGTAAAGTGCATTAACTTCACCACGCATCCCGCCGCATGCCGCCGGCGAATCCCGGAATACAATTGAATGGGAACATCTGATCGATTTCCGCCTAATCTGCACGTCCACCAGCGCTACCAACTGGGAACTTTTGCAACTTCACCGAACTTCCGAAGAATGGTAGGGTGACCTACCCGTTTGCTACCCCCAGACACCAGAGGGGTGCGGCCGGGAATTGTTGATTAATTAGAATTTAATTTATTGAGTGGCACTCTACCCTTGAACAGGGCCGGTAGATCCTATCCGGTGCCGGTCATCAGTCACGCCAACTTGGCGGTGCACCCGGTGATTCCAGCAGGGGTGATTCGCCACGTTAAATTGATACAGGGATTAAGTTGTAGTATCTCCGGAACGCTGCGCTTGGAAATCTCGGGTGTGTTCCGATGTCCTCGGAACCTTGTTCAACCCAACAGGTTTCTCTGTCACGGAAGGGAAACGCTTACTTTCGGAGTAGGAATCGGTAAATATTTACCCGCTTCCGCACCAGCTCGAGACGACCTCGCCATGCCCTCGAGCGAACCATGTGTGTGTGTGTGGCACTGTTCTTACCTTGTTTGATTGTGGGACGGGGAAGTGTTATGATTGAAAAGCTATTATTCTATTTGCGAGTGGAATGTTCCAGCGGCAGCACCACCATCGACATCAACATTCGCGCACGGCAAACAAAACAAACACGTGTCGGGATTAGGACCAGCGAAACGAGCCAGAGGGTTTGCGCGTTTTGACAGGTTGTGATGTTGCCGGCCGGCTTACTTTCCATAATGATGGAAATATGACAAGATCGATTTGGCTATTGAGGATGCTTAATGCGGTTGTTGAGGAAAATATTGATCGGTATTGCTATGTTGCTAACTGTTATTAGATTCATAGGGCACACTATCCATGGTAAGATGCATGAATTCTTAACTAATATGGCTTAGATAGGTTCTTAGATAGTGCTAGACATAGATAAGCTTGCTATTACAAGATCCTACACATCCTACACGATTCGTTTATGATAGAGCACTTCTTTATCCACAAGTATATATGCATTCAGTGATAGTACACAACAATTCTGTGGATCTGGCAACCTTATAAATGAACAAAGTCTAGAACTGGTACGTTCTATAATACTAAATACGGTTCTGGTGCTTACAATCTACTAAATATATGCTATACAATTACAGCATATAGTTCAAATATATAAACTATATTCAAATTAAATATTTCTCACAACCATGTTCATAAATAACATATAATTATACATAATTCCAACGACATTTCAGATGCCACTATCTTTACAAGAGCCAACAAAAAATAAAAAAACTGTATCTTTAAAATTACATCATAATAAAAATAATTTTAAGCTTACTGTTTTATAGCTAAACAGTGTAGTTTTATTCATAGATCATAAGCTACCATAGCACACATATTCAATCCACTTGAGATGATAACAAAATCGCGAAACTACTTCCGTCTTGAAAGGCCTTGTAAAGTTGAGTGAGTGAGTGAAATGAGCTTTTGATAGAGCTAGGTACAAGAAACTCTTGCATTTATACCTTTTTAAATTATTAATTTAAAATAACTTCATATTTAACATGCGCTTTATAAGCTACTATTTCGAAAAATAACCTGTTTTATAGCCAAGTTTTATATGAGATCTTCCACACGCAATTCAATGTATAGCTTAAATGAATTAAACTGGCAAATATGAAATAAACCATCGATAAATAAAGGTACACACAGCTCGAGGAAAATAATCAGTAGAAGCGTTAATACTTACCGATAGATCAGCTTCCTCCGGACACTTCGCTTGAAGAACCCGGAACATCCGTTGCACGCCAATATGCCGTAGTGCTTTCCCGAGCTGGTATCACCGCACACGACACAAATTAGCCCAAGATTCTGAGCTTTCCGAGCGGACGAGCTCGTGCTTTCGTTCACATGCTGTGGTGGCCACGGTAGCAGCCGATTTTGGGGTGAGTAACACGAAATCGGCGAACCGCGGTGTTCTGTTCGGTGGAAGAGAACGCAGGAAAATGATTATTGTAGAGGAATCTGTAGAGGCTGCGCACGGGAAACATAGAGAATTACTAGATTACTTACCACCTTTGCCGGACATACCGTTCTCCATGCGAGACAACCCACCGTGGGCGCCATCTTCGATGCCAAACCCACGGCCACTTTCCTCCTTCTCGAGCTTATCGTAAAAGTCCGCGATCGAACCCTTGCTGAATCCTGCAAAGAAAGACATTGTGGGAATGGTTCGCGATCAGTACTGCCGTGTGCGTACAATTGTTAACACTCTGCCGCACTAAACCCCAGGTATCCTTGATTGTAGCCCCTGCACGACACAAAAAAGACCCTCACACATCCACACTGCACCCGTCCGCCGCACGCTACTGACCTCGACCGATCCATCTTGCGTTCGAGTCGACAAATATCGTACCGAACGGTGAGTAAACAGCAGCCACTTGCGAACCCTTTACGTGGCTTGCCAGCACCACTCGAAGGCGCGGTAGCCACACCACACCGAAACATCTTCCGCTACGAATAAGAAATTAACTACTGTTGACTCAGAAACCACTGGCAAACAGACACGGCTACATTGTAGCTTTGTTTTACACATGCAACGCACACTTTGACGGCTTCACGCAGGGTACGGAGCGGCATCGGGCTTTTGTTTGAGTTAGGCATGGCGGAGCCTACTAAGATGCGGCGCTCGCCGTTGAGCAAGTCAGCAAACTTTCGAACGACACGCGAATCACACATTCTTTTCCTTCGGGTAGGGTGTGGTGATAACATTTTCATTCGATTAAATTTAGATCAAGCACTTTGATGAGGTTGTTGTAAGGCACCCTTCCAACCGGTACGTGACGGTCATTAATAATCACTTGCCGCACTTGCTTATGCTAATCAATTCGTCAACCATCGTCGAAAGATGGCGACTGGGATAGGGAAATAGATGGTCAGCCGACACTAATACCACTGCTCCGTCGTTATCACCTCATAGTTGGCACCATCGTTGGCGACCATCTTGATTTCAACACATCATTTCACGTCACGCCAAGCCACCCGAACGAAACACTTCCCCTTCAGGTGAGTTTCAAATTTGCAACTCATCTCCGAGGCAACTGTGGCAACAAGACTAAATAAAAAAAAAAACGCTACAAGCAGCTAGTGCTCGGTTTCGAGCGGTCGCTAGTAAGCCATCATTCAATGGATGAGCTCGTTCAGAAACGTACATCCTGCTCGACGACGACGGTGACACCGAACTATACTAACCTACCTCTATCACGTGTTGTTTCCTCTAGCAAATGACTTGCGTTTATAAAAGTCACTCGCGATTGGTTGTTGTCGCGATTTTCGGATTAATATCGCGGCGCCCACCGACGGATGAGGCAGTCGCACCAGGTTTCGCTACACAACGCTGATTCAACAGACGGAACGGCAGGGCGGCTCGCATCTCAAGCCGTCGCAAGTGCGTGCCCTTTGTTTCGACATTCCTTTGGCTGCGTAGCAGCTTCGAAAGCCCCAAAAAATACAGCCAACAACTGTATCAACACGCTGTCGGATGCTGACAACGGCTCAATGGTTTTATAGTCCAGGTATCATCACGCTGTGTCTAGACAGTTGGCAACAGTGTCGTTGTTGAAGGCATGCGGCTTAGTAAGGTTGTTTCTCACACTGATAGGTGCTTTACGATAGTTTTCTGTTTTGTGCAGCATTTAATGAGAATCCAGTTTTTTTTTTGGGCTTTTATATCTCTCTAATGAAAAAGTGCAACATCGAAAACATAGTTTATTTTAGATTACGACAATTTTAAAATTATTAAACGTTAAAATGGTAAGTCAAAGTTCCTCTGTTAGGAGCACATCGTTGTAAAAGAGAGTATCTACTTAGAAACTGAGCGATTATTCTTTACAATTTGATCAGTTTACATGCGTTCAATCATTGCATGAATCTAACCCTAGTATGATTATCTAGACCTATAGAAAGTTTTCATTTGATAAATTCATAATTTTATTCAATATGTTCAAGATGTCTGCTATCTTTGTATGATGTTTTTCGAAAATTTCATTTTAAAATACTGTTGTTTTACTAAATATAAACAAACTATCTCATTGTTAATTGTTAATTTTATAATACTTCGACAGCAAAAACTATTTAGCAAAACCATAAACAGAATCTACAGAAACAGAATATGTTTTAATTTTGAATAGCTCAATAAAATAGTTGTGACTAAAATAAAAGCATAAATATCACAAAGTCCCCAAGAAAACTTCGTGCAGTGACTTTCTGTACGCCATTAATCATGGGATAGTTAACATTCATGAAATAAATTACAATAAGTGCATTATGCATTTTAGAATTTATTAATACTAGATTTTTAATTTGCTTTGAATACACTGATTTAGAATGTATTACAGTATATAGATTTGGATAGATTTCTTAGACATAGAATCCAAAAGAATCTAAAAAAAATCCAAAAAGGATAGTCACAAACTCTGCTGGATAATATGAAAATAAGATCCAAATTTTACTACAACACTAGTAATTTACAAGGGATATTCTCTATTGAATATCAAGTCGTTCCAATTCAGGTATATTATTCAAAAGAAATAAAAGGATTGTTATGTTTTTGTTTACATTTTGTAGAGAAAAATTATACGCGTAAGATGCAAACTGCGTGAAACATTGACAGAGGGATTAAAAGAGAATATAAGTAAAAAATATAGGTTTAAAATAACTTAATATTTAATTGCGAATAATATCAAATTTAAAGAATAAAGGTTGATAGTGAAACAAAACTAACGACATATAACCAGCATCTATGAAGATAAGAAATCAATGATAAATAATAAACCACAAAAAACGTAACCAAACAACTGAACGTATTCCTTCTCCTTCCTACACTTACCACCCTTGTTCTCCTGCAGTGCCGTTGAGCTTTCCATGCTGCCGTTTTTCTTGCTAAACCGAAACATTCAAAATCACTTGCGTAGACGGTCGTTTCGATCGCGGGATGCTATCTATTAACATCCCATTGACTTTTGACGGTGCTAACTATACCAGTTCGCGGTACTTCAACTTCCGTTCGTGCACTAAGAATAATCGACTTCACCGGGGCAACAGTTTATCCTTCACACTGTTACGGTTATTGGTGCCTTCATTTGTTTTTCTTTTTTTGTGATTTGTTCTATTCTCAGCAAAAAGCTCGAATGAAATGTTCCAAGCCAACGTTTCAGAATGATGTCCACACACAACTGGTCGTCTATCAACGATCAAACGCACGTTGTCGTTTATTGCACTAATATGCAGGAGGATTATTTTTTTCAGGTGCTTCCCAGAAGCCCGAAACTATCCACAAACAGACAAACAAAAAACACTGCAAACCTACTGGAACGTATCGTACAAAAATGCAGCATAAGAGCTTCCAAGTTAGGTATCACACGCACAGATCACACTTTCGCTGCCAATCGCTCTACACCATTCGCCAAACGGTATACGAGTCCCGCACGCAATCTAATTAACTTCCGATAGGATTGGACCGTTTGCAACTCTCCGGATGCACCCGACAGCGACACCACCGATGCAAAAACTGCAATTGCAGACCACCAGCTTGAGGTTTGTTTTTACTTTAGTCCCTTTTTTGTTTTGTTACTGGCCTGTTCTATTGAAGTTCATCTGCCGAGAAACGTTTGCCTTTGATATTTTTCACTCAACACATATCGCACGGTTTGCTGTTCTTTATGAGAATCGTCTTTTGTTTTGTTTTTAATTTGGAAAAATCACACTGGCTTCACCGAAAGCTCGCTCAAACATCCGACGGTTTTTCAATAAACACCCTCGACGGTGTTCGTTTATCCATCTACTAAAAATCACTTTGTCAAATCGAACACATCGCACCAGGAGCGAACAGCAACGTTGCCCCGTTTCGTTGACACAACTGCCAATCTTTCGACGCTCGAAGAGAGAGAGAGAGAGAACAGAGCGTGTGTGCGTGCGTGCGTGTGAGTGTCTCGACACATCGATGCCGCGATGCTGATGATGCCACACTGCCGCCGCCTGGCGTATTCCTGCTGACAGCAACTGACGATCGGGGCGAAAATTCATGCAATCGGAAATCTATGATTCGTCCTCTCTTGACGTCGAAAGTCCACATTTGTTACCTTTGCCGCTTGTAAGCCCTAAGCTAACTCCTCCCTCATTGGGCCGCCTATGTACAACGGTGCGACGGCGTCGAGGGATGCTGGCGGGAAAGTCGGTGAGGAGGGTGAGGAGGGCTGGAAGCAAACGCGCTCACCCCCTCTGTTGGGCGAATCGGTCTCTGTTTTTCCTCCGGCCGCGGTTGGTGAGTTTTTCTCGCTTGCACGCGCATGCAGCGTTTACTCCCTGCTGAAAGGTAAACGGTTGTCTCTGTCGAAGGTTGAACCGGTACGAAAGGAAGCTGTTTCACAGTAACGGTTGGGATAGGATTGGAGAGACCGCCGAGTGAACGACATCTGAGGATTTTGGTGTGTATTTTGCACAGGGGTTTTAGTCGATAACGATTAGTTTGGTGACAGTGGCTACCGATTGCTGGTTATAAGTATCTTACCTAAGATTTCTTTCATAATTTTGTTGAAAAGTTGTTATATGTGAGCGATACGAAAGCTCTTTATTTGCTAAAGCTTTTTTTTTAAATAATAATCTAGTTCTAGTTGCTATTGGTTGATACTTTTTTGTTCTAAACTGTCTTACGAAGCATTTTTCTAATTTTTTACCTATGTTAATGGATTTGATTGTGTTTAATGTCTTGTTAAAGGTTAAATGACAACAAATTATTTTAAATTCATTACTTCAATTTTTGCATTTTATCTAAACCATTCCATCTCTAACTAAACGAATCCTTTTCATCTAGGTTTTTAATCAATTGTCCTTGAGATATTTTGAGAGCATATCGGTTTTGTTATGTTAATCATTTTTATTTGATTTCAAGAAGATACAGCTAGGCCGTACTACTGTACAATTTTGGCTTCAGAAATAAATCTTTATGTTTATAGTTTATTGTTTCGCTGGATTTAGTGCATTTACATGCGATATTATTTCTATAGCTGCTAGTAAAATTTAAATTTCAGTGAGTTTTTATTTATTTATTAAAACCATTTGATTCTTTAGGCCAAGATATTGGAGTAAACAAGTAAAAACGGGTTACTGCATTACAATGTAGTAAGAAGACCAATGATTGCTACAATCAAAAACACCTTAGAGACGAAAAGTACCTGAATGCGGTTCGAGTAGGAGATATTATAATACGAAATATTTGCTCCTAATCCAGCATGTGGCAACGTTTTGCTGCCTCAATTGATGTTTTTCTCTAACAATTGTTGTTATACGGATTCTTAAAATGTACAATCAACAAATTATAACCAAAAACATGTGGCAGCCAACACTCGTGTGGTTTTTATGAAAACATTTGAAGCGATTGCTAATTTTTGATATTTTTTCAATCTTTAAAATAAAACAAAAAGCATGCTAAATGTTTGTAACGCATTGTATGACCGTGATTTTCATCGATTCATTCGACGACATAAAACGTTGCCCCGTATGATCCAATCCGCAGCATGTTTTTTACTTCCCCAGCATCATATCGAGCATCATCGTGGCTCCGAAACTCGCCGGTAGTGCTGCCACTGCTAGCAGCAACAGCAGCGAGCTCATCACCATCAAATGACGCCAGCAACCACCGCGCACCGTCACAATGTTGATCGATGAATCCGGCGCGTTCCAGTTTGATGCAGCTTCCGTCCCTTCGAACAACGCGCACCAACTGTACATACATGGAGCGTACACTTTTTGTGCTATGTTTGAATTGGTACGCGGTCGGCGCTCGTCTCGGCCTGTGGGTCTCGTGGTGCCGCCGATGACGGTAACCGGGTGATAAAAGTCGCCGAAGAAACCTTGTGGCCCTCGTTTTTCCACACGATTTTACTCAAACATTTCGTTCCCCGGTCCCAGCATGGCACTGGCAACCTTACCGCCGGCCATAATGGTACGAGGCATGCGCGTACATGCATACACCCTCACGGTCGATGCGATTCTTTCCCCTCCTTCGCAGGGGGAGGCTCACACATGGGCAGTAAAAAACTCTACCGGTGGCCATTTGAGGTTATCTTGAGACGAAACGTCCGCTGTCGCGGAGTTGATTCGGTAGAGACGACCGCGGTTGTATATAACCCGGCTGCTGAACTATGATGGGCGCTGTTTTTCCCCGCTTCCCTCCTTCCACGCATACACACAACGCGCGCACCGTCCATGATCGACGTCATTTCTGTTTGCCGTATGTGCCTGGCGGACACGCCTCTCGCTGTGGGCGGAGCTTCAGTTCCGTACAGATTGGGAAAAGCTGAGGTCGTCGGTTGTTGTGAGACGACCGGATGCGCTTTTCACGTGGTGCGCGAACGCAAAAAGTCACCCGTTATGTACAGGGCGGCGAGGCAAACCCGGCGGCGCCGCTTCCACCAAAAGCCCAACGCCATAAAGTGGGATTTCGTGCGACAGTTGCTGCCTCGAAGAGCACATAATAAAAACCGGCCTGGCATCCCGCCTTCCGTTCGGCTCGTCGTCGCCCTCGTTCGGCCCGAGCTTGCTGTGGCTGCTGACTGTGCCAGGCGGTTAGTGAGGTTAAACATAGATCGAAAAAGCAAAACATAAATATTCAACATTACGACGGCAGTGGACGGACGGGAGGCGGTAGGATCGTTCGTTTGGCTGTTTACTAGAATTTATATTATTTTGTATCCTTTATCCTCGTTCGTAGTCGATCTCGCTCGGTGTGCGAATAAGAAGAGACCGTGCTCCAACTAATACGTGTGCTCGATGACGCAAAAAGGCTCACAGCTCACCGAACAAGAGTCATCCGAACAGCAAACGCGCAGGGCGGGGGAGACCATCAACGAAATAAAAACCCTTCCGAACCCTTATCGATCGATTCCCATCCATTCCATTACGAGCCCAACTCGTAACTCGCCACGGGTCCGCTCGTTTAGGATTTTACCCTTTTTTTTGGTGTTGATGTATTGATTTTTAACTAAAAATAAACTCATTCTCGTTTTTGCTTGTTTTCGGGTCGCTCTTTACTTTTTCTTTGTATTGCCAAATTTCCACTCAGCTTCCAGCTGGAGAAATCGAGTAGAGTTTCTGTGGGACGCCGTGTGTGAGTGGGTTGTGTTTGCATTTAGATCGTTTTTTGCTTTTAATTTCCAACTCTGCCACTGCTCCTTCCAAACGGCGTCGCACACAAAAATCAAAGCGAACCCGGCGAAAATCAGTGTCAATTGTCGTTCGAGTCGTGCTTGGCACGGGAATGTACGGCTTGCAAGTCGTAGCTCGAAACGTTCGATCCCCGGACGTGACCCTATTTGGCATCGGGTGTTGCACTTGCACTCACGTTGGTCTCCGGCTGCAGTGCCGTATATGCACTGGCAAAGGATTGATTTTTTGTTGCCAACCGGTGTTCAAGAAGGATCGATCGGACGTTCGAATGGTCGAATCGACCGGACGTGTGCATGTGTGTAAATTGACCACCGTTCGGGTCAGAGATGTTCCCACCTGTGTGATAACTGATGCCATTTTCACCGACATCGATAATTGGGTTTGCTGCACCGACCGTGTCGATAAACTGATTAATGGTGATCATCATCATCATCATCATCATCGTCCCTGGTTGGTCTTGCCGTTTGTCGATACGCGACCGAAGGCTCTCCGATAGCAACGAAGCAATATCTGTTGAGACAGCTCGATATCCAGTGTCACACGCGGCAGGAGTGCGATTTATTCGCGCAATGATGGCCATTACGCGGAAAACCGCGGTTCCGATGTGCCAATACCACCACTGGGTACGCTGCATACGACGAACATTTGCGGCTCCGGTAGAGCAAATGGACTGGAAAATTAATCGAAGCGACTACACACTTTTTTCCTGCATCTCCACGGTTGGACGTGCACTTTTTGTTGATTTTTTTTTTTTACTGAAGAGCATGTCGGAACAGCTTGCCTCTTGGATATCTGCGCAGAATTGTTAGTATATTCTGGTGGAAAGATTGAACGACCGACTATTTCATCAACGTTTAAGAAAACAATAAATCATTTTTGTTTTATGCATTCGCATTGGGAGTTTTTTTATTAAACATTCAAACTTGAATCGCATTTCTTTTTCTCTTTCTCTTCTTTTAGTCATCTATTTGAATTATGTTCACTAATTCATTGAAAATATTCTTCAAATTTTGTCGAATTATATATGAGATCTTAACAAATTGACTATGTCAATGTGTGTCTAACGTCACCGAATCAAAACACACTTAGCTGCAAATAAATAAAGTGTTTTTTCATAAAAACTTTACTGAAACCACTTCTGCCATTTGTTAATCATTGTTTTTAATTTTTAATTGAAAGTTTTGAGTTTTTAATTGAAATAAATTACCTTTAAGAACAAATTTGTCCTTTGAAAATCAATTACTTGGAACCTACTACCAATATAAAAAACTATGTTGAAAACATGCATGACCGGAGATAGACAACCGATTTCTGAGATATGAAAATATATAAGCACAACATTTGGTACAATTTACAACGACGATGAAATGGTTCAGACAACTCATAATATGTTAAATGAAGTGCGTAATGTTGCTTTAAAAAATAGATACTTCCCACGAAACAAACCAAATTAAATTTATTATAAATTATCAAATGTAGCATACAAACTCTAATATTTTGCGCTTTCAAAAAAATTATGGCTATTGGCTATTAAAAAAACATTTTCTTTCTATTGAAATAAAAAAATCAAGCTCTTTTGCTACAGTTTTTCGTAGATTTTTAAAACATCACATGCTGCCATATTGTTTGTCATTTTTATGTATGGGTTCGATTCGCTGTTCTCGTATTTGAGCGATGAAACTGATTTGTTCGAGTTTTTTCAAGCGTGTACCATCCGTCCTCTGAAACGGGTAAGCAAAGAAATGTAAAGATTATTGATCAGGTGAATTCTTGAAACCAATCTTAATTAGCAAAATCATAAAACATTGTTCAATTTGTTATGTTTCCATTTTGATACGAAAGTTTCAGTGCCTTTGATGGATCAATTAAAGTCTGGGCAATTAATTTTTCCGAAATGTTATTTAAAAAATTGTACGCAGGTATAAAATTTAAAACAAATCCGTTTCGGCACTTGAAACGTTAAATATAATTTTATTATAAAGAAGTGCTTATCATTACAACTTGTAAGCTGTATACTACGGTCTATTTGTCCGAATTCATCACTTTGATAATACATCAATTGCAAAAAACCGATTTCGCAAAAACCCACCAGTGGCGAATCAACATTTATGCTTCATCCTTTTCAATCTTAGTAAGATTGAAATTCCGCCATAATTTTCCCATCGATCACAATTTACACAGCTTGCCGGAAATATCTAAAACTAATTAGACCGAACAGCAAAACCAAAGAGCGTCATCATCCGCAACGACTAAACCCGTGAAAGGATGCCATACTCTCGGCGAACACGCATCTCCACACAATCAAACACGCAACGACGAACGTTCGCCGCAAGAGGCTACGATAGCGAAAGGGAAACATTATAAATCTAACCCCTAATCCTACTTAATCTTTCCACTCGCTCCAGCGTTCGCGTTCGATCCACGGGACCGATTTTCCAATCGCACACCAACCCGTCTGCTCGTGTATTGGTGTATTTCCACCGACATAGCCCCATCAGTCAAATACGAGCCGAGCGTCGTTTGAATGGCGAACAGAACAAACACCATTGGCAGCAGCATGCAGCACCATCACCATGACGACGGGGATGAGAAAGGAAAAGTTTTCTCCCCACCGCCGGCTGCCAGCAGCTCCTTCTGCTACAGGATTCGGTTTTCATCCCCATCGCTAAAGCACCAAGATGGCTTCCGGTGGTGAGCGCGAGGGGCACACTACCACCATCCCCACAAAAACACCCACCCAACCGAAGCGTCATGCCCGTAACGGTCCCGCAGCAAACGGTAATACGATGCAAAAGTGCCATCAGAGAGCTGTTGCGGGCTTAAATCTGAGTCGGGCGTTCGCTTTTATCGTGCACCCCTTAACGACCCTCCCCGACCAGCCCGGCCTAATGTTAATGGAATATTGAAAATTTGTCACAGATGTTAAATGGCGGCGGTTTAATCTAATATATAAGCACCATAGAATATAAATTATACATAAAAGATAACATTAGAAAAATAATTCCCGTTGATTGAGTGGCCGGCTCGGCGAGCGATACACGAACGACGATACGAGTCCCGGCCTGGCTGGGCTCTGCTATCGTCGCTTCCCGTCGCATCGGGGACGCGAAAGATGCCGCGACATGAAAGAGCGACTTTACCTCGAGCGCAGCTCAACCAGCGACAACGTGGCACCGCACCGGGACGACGCATCTCGGAACGATGATGAAAGACTTTGCCGGGTAGCCAAAAAAAAAAAAAGAAGAACAGCTAAAGCACCCGAGCTCCCGACACAAAGGACGAACTTTTATTGCATCGATCTGTGCCCGGAAAATGGGAGTCCCATGCGCACTCAACCCACGCGTCCCCAGCACCCAGCGAGCGCTGTGACAAATGTTCGACCGTAGAAGCTTTCCGACCCCATTTGCATATCCTTCTGTGCACAACGGAGTTTTCCAAACGGGGTATAAGCGCTCGGCAGCGGCAGCGGCCGTTTCGGTAGGCCCGATTTTGCATACAGATGAACGTTGGCTTCCTGTGCGCCGAACCGTGCGAGGATTTCAATCGAATAAATCCGGATTGCTCTATGATTGATAGGGCAAAAGGCTTGCCGTTTTGTTGCCCGACATGTCAGGTGTGGCCGAGAGTCGAGCGAGTGTGCCGAGATACGGGACGGTTCCGTTTCGGTGCACGGTGGATAGATGGATGGTTGGATGGGGCTGGTGCTACAGGCGGCCGGGAATGGTGCTTTATTACTGACCGTTGTTCGCATCGTACGACTCGTTTGCGGCTTTGGAACTGCAAACTCTACATTCGGATCACATTTTGCGTGACGGTATGGTTATGATCCTACAGTTTGACTAATTTTTATTATCTGATGCTATTGAGGTGGGATTAGCGGTAGATGCGTTCACTCAATTCCAATTATTTCCTTTTGTTTATCGTCATACTATTGCACACTCAAGCATGGTATAATGTTTTGAAATATATATTTTAGGAAAGCTATCTGTATGAGTCTACTACGCTTTAAAATATATTTAAACGTTTTATTTATTTATTTATTGATCGTAATTTTAGATTAAGGAGGATGTAAATCATATTCCTTTTTCAAAATAAATTATTTATTCATGTGTAATATGAATAACAACAAATAAGATATTTTATCTTAAATCAATATTATTAAAATAAACAATAAAAAGGTGTTCAACAATGAATAAATTTAAATTAAAACCGTTTATATATAGAAGGTTACTATATTTTAATATCATAAATTGTAGATGGATTTATCTTGTGATGGTAATTTCGATTCCAGATGGTATTAAAATAACTGTAAAAATATAATGATCTAAATTACATCTAGTGGTTATTGGTATCTTCTTTAACTTTAATAGTAATAAAGGTTTAACTCATTCAAGGTTAACTCTTAGCGTGATTCGACAACGTTTGCTGTATCAAATCTATGATTGCGTTTAAGTTCTACACCATCAAAAGTTCTTTTTTTTGAGTACAGAATGTATGGTTTTTAATAATATTCATCATCATTTCGTTTAATAACGTCAACATTCAGCAGTCGAAAAATGACTAAAATCATTTTATCAACCGAGTTTAAAGTATCTACCGTAGTAAATGCGTAATCAGAGCATTAAAATTTGAAATATGAGATGATATGCTTTTTATTTCCATCGCCAGTAATTGTGTGATGTTGAACTCTACTGAAGAATGAGATTAGGTTGGACGAAATTGCCAAACATAAACCAGAAAAAATCCAAGTATAATTTCAAAATACACTTTTCACGGTGATAAAAATAAAAACAATTTTGTAGAAAATAACGTGTTTAGTAAAAATGCTTAATTGTAGCACTCAACGATGCATTAGAATAAAGATACCATCAAACGAAAATATGAAGTTCAGTTTCATTATTTTTTAATCACATGGTTACTTTAATAGAGCGATTGCTTAGAAACTTCGCATTTCTTCAAATGACCAAACACAATCACAAGGACATGTTATGAGTGACATAATTTTACCAGAATCCGTTTGTAATTTTTCACTTGAACTAACTTTCAATTCACAAAACAGGCTGATTCATAGAATTATACTACTGAAAACGGCTTCAGGAAGTTCCAAATGAGTGAACAATAATTCTACATAGCTTATTTCTTAACATGATTTTTTAAGCAAATTCTATGCACGTTATTCTTCCATTCACCAGTTTGGATTTGCACACACCGATCGCTGGTACCCCTTCGATCCTATTACCCAAGCAGCTACTAACTAACCCCCTGCTTCGGACGCTGTTCATATAAACTGAACAATCCACGAACAACACATCAGTCAATCGCATTCGCCGATCGAACGATCGCTGTTTACATTTCACGCTGAGTAAACGATTAGCTAATGAGAATTTTCCCACCGCGACAGATTTCACTTCGTCATCGTTCTTCACTCACACGCAGCCCGCTAAACGGCTGTTGTTTCAATACTTCAACTTCAGGTTCCCTTTGGAGCGAGGGCGGTTAGTTCGGCTTAGTTTTACGCTGCATTCGTTGCCGATTGTGTCTTGATTGGCATCCGCTTTCCTTTACATCATCATCAGCGGCAGCATGTTTTGCATCGTTTTAGCTAGCGAGCGGAACCACGGAAAAGGTCAAAATCGATATTGACACAGTGCACGCGCCCCCGGGTGCTACTGGGTGGGAGAAAAACCGTCGGAAGGCGGTTCCGGAAAAAGCGGAAAAACAAACACTTCAACCAAACCGGAGGGACCAGTTCCGCTGGTGCTGGAGTCATTTCGTGTCGGCTACCCGTGTCAGTCAGTCAACCAGTCAATCTACCTTCCCGGTGCGTCCTTGCGTCCTTCATCCTCGGCCACTTGCACGGGCTCGGTTTGGGTTTTGGCGGTTAGCCGGACGCAATAGCAAACTGCAATAGCTGACGGTCCGGGCGCGGGGCAGAGATGTGAAATGAATTTCATCAAATTTTTGCGTCCCTGTTTTTGACGCGTTAACCCTCCCCGCAACACACAGACGTACACAAACACTCACCACCACCCGCGGATTTGGCTTGCCCTGGCCGTGCAGCCTCCGTTTCTGCCTGGCATGTTCTCGTGTCCGCATGGGCGATTTCAGTGTACGATCAGGACCGAAATCATTTCTATATTTCATTCACGCCGTTATGAGCATTAATAGTCTGATTTTATTATACCAACAAATTTTCGCACAAAGCCATAACGAGCGAGGGGGCTCGCCGCCTGCCGCCTGACCACAACCGCACGTGGATGGGAGGTGGATGAAGGCGATTGTTTTGTTGGCGGGGTGGCTAGCAGCGCTCAAGTGCAGGCGGGATGATTTCGAATTGAAGTTACGCACGCGTGCCGAATATGCATGTGTGCCGATTGGTTTGGTTCTTTGTTTTATTTTATACGGAGCCATTTTTTGGAATGCCGTATTGATCAGTCAACGCAGGTAAACTCTAATATTGATCTAGAAAAGAAGTGTTGCAGAGAAAACAGGATATAACTATTAGAATTATGTATTCAATTTTATGCGCTGTTTGCTTCACTGAGGAGTAGTCCTAGAATTTAATTTGTAGTAAAATCCATAAAAATCGTCTAATTTGAGAAAATGCTAATATAATTATTAGCGGAGTTATGTAGATATTAATCCTAAATTCTAAACATATGTAAGAATTTGGGATTAGTTCTTAAGACCTAAAATTGCTAGAGAAATGGTGTAATGGCTCATATTTTTTTAAGTAATATCATCAAAAATCTTTATCCTGAATGTATTGCTAAAGGAAAATAGAGCATTTTTATATTTTGGTTTCTACTGTATATTTAGAAGATAACAAAAAAGGTTTGCGTTAAAGACACGAAGTAAATGAATCAGTAAATAGACATCAAAAGTAATAATAAATGTGTTTACATCGTAGAATAAAGCTCTTCAATTCGATAGTTACAAAAATACCTTAAATTTAATAAATGGTAACCTAAATTTATAATGTAAAATACAAGCTTTTAAGGATAACAAGCCATGTAACTCTTGGAGTAGCGATGATGAGTAGTATGAGAATAAAAGAAAATAAGAGTAAATGATGAGTATGATGGTAGGAACAATGTCAGTAAAAGTGGTCGATAGTGCGGGAAGAATTAATTATTTTTTATATTGGTTAAATACCTTTTAACAGCTAAATTGATAGACTAGGAGAACTAACGAATAACACTAGTATTTTAATTCAAAGACTTAACGAAAATTCTATTCGAAGTGCTCGAATCGTTCCAACACAACATGTTTCTGAATTCGTGATTTGAAATCTTATAACAAACTACGACTCAACAAGATTTTTTGTGAGCAGTCTTACTTACGCTATTGTTTCTAGCTAACGATAGTAGTTCTGATAGTAGTTCTGATAAGCGGCTTTGTTGTTATTGCGAATCTTTGATAAATCATAACGTCCTGGGTTTTCGTCCTTTATTAATATCTGTAAATTGTAATAAAAAGTCATTGAATTGTAAAAACCAACGCACTGCAGTTTAATTACAATCATATTCCAGTACATTTGTAACGTCAATAATAAGTGGTGTTATGTTAAACAAGTGTTTAACTAGGAGAACCATAGAAAGTCGCTCGTCTACTTCTAAAGTAACGACCGAAGCAAGCCGTGTGCCAAAGGTGTTCCCGGCTACCTAGACTAATTTTTTTCTTAGTAATTCTTCTGTAGGAGGAGATGGTCCAAATAGGATCAATGTTCTGTTTCTGTCTTGTGCATAACTGACGCCTCTGCCGCTACATCACTGACTTACTTCCCTAATAATCGCACAAATAATGTTATATGGCTTAATGTAAAAAGAATTTTGAGAAAATCTTCAAATCCATTAGATACTGCTGTCAAATATCAAAAAAGAGTGTTATATGATGTTCGTAATTAGTTAAGTATAAATTATATTCTTAAAATGAATGAGCAAACTGGTGCGTTTGTTTTTTACTGCACATGAAGTCAAACAACCTGCTTACGATGGAACATAAACTTCTCAACTTCAATGCTGAATTATATACAAATTTATATGTGTACCTCCTTTCGTTATCTATCCATAAATTTCTAAACACTATGATGCAAACACTTACAGGACACAGTTTTCCTCTGAAACAAAAAATAGTCCATTCAATTTTATTAAATATCTCTTCCAAAGTGTCCATGGATCTAGCAGTGATAACAAATTGACAGGACATACGATTCGAATGAGAAAAAAATGAATCTCTGTCGTGTGCCGTTGATAATCGAGACTTCCTTTGGCGTGATGGACGTTTGCCTATTTCCAACGGAATTGATTCAAATGGAAAATGACTCTGTTATGACAGCGCGCATAGTCCGCCCCAAAACGTTCGAGTTTACCGCTTCCCGACGGTGTCCTGTCCGCAGCAGCCAAGTGCACCGTCTGTTTGTTTTCCTCCACACAATTCCACACGATAATTTGTTCTACTGCACGTTCCGGGTGTGGCCGGAGGACGAATAGGACTTACGCGTGGGTTGGCCAGTTTGATGAATGCACTCTGTTTCTGATCGCCGCCGGCAATGTTTGTATCGTCCTCTCCTTTGTGTGAGCTGTTGCGATTTATTTTCCAACGGAGTGGTGCCGGGAACGGAAAAAGATGGAACGGAATAAAAACGGCACGAAACGCCACTACTCAATCATGCCAGGAAAAACAAAAGGTCAGCATATTTCTTTCAGCTCGCACCAGCAAAAAATAAGACGTTGAGACGATCGCATGGCCGAGGTGGAGCCATCTTTAGCTTCAAGTTTGCTTCCACCGAATGCCACAGCCGTACCATCACAAATGCTGAACTTAACTCATCCGATTGACAAAACTGTAATTTATGTTGATTGAATTACCACCCATTCCATCTTCTTTCCTCCTTGTTTCCCACGTAGATGGCAGAGACCGACTACCGCGCAGAATATTGACTGGGAGTGTCGGGTAGACACGAGACGACAAATTTGCCACCCGAATCAGGCGCACCACTCGTCGAGCTACGCCAGCAAACCCGAGAGCAACTTTGAACTCAACAAATCAAATCAAAATAAATCAAATCACCGAAAATAAAAAAGAACCCAACACCACGAACGATGCTCAAACTGGCTGAACTTTTCTCGATGATGGATTCGTTTTTACCTTTGTTTTTTCCCTTGTTAGTAGCTACTTCTTGAGTTTCTTAAGTCCCAACAGTAAAGAGAAGGTTTGTAACACAATAAGCATAACACACGTGTAGGAAATAACTTGCGATCCGATTATTCCGAACAGGTCATAGACGCTCGTATGAAGAGGGCAACGATGATTAGAAATAGGTTGATAGCAATGATATTGCGGTTGACAACAATGTTGTTGAGATGATAAAAAGAAACCGAAATTTATGTAAGAAATACTTGTAATTGTTAGATGAAGAATTCGGTACTAAAAGTTAGTATTATCAGAACTTTTTTATCATTTTCAAAATTTGTTTTCCGGGCTCTTCGTTTTAACAATTTATCATTGAAAACCTTTATTTCTCCTTTGCTATATTTGTTCCCCATTTAACGCAATATTAAATGGTATAAGCTTTGGTAGAATTACCCACCTTGTTGTTCTGCATTGGTAAGACTGAATTTCTGCATTGGTAAGATTTTAAGAGATTTTTCAACATTTTTTATTTATGAAATACAAAACACACACTTTTATTAATCATGTTTACGTAATGGTCATTTACATATTGCTTTAAATATTACTCATTGCTCATTCTGTCAATTCTTAGTGTTTCCAGTGATTCCAGCACATCTAAATATTTCTTTGCTCCAAATCTTCTTTCATTGATTTGATATAATGTATTTAAGTGTATTTGATTGTGTTTGAGCAGACTAGAATCATTGTTCTTATTATTTCATACCAAAAAAGTACACGAACATTTTTGATAGCTGACGCAGGGAAAGACCGAATGTTTACCGTTCTCGTATGACTATAAAACAGATTAACTAAGTTTCAATTGATGAAAACTTATATAGATGACTAATATAACGATTATTCAAACAATAATTAACTGACTCTACGCGGTATGCCGAATATTATTTCAAGCTAGGAAAAGCATTAAAAAATATTTTAATAAATTTCCTTAATTCTTCATTATGCTCTGACAAAGCATTTGAAAAATCAAAACTTTGCTTTGTTCTGAAAATGAACAATTTCCGTTATTTTTAAATTTTAAGCAATTTAAAATTATTTTAAAAGAATTTAAAACTAAGCGTTTTTGAAGCGTTTTTACAGCCTCGTCCTCATCACAGACAAAAATTGTTTAATAAAAATACAACAGACTGGATTGTTCTCTCGGATTATTTGATACAGAAAAAAATCTCTTATGGTTTGAACGAAAATAATAACAACTGGTCAAACTTTTGTTAATTCTCTCTCTAAATGTTTTCTTTCGTGATCCAACGATTTATTTAAAAATTAAAACGGCTGCGATAGGCCAACAAATTTAAACGACCTTGTTTAATACTCGTCTAGACTGCTAGGGCGATGTAACCCCATGCAGGATACACACTAACTCTACAACCTCAACGTATAAACATGCAATGTTTTGACACAATCTGCCAACGATGAAAACGTCATGGCATTGTTTATATTTTGTTTGCGGTTTGTATTGAACAATGTTTTTAGTAAAAAGTACAGTAAAGTTTAAACAATTAACTCGATGTTTGGGTAGTTTTTCGCGTCTCCCGTATGGTGGAAGTAGTTTGAGCTTGGTAGGAACAAATGCCAGCAAACATGGGTATAGTACGTTGTCAGCGTGGACGGTAGGGACGAAGCAAGCCACCATCGGGCCGGCATACATTAGCAATCACAACGTTGTGCAAAAGCGATGGAATTCGACGGACGAGCAGCAATCATCGCATCAACGGCAGATTCGCAAACCTCGTCCCGTGCTGATGGATTTCCCGCAGCTCGTGTGGCCTTCGGTGATAAAAACCATCCGAAATTGGATCATGGTGCACTTCATCATCCGACCGTACTTTGACCGGGACTTTGTGCTTCCTGATTTCATTCAGGGAGCGAAACAAGCATTGCAGGCATGTGCATATATCGCCATTGATTTCGAGTGTATTCTTATATGTTCATAGCCCATTGCAGGTGGTGTCCTCGTCGCTTGCAGGTGGAGAAATGAAACAGCTGGAAGGATTAGTTGACCGAGCCGCTATTGCAGATCTAAAACAGTCGCTTGCCAAAATGTCGGTTGCGGAGCGTTACGACATCCAAGTGGATAAGGAGGACGTTTACTTCTCGTTTCCCTACCAAGTTGGCGTCATGTTTGACGAATCCGAAGACGATAGCCAAAAACGGTTCGTTGAAATTACGATGGTATTTCACGTGCTGAGAGGTCTCAAAGGGATGATAGAACGTGGTGAATCGGTGCCACTGAATGTGGGGTAAGGGTAGACTGCACTGCCTGCGTTCAGCAAATGATTTTAAAATAATATTTCTATAACCCAGCGTCCTGCCAGAGTTCCGTGACAAAATAAGCATCTGCAACTATCGTTTCATTAAGGAGTTCACTAAAGGCGTTGACTCGGACTGGACTGTCAATGTGGTAAATCACTTCAAACCGAGCGATTACATCGACCAATAGTCCTGTACTAGCGCAGCAGACAACACAAAACACCTCAAGTACCGTAGAACAGCGCTGTTGTAAATGTAGAAACAATAAACGAATCGAAAGTGTACGTTTCGTCTGAGCTATGATTATCAGAGTGGACCGGGAGATAGTTGGCCACTCTTGTAGGGCATTCAGTTAAGATAAGAAGCTCTGTATGTGGTGCTGATATCGCAGTATGGTGGAGAGCGTCAATCGTTATAATCAACCGCTTCTTTCCATCATCTCAAAATAGGTTGCAATCGTTTCCGTTTATCTCAAACAACGCACCGAATCGAGCCGATGCGGACAATATTTGGCAAATTATTGGCTAAACTTATCTCCATGACCTAGAACAGTCGAGCAGTTCATCGTACCCGGGCAAAGGATTGATGATTTTGTTATGTGCTTATCAAAGCACGCCCAAGTCCAAGGGCTGCATGGGGTAATTGTAAAAGAACCTGTAACCCTCGAAGATGGCAGAAGGTCCGGAACGATAATGAGCTCTTAGCGTGAGGCAAAGCTGCGGTTATTTCATTTATAGCTCGCATCTGTAGTCGCAGCACGATGGTTCATTGCATTGCAAGTCGGACAGTCTAGTTCTTGTGTCGTTCACTTGCACCTTCGTGTCCCCATCGACATCATCACCTATCATCAAATCGCTGCACAAATGCGCTCCAGTTTTAACGTCTCGATGGAAAGCTTTCTCACGATGCCATCTTATCGCACGATTGGTGGTACTTTTCTTGATACCAATCGTCACGCTCGCCATCGCGTAATTGTAGTAAACATACACACTCACACAGACTCCGTTCGCACCACCCATGCGTGAGGATCGTGACTGATGAACTTCTCGCGACAAGCTGCAGTCGTAAGGGCCGCAGATGACTTACCCCTTCAAAGGCTTTTGCAAGGACAAACATTTCTAAACATGATTACAGCACACTCCAAGCGCCAACATCTTTGCGTCTGTTTGACCCACTAACGACACGTGTGTGCGACTTTCTTTTCCGCTGGAGCTGCGCACGCGCCACACTACAGTGCGCGAAACTGCGCGTTTTATCAGCGTATTGGATTCAGCACTACAGCCTCCCTCGTTTAAAATATATACCACGTCTGCTTCCGTGATTTGATTCACTTTCGGGAACGCCTTTTTGCACTCGCACTTTCCACGCGCTTGTGAGTCTTCCGCAAGTTTCACTTTATACGAATACCACCAGCGGCACAGGCCGTCCGTATGCACACGACCACACAGATCGGTTATAATGTTGCTCCCAGCGATAAGAACGAAACCATAGACTCCGGGGTTTGAACGAGCCAGATGCCGGCTGGACCCGGGGTTTAATTCGTCCAAACGCATCGTACCGAGCGGTTGTGCGGTTCCGCAGCGTTTCCGTGGCTCCAGTTCCCAGGGCTCCAGTGCTCCAACACTGGTAGGTTGTGTTTAGTGTTGAGTGTGGCAAGTGTTCTCGTGTGCCGGCCCTTAGATAAACCACGCCAATAAAACAAACCGATGGAAAAGTGAGAGTCTAAAGTCTAAAGATCAGTGAGTCAAGGTGATACATCACAACCGATCGACGCCGAGCGAAGTGCGATAAGTTGCTTACCAGATACATTCCAGAGCAATATAAAACTTTGCCAGTGTATCCTGATTGATTACCGGTAATGACACGAACAACATCCCTTTGACATCCATCAACACCTTGCAGGTAAGTGGCAATCGTTATCGTCGTGCGTTATGATACTCGCTGCAACAACTTAGCATCATGTGAACCAAACGTGACCGAAGGATATGCCATTGTTTTCCCATTTGGGCAGATGTACACAAACATACGCAAACAGCCGGGCTCCAGTAGTGCGAGTCTTTATTTCAGCGTGGTAAAAAGCCCACTGATAAAGCCGGACCATCGAACCGCGAACCGGCTTATCAAAATGCTTCACACGAGTCGGCCCCCTAAAAAGGTGGTTCGAACCGGTTCAAACTGGCGCTCGGGGAAGCTGTTTTTGAAATTGAAAGTGATGCGCTGATTTTGCCAATTCATTTGCGTTACTTATCTGCTTTCTCACCAACCAGTTTCGGGGGAAAATGGAACCGGATAAGAACCTCTTTTAGTCGTTGCAATTGTTTCGACAATGTACTATCGGGTTGGAGTCGAAAAATCTATACGAGTGGGGAATTATTTGAATGATGTTAAAATTTACAAACACAAAACCAATATAATTTCCTATTGAGCAATCTTCAGCTAAACACGCGTTATTATATTCCGTCTTATTTTCCACAGTATTCAGAAGTAAATGGTTAAAACCATACTGCCAGCTGGTTTGGCAAGTAAATGAAGCTTATAAAAATGCAATCATAAATCGATCGAATCGGATCGTTGACCTAGCCGAGCACAACCTCATCGCGGTGAAGTGATCCCAACGACTCTGCTGCCTAGGGTCAAGCTTCCTTATTTGGCTACTGCCCGAACAGTAGATCAATCGTTCCATTAAGCTGTTTACGATCGAAGAATTAGAGGAACGCACACGCGGCTTCACATGCCTGGGAATGAAGTCGTGTCCTCATGTCACGATCACCCGGTACGGGGAACGCTAACTAACTACGCTAAGAGCAAAGTACTCTTAAGTGAGTTACAACGATTTCCGTTACTGCTGTCTTAGATCATGGCGGGCACGATCGTTTTGGAGATCGTTTGAACGCGGCATTCGTCCAGATCCGGCATGGGATGTGAATGGAGCGCAATTCAAGGCAACGCGCTGCCAAAACAAACCATCCAAAAGTTACTCCCAAGGACGTTCGATTGCGTGTCAGCTTATCGCGAACGCTGGTTGGGGGCTCAAACGTGACCTTTCGGGGTTATCTGCCCAAAAGCGGACATTGGCACGACCGCGATAATGCTGTATTAATTCATTTCCATTTAAAAGTAAATTCGTTTTCAAAATTGAAGCACACTTGGTGGGAATGTTGATCCACGGCGGGAATATCCTCCTGCGGCTACTTTTCTCCCGATGGCCCCGACATCCCGGTGTTGGCCTTCGGGCAATTAGCAACCAGGCGGTATTAACTAACCGTTCAAGCAGGAAGTGCAGCGAGCTTGTATCTCCCGCTAGGAGGACACACATAATCACACCTTCTTTGACCCCGGCGCGATCACGCACCGCCGCACAAAGCGTGAAGTCGGAAAACGATTCATCACTTCATGTGGACACCAAGTACTCTCTCACACACATACACACGCACGCCCTAGTAGAAGCCGCCGCGGCCCAGACGCGAAGATGCGATTGCAATAATGAACGTCAACCGCTATTTATCGTGCGTTTAACCGTCTGCTCGTCTGGTGGACTTGTTTTCTTTCCAGTCGTCTTCGCCGGCGAAGCCGATTCAAACGGCATCTGTTGTAAGTACGCGAGCCCGCGCTGATTAATCGGTGGTGTAATTGTACGGCTTTTAATTGTTTAATGTATGCTCCGACCGACACCTTCTTACTTTGCCGGTTTGAACGACGCACGGGAGGAACTAGAAATGTACACCAAACCTAACAAAAAAAATGCAAACGTACACTTTGTTTCCTTTTGGAGATGCGAGTTTTTGCTTAGCTTACTGTTGATAAGTTTGCATTTTTTCTCTTGCTCAGCTATACTTGGACAAAAAAAGTCCGTGTTTTTGCTGCCCGTTAATTATAAAATTGATTTGACTTGTCAGTCAGCCCAGCTCTTCCGATGCCCATTAGTGAATCATTATTTGTTGAGGCAAATTTTCAACAGCCCTTTAGTGTGTCTGGATGCTGGAGGCTTACAATGGGGCGTTCCTTTTTTCTCGCAGAATGCTCGCCAAGTGCGTTCTTGAGCAGCGTTTGTGATCTTTTACCTTTAAAGATGCGATCAACCGCATGCCATTGTACGCTTTGTACCCGCGTAAGGGTTTGTTCGAGCGAGGCTTAATCATCTTTAATCTGCCTAGGACGATCTTGGCGTTATCGAAAAAAAGCGGTGGCCTATTCCAACGTCGCTGATTACGTCGCGTCCGACGGGTGCGGGTCAAATGAAAGGCAACCGTGGTTTGCATCGCGATCGAGAACGATCGTGGGACACGAAATTTGATCGTGCCCGCGGCTGATGCTCCAGGTTCAGGTGTGTGATTCAACGTGCCCGATAACGGCTGGAGAACGTCCAAGATGGCGGGAAGATGTCGTTCGGCTTATGCAAACACGCTGCAAAAAAAGGGAACACAGGCGAAAAGCCAACCCCCAACGGCTTCCACCCAAGGTGAAACGTTCTTCCGCGCTACCGGTGCGCCACAAAGCGATTAAGCATAATCGTGACGGTGCGCTCACTTTTATCAAATCGGTCAGCCATATTGACGCACGGACGAACGGACACAATGGCGCCGGGCAGAGCAAGAAAAACGTGACCTGATTCATAATTCCTGCTCGCGCTGGAGAGGGCTATTGGTTTCTTTTACGTTGGAAATTGATAACCAACCCTGCTTCCTCGTCCGATAAACCACGCTCAAACCAACAGGTGGCCCAACAGCCCATCGGGAAGAAATGGTGACACTACCGTGCCCGAGCGCCCGGACTGGGACTTTTCCAGCCCCATCCACGGGAACGAAGTGTAAGTGGTTGCGCACGCTGTCGTCCACATAAAGGTCTACTTCTGCCAGCGCCTGATAAGCCTAGGCGACCCGGCTGCGGGCAGCTACTTGCTGGTCCACGGCCAGTTTTTTCTAGTAACTGCCGCCGAAGGGCCTCCACAAAGGGCCGATCGCGAAGATGTTTACGTTCACGCTCGAAATCGGAGTAATTGTCGAGTCGATGCTTGGCTATAGGCCGGGCGCTGATTGTGGTAGGTGTTTATGATGAGGTTTGCAGGGTGAGCCAACTTGTTTTTCGTCGCTTTGGATGATTCATCGCTTGCAGAAGTGGCCCAAATGTTGGGTAATGGAGTAATGGTTTCGGATCGGAGTAGTAGCGATGGAGGCAGGAGGGTTGTGGAGGTGGTCGGAAACTTCATGCTAATAGAATGCATTCGTTTTATTGAATCTTGTAACGCACCAGCGGAGATTATCGTCGATTATGCATGAGCTACTACTTGATCTTCCTGGACAAAGAGACGTTCGACAACACTCGTACACAGCATCCCTACTGTTCCTGTACCGCATTCTCGCTCTTTCCCTCTCTCTCTCTCTCTCTCTCTCTCTTGCTTTCCTTCTCTCGCACACGGCTCAGCTTCTCATACGACACGATCGCTCCAAAGCTCCGGACCGAACATGACAGGACGACCGGCAGGAACGATCTCGCGTGGATAAAACCATTGCCTTCCGTCGAGCCCGCGATCAGTATCTTGGTTCGGTTCTCGATCGCGCGATCTCGGTTTCATTAGCTCGCGGAATACGTGGCTGTGTATTGCGCGCGCGCGTGGTTTTTTTTTCCCCTGCCATTTTAATTTCTTCCGCTTTTGCGAAACTTGTTTAGCCGTTCGGCCGTACTAGTTTAGGACTTGCCCACCTGTTCTAGCGGGCCGTTTGGCGTTCTCCCCGAGAAGGTAGTAGTGCACCTAGTGCTAGTGGTGAAGCTTTGTATAGGTTGCACTTCCGTCGGTTCTGTGGCGCTAAAGTTCGTTGTGAAAATGTGCGCAAAGTGTTTGGGTATTCTCCTGCATGGGGAGTGAAACAATAGGTTCTATTTGAATCAAACGCTAAAGAAACGTTTAATAGACACCTTAACGGCGTAAAGTGTGAATAAACGTTCCTAATAGCTCATTCATTAGCAACACAATTCGCATTATCATAACTCCTAATGCATTTATCGTGATAGGGGCTTGTGGAGCTTGCTGAATGCGATTGCAAATTGTGGTCGATCGTGACGAAGATTGGCGCCCCACCATTGTGTGTGTGTGTGTGTTGTCAATAAAAAGCACAAATAAAAAATCATTCCAGTATCGCGCCTTCGACGCAATTCGTTACGGCATCGATTATCGAAAATCGTGCCCTATCGTGGGGGTTGTCCGTGTTGGGGTGGTGAGATTTGCTAGGCGTATGGTGTGTGGCGTAAGTCAAATCTTCAGGCAATTTCAAACGTTTAACTTTGATCAGGGAGGGGAATTGTTGAACCAATATTTAATCATCACACATTGCAACGTGCAAATATTTGTGTGAAATTCGCACCGAAAATTGGCATCGAAAGCAAATTCTATTTTTCCTCCCTACCGCCGGAACGACCGGAACGGGGCGCACGTACCATTCGCCAGCAAACGACCTTGATCTTGGGAAAGTGTTGGCCCCCGTGGTACCCGGTCCGGCGTCCCAAATACAAGAGCACGCGCGCACCCGCACGAACGAAAAAAAAAACCTCTTCAAATAGAGAGAAAAAACACACAAAAGTCGCGAACGCGCTCGCTCGCTCGCTTGCGGGAGGGAACAAGATCCTCCGCCGGACGCCGGACTCGCAGCGAACGTGTTCGATAAACCGGGAGAATCGTGCGAGATCGGGCTGATGCCGAGGATCTGAGCAGTTGCTGAGCTTGCCCCACAACAGAGAGACACACAGTCACCTGTGGGCAGTCGCTTGGCGAACATCACATGCGGCGAAACACACCGCCAACTTCGATCAAAAGTTCGTATCGCATGCGTGCGCGGCTCGTGTAGTGAAGAGCGGCAAATCGAAACGTAACAAAAAAAAAGAAGAACCGCGAGGCAAAAAAGAAGACTCACGCAACTAATTGAGGGAAACTGGCGCATGTAACCATTTTCCTTCTAGTGCATGCAGTGGTTTTGTTTTTTTTTTTTTAACCGTGTGTTTGTGATGATCAAAGCAACCCCTGTGCGAGTGTATATAGATAAATAGGCACGCGGAAAACGGCCAAAGAAGATATTTGTTTGATAAGACGCAAGAAACGGCAACGGCCGTTTGTGGAACAAAAACCTAAACCTTCCCCGATTGACGCAGAGAGCGATATTTTGTGTCGTTTGTGTTGCGTTTTCCTTCTTCCTTCTTATCCACTTTTCCCACCGGGATGGATCTGCTGCCGGTGGGTCAGTTTGGCCCGAGGGCACTGTCGGTGGAGAAAATGGGCAGCATCTCGCGGATGCTGCCCGACGGTACGGCCGGTTTCCTGCGCGGTACCTACCGTAAAGACTCGTCCACCGACACCGACGCTCTGGCGGCAACCTTGGCCACCTATCGGGGCAACCGAAACGACTCCAAAGCCGACGACTCCAAAGCCGCCGACGACGACGACGACGACGTCGACGGCGAGATCGACCTGAGCCGGTTCGCCAGCGAGAAAGACACGCGTGCGTACTTCAAGCGAAAGTTGGCCATCTTCGAGGCGTCGATGATGACGCCAGCTGCGGCCAACCGCCGGCTCGCGGCACGGAAGCTGGAGCTGGAGGGCGGCTTCGGTGAGGGGATGGACGAGCTGGACTGTGTGCCACCGCGCCAGCTCCTCATGTACTTGGTGAGGTACGTATAATTCGCTCGAAAATGTGACGGAACCTGGAGCAACAGGGAGCAGCATGGTCATTTCGGCCTTGATAAATCATCGCCAGTAATTGCTATAATTGACGGCATGGAGAAGGAGGATCCGGAAGTGTGCGCGAGCGCGGAAGACCCCGTGTCTATTCTTAAACCATCTTGTACTGAGGGGTGCGTTAGAAGTGAGCTCGATTTGATTCTGGAGACGGTGTCACACATGCGCCATAGACGGGGACATTCAGCGTTCAACCTCCACTTCCACTTGGTGATGAAATGGACGATTGAAATGACTTTCTACGAGAAAGGAACCACACAAAGCGGTTCTGACACGGGATCGTTTGAAGGGCTTACGATTGGAATTTTCCACCATTGCATTGTGTAGATTGACAGTAAACGGTTGATGAATGGCGAGAGGAGCAAGCTAATGAGGTGAAAGATTAATTACCTCCCGTACTTTCAGTTTCTACAAAGAGTGTTTGTGCGGATTGTTCAGCATAAAGCGCAAATTTGTTGACATTTTTTTCAAAACAAATCTAACAACCTAGATGTAACAATAAGTATTACTCAAGTGAAGTGATGAAATGCGATCAACAACAATCTCCTTTCGGTGAGGTGTTTATTTTTGTTTGTTTTCGTTCCGCTCGCACAGTCACGAATTGAACCCGAGCGCATGTGCGGACAGGCACGTACGTACTGTACGCGTTTGTGCGCCTCGTCTCTCAACGGGCTCGTTGGTCTAGGGGTATGATTTTCGCTTAGGGTGCGAGAGGTCCCGGGTTCAAATCCCGGACGAGCCCACCTTCTAAAAACTTTTTTTTTCGTTTTTTTCCTATCGCTACTTCACTAGTGTATCTTTTACTTCCAAGATGTTGTGTTGAAAACGATAGTTTTACGTATTTTCGGTGCGTTACGAGCGAAACGTGCCCACAAATCATCAACTGCCATCGGAAGCGAACCGTGACCGGAATTACTCGACCATCTTGTTCTCAAACGCGTAGCTGCTGCGTCGTCCGCTGTTGACGCAAAATTTCGCAGCATAGGAACTAATGGATTTGTAGAATATTTATCATTTTGACGAGAATTACTCACCCACCGGTCTAGCTTCCACGGAGGCAGTGGTTGCGAACCATTAATTCTTTGCTGCCACTCAGTCAACCGTATCCGTCGTGCGGCTAGCCACACAAGTTTAGAACTTTTTACGTCCATCCGATGACGTTTGTTTTCGGACGGGGAGCTTCCAAGAATAATCTTAACAAATTGCTCCAAGCGAATGATCCCGAAGCATTATAAACAACCACCGTACCACCTTCCGTCCTTCGTGGTTTCCTTCCGGATCGGTGAGGAGTGACTTTAATGGAATTTCGATTTGAAATGCCAACAGCGATAGCAAACTCGCAAATAAAATGATTAGTACCCGACAACGATCAGTCGGTGTTTATTTCCAGTTTGGTTTGCATTATTTTCACCCACCATTTAGCCCACCACCTGCCTGTGGGTGTTGAAATGTTGTTGATATTCGCCCGAAATTCCAGACCACTACGCCTAACCGGTACGGGAATTAGGTGAGGAAACCGAAAACCCGAAAATTTAGCGGGTCGGGCGCGAAGCATTCCTCCCGAAACAGGTCGGGAAGGAGTCGGAAATTAATGCAATGCAAAAATAAAAAAAAAGAGCTATGCAAATATTTTTCGAGCCTATTCCTGGGCGGTGTTGGTGTGTTTTGTTTTCTCACCGGTTGGGCAAATGTTTTGATGAGAGATCGTTAACCTGCCCCCGGACTCGGAACGCCAGACCCCGTCCCTGATCGGACGACGTTAATGGATTGTTTTGGGTTCTGGTGTTAAGCTATACGATGTCTTTTCTTTACGTCAGCGATCTTTGAAAAGCAAGCGAAAGGTTGTTTTGAATAGTAAATACAGTATTAATATTTTCCGTGATCCTTTACTACCAAGATGCTTTTAGAGCGATTTTATTAATTAATGTGTTGATCACTTAAGCTTACCTGATTTATTTTCACATGATGTAGCATTTGTTTATTTTTATTCCTTGCATGTTAAGTATTATGACATAATATGCGACATTATTAAAGGCTAAACATATAAAAAAGATAATTGTTGTCTCAGGGTCAGTTATTGATTTTTAGATATGTTTTAATTATGCACAAAACATTTAACAAAAATAGATCATATTACAAAAAATAAGGTTATTTACATACATTTTCGAAAGAGTTTTCATCATTTTTTTTTGTTCCTTGTAAAACAAACAATAATCTTGCAACAGCAAGTGAATTAATGATATCATGTTGCACAAATAAATACCACCCGTGCGTCGATGATGCATTAAAAAATGAGACTAAAAATAAAAACGACATCATAAGCATCATTTGATTGGGGCAAAACTTATTTACGCTTCGCACCGCTTATCATTCCCTTAACCTGGAAGATAAATTTAATTGGATGATGTTTCTCGTGATTGTTATTAGTTTTTTGTATCGCTATTTTGTACCAATTGTTTATTTCCACCTTTGAGCATTTTTTTTTGTTTTTATTGTTCACCTTCTTAGCGCTGACTAAACCCCGGAACGGGTAAACAAACTCAACCAAGGGGCGAGTTGTTTTTTTTTGCTGTCCCACCTTTTTTCTCGATTTCGTTCCCGAGGCTCGCGAAGGTTTGTGGGTGCGCGGGCGAAGAACAATCGGTGAATTGTTGCCGACCGACGGTCAAGACGCAATAGCTCTTGCACCCTACTCTGACCGGACGAACTTCCCTGCGTGGGGGGCGGGAGGGGTAACGCACGCGGACTTTACCCGTCATTCCCGGGACATTTCATTCCGACGGTTGAGGTGTTGTTGTCGGCGCAACAGGTGCCTTTTGATTAGTCACGCGTGATAGTTTTTGCTGCACGGCCTGCGTTGATCCATGGTGGGTGTTATGCTGGAAGGCTTCTTCCCGGTGTGAAGTTTCGTTTGCCGCACGTGGCGCCCACTTCTTGCGTTCCCACGACCAACCGGGAATTGATCGCGACCAAGGTCTTCTGGTGAGGGTTGCCAGTGAAACGGAGGACTCTCGGAGGCGCGTGGTTTGCAAGATCGAACGGATAGTCCAAACCCTATGGTTAACAGAACCGGCGGTAAAATCCGCTGCTGGCGCTTGGAAACAATTCGCTTCCGCCTGTCGATAAATAAAATTTATTGCGCTTTGTGCGTTTTGTTGTGGCGTTTAGGCAGACGGGTTCGATTAGAATAGAAACACGCAAACCAGCCAATCGCCCATGTTCTTACCGTTATTCTAGCGATTTATGCTACAATCGGTTTGGTCGCCGTCGTTGATCGATCATTCGTTCGTGACTTTGGTTCTGGCATCGGGAAGCACTGGAACTTATCGTTTCCTCCCGATCCGCACAGTTCGCAGCTCGACGCGGTTTTGTTCCCACCGGTGACGGTAACGGTACAACCGCCTCCTGCACCTGCAAGGCGTCTCCATCGTTAATCAAAAATTCATCCGCGGAAGAAATGCACCCCGATCGCGCCGTGCATCGCCGATTGGGTGTGAGAGAGAAAAGGAGGTAGGCAGGGACGACGGCTCGTTACGGAAGCGGAGTGGGAAATGTAAATTACAGTTACACGGGGGCGGAGGGTAGAACGGGTGTCTTTGGGGTGGTGCGGCCACGGCAACCTTGAGGAAATCTCGCCGGCAAGATCACTCCCCCCTAACCCCCCCCCCCTCCCACCCTACCTCCAGCGTCAGCGGATTGGGTTGGCACATCGATCTTCCGAATTTGCACGCACGAACGTTTCGTGACCTCGAGACGAGGAGGGGGCTCGTGTTCATAAAAATAAATTCCAACTCCACCCACCGAACCGAAACCTGCGTGAGCTCTGGATGTGAGCACACAGAACACAGGGTGGTCCTTAAACGGTTGGGTGAAGGAAGGAACGCAAAGGAAGCACGACTGGGCGAAACGATCGAATCGGTTGCAATTGTGCATGCGGCGTGAGTGTTTTAGTACTTTCCTTGAATTATTTTAAGCATTTGTAGATCGTTTGAAATATGTTTCTCATTTGCTGCGTGAATCACTACTCTGTGTATTTTTCTTTTTTTTTGTGTGAGTTGCGCTGGTTGATGATCTCAGCTAATCAAACCGAGAAGTAAGCAATCAGTACAACGAACACTGAAATGGTAATTTAAAAAAGAGAAAAGAAAAAAAGTTAAATTTTGGAACGTCTTATGGAGTGTTACATAGAACGGAAACAATTTTTACATTTTTATTTCTTTTCCATTCGAAAATATATAATTTGCAACGGTTTTCTTTAATTGGTTTTAAGAAAATCCTGCAAGAATATAATGTTTGAAAATTAAAATCAGCTTTGAGACCGATGATCGATTCTTCAATAATGTAACATAATCAGATTTTAATATGTTATTACTTTTCCTCTACTCTAATGTCTAGATTTCTAGATATCTATCCACCATTAAACCAATCTGCGTTGGTATATTGAATATATTCGCTTTATAACCTCATGAAAAGCACAAGAATGTTTACCATTACAATCCGTCATAATCGTATAAATACTGTTTACAAATATTGAATTGTTTTTTTTTTTTAACGAAAGACATGTAATGGGTTCGTTGAAATGTTTCTAATTTTATAAAACAATCTTCAAATAATATAATAATTATACAATCCACGAAACATACAACGTATTCTGTATTCCTTTCTTTGCTAGAAATGCTGAGAATCTGAATCATTGCAAACAAAAGTGTATCAAAAACGAGCCACCCTGTCTTGTCTGATCGATTGATCGAACGGTTCGAACCAAAACAGTGTGAATCAACGAACGCGTGTACGCAAAACCGGTTTCCGGCGCTTAGTTTATGCATCTCACGTACCAAACGACCGAATGTACTTGTGCCTTCCGTACACATATCCGTATGGCGCCCGCACACGCCACCAAGCAGCATAAGGCGGTGCGCCAGCGTTGCATCCAACGTTCGATCACCGGTTCACCCTACGCGGCGCGATTGCGATCTTCAGGTCGTGACCTAGGTCATAACCCTCTCCACCTCCAGGCAGGTGACGATCAAGCAGACATGGGTTATGGGATCGTGAATCATAACCGACGGGTCCCTCGGTGAACGGCGGGTCCCTCCGATCCGGTTCCGGGCCAAAAATGTGCGTGTTCGGGGCTTTGGGTGCAATCAAAAAGGTTGGAATTCCCGGCGAGGTCGGAATTGCATCATACAGTGGCTGCCGGTAGCCTTGTTTCGCGTTTTAGATGATGGGGTTTTGAATGGGGTGGCTGGTGTGTATGTGAGTGCTCTTAATTTAGTGGTCCATTCACTTTCGTGAGCACTGCCAGCTGCTCTGCTGATGATCGATATGTCACTTTGTTCGCATCGTAACCTAAGCAAATGTGAAGGTTCGAAGGCGGGGGCAATGACATGGTCCGATCGCGGAGTTATTAGCGCCCCAGGGCCAGGATCTTCTCCCTATTTCTATTTCTTACGAGCATGCGATCAAATGAGATCCGTTGTTTTCCGGAAGCTGCGGTTTGGCACGGCCAGCTTAGTGAACGAACGCCACAGGCATGATATATTTTGTGGTTATCGCTAATGGGCGGTGCTGTCGTGAATAGCACATTCATAAGTCGTATATTCGCATGGATGTTATTAATTTAGAAATTAAGGTCAAATACTGTATCGTAGGTTTGTTAGTTTAACGTTGTTTAACAATTTTAAAACTATTTGTAGTTATCAATTTTAATGCCTCTAAAAACAGTTATGTACAATCACCATACATAACCCTGTTACGTTTTGCCCGATACAAAAATCAATCGCTTCATATTCAGTATAGTGTATTTAAATAATTTTAGAGTAATAGTACAGATTTTAGAAGACACCATTAAACTCGAAATTAAACTCTAATTGAAACACATTAATTGAATAATATATAAAAAATACTTGTAATGTGATGTGTAATTAATTGCTATGATGTAAAAAAGGAATTGAAAACTGTTTATTCCCGTGATTAGGATCCGTTTGTTAGGCGGATTGCATAAATTCGCTCTTAGCCCAGTTTTCGACCAGCTGTTGACATGAGAACCGTTTCAACCGGTTCGTTATGACAGCTGACGAAAAAAAGAAATATCAATGAAACCAAAAACAGTATCTTTCGATACATTCGTTTTAAGTTTCTCTACCAAATGGCTGTAAATATTCTTTCGACTAACGTTGGTTCACAAAAGATGCAGTTTGTAGCGAGCGTTTTGCAAAATGTTTATATCAAACCCTGTTATATAATCTATTTTTCTACCGTTTTCTGAACCGCTGAATAGCTGCGCCCAATAGAGAGAGAGGAAGAGCGCAAGTAGAGCGAGCAGCATAGAAAACAAAGCCGCCATCTCTTTCGCCACGATGGATCTTCTCGTTCGCACGACGTGGGTGTTTACAACGAAGCGTTTTAAAAATTTACTGCTCATCCCAAGGTAAATTTCGGGAGGAAAATTAAGTGTGTGTTTGTGCATGTTTCGTCCTTCGTCTGTGTTGCGGGTGGGTGAGGGTGGGTCTAGGGTTAAGGGTGGAATAAGGGCGGCACGTGAATGAAGCTGTGAACGTCGTCGTGCTGAACGAATGCCGTTCGTTCGTGAAATGGTCAGTGTCACGGTTTCACGGTCATTCATTGGGAAGGAAGCAGGTCATCGCTGCGTATGGAGCAAGCGATCGTTCGTTTTTGGCTCGTTTGAGCGCCAAAAAGTTATGGTTTAGTGCAAGTGCGAGCGTTCCACACGGTGCGGGTGTTCCAAATGGAAGTGATTAAAATGTTATTGGCCAAGTGCAGGACGACGATAGTGCGAATTCGACTGATGTCACCATCGTCAACTGTTACGAAACAGACGGGAAGCAACTCCGCCGCCACCGCCGCTGCCGCCGCCGTTAACCGTATGAGGTGATAATCGTGCGTCAAAGTCAGCTGATAAAGGAAAGGCTGTTGGGATGGGATGGTGAAAGCGGAAGCAGACAGGAGAAAGACTTTCTCTTGGGTTTACCACGCGTTGGGAAGTTGTTTATTTCGCTTAACCAACAAAATGTTTAAACTGTAAACATGTTCTCTCTCCCTCTCGCAGCCTGGTTTAGTTTGTTTGCGTTTTTTCGGCGGCGAATATTGGCTGTCAAACTGACATAGTGGGTAAAGATGATCAATTTAGGCAGTGATTTTCAATTTTAATTAGATTTTTAGCATGAAATGTAAATACAATGGAGGGATCCAAGAGTAGGAATGTTAAAATGTATCATGTTAATCGCGTTAAAATGTCAATCGAAACAAATAGTGTTTTTTTTTTAAATTATGATTAAACAATTAAGTAGTAATTAAAATGATCAATTGTTCCCAAAAACGTAACTAAAAACACGAAGATGCAAAGTAAATAGTGTGAGCAACGTAACATCGAAACAAAAATCTGGCCATCGCATTATTCGCCCGCTATCCCGTCTTGCGCAAACTGTCCAAAACACAATTTTCGCGAACGGTCGGCATTATTTTTTCGTGGTGCTCGTTCGAAAGGCTGCAGAAAACAGAGCATAATCATGTAAAACAAAGCCGGGATCTTTTGCCAACATCGACACTAGCTTCTTCCCTATCCGTTCTACGTTGTTGGTGATCGATTTCGTTATAAGTTACCTGTGCTGTGGTTGTGTGTCGTCTTCCGTTTTTTTTTTGGGTGTGAACGTTTGTGAATTTGGATGAAAGGTGCAAATCCTTGTGTGCGAAAAAATGTGATAGTAGCATTCTGTGATTTACGCTGGTCTAAAAATTTTGGTCGAAGTTAATTTCTTCCCTTCTAAAGTGCTGCTAATTTCGTGTAGCGTACAGGTGTTTTTTCAGTTTTTTCTTCTGTAGCCAGCCAGCGCACGTTCACTTTCTTCTACGCAGTTTCGAAGTAACGCAGCGGACATTGTAAGGACATGCACAGAGTAAAAGAGGGAGAGATTGCTACCGAGTCGCGTACGATGGCGGCGGAGATCGTTTAATGCTCACACATTCGTTAAAGCTAAAACCCACCATGAAGCTGATGCCAGTTTGTGTGCCAAATAGTGGTCGGGTGTGTGTTTGTTGATCAAAATACATGCGATCATTGGCAGCAGAGAAGAAAACAAGAAAACGAAAACAATCTACTACACCAGCCATCGATCAAACATACAGTTTTCGGTGGAAAACGCTAGAATTACTCCAGTAAATATTAACGATTCTACGCCCACCGAACTTTCGTGACCTTCGGATGTTTTGTGTATCCTTCGGATTTTGCCAACTACGCCAAAGAAAATTTCCTGCACCAGTACGAGTTGACTGGCACCAAGTTGCTTTCACTAAGTTTTGTTTTTTTTAACTCCAACACCATGTTTCGCCTGGTCGTTAATTGGTAACATTAGCACATTATCCTCTCTCAACCAATGGTCGAACACTGAGAAACACTTCGAGACCGTTTTGTGTTGGAAATCTGTTGCGCTATTCAGCATGTTTTCTTCAAGCCAAACTCCCAATCTGATGCCACCTTCTCGTAGTTTCTTATTTGCATACCCCAAAGCCAGCAAAAAGGGACTCTTGATAATGTTCAATGATCAACCGCTTTGTATAGGGGTCACTGAATCGTATTACGAGAGAGTATCTATCCCCTAGAGAAGACACTCGGTTTAAAATATGCACTGTTGCGGCTAATCATAGATCATCTAGAACGGTTCCGTTTTGTGTTGGTTCATCTTCCAGTGAGCAAGCGACACACACGGGGCGAGTAGTGTCTTTTTGGGTGTCGAAGGATTCGGACGTAGGGCTGACAGACCACACACACACGCAGACACACGGCCACACGATGCTAGATCCGTCGGCGTGCGGTGAATTACAATTGACGGAAAAACCAGCCCGTGGCGGTGTACCGATGAACGGGGCACTGAAGAAAAGTCATCTGCAGCGGGTAATGCTGCAAAGGTAGTGGCAGATAGTTTTATTCATTCGTTCATAGTGTCTCTATTTGTGCGTTGTTGGATCGACTAAAGCTACTTATTTATTCCCTCAATAATGTGTGTTCGATTCCTGTGTTTTCGTTTACTCCTCTCTCATAGAATGGGCTCGTTCACTTCGGCACCCCAAATCAAGAACGTCGACTACCAGGATGACAAGCTGGAAATCACCGACGGCATGTCCGTGTCCGATCTCGTCGAGTACTGCCGGATAGCACGCGGAGACGACCGTCCATCGTTGGTGAAGCGCAAATTTCTCAAACCCGTCGATCGACTCAACGGGAGCAATCTTACCGACGGCTTCAAAATGCTCCAGCTCGACTCGATATCGAAAAGTACGTGCGACACGCCTTTGTGCGCGTATATCGGACACTGAATGCGGGGTGGCCATGCCGATGGTTGAAAATAAGCTTAACTTTAGCTTCCTTGTTCATTCCAGCATGCAGCGAACCGTCCGCAACGGCGACACAGCTACGAGTGTTCCAGTGGAACATGCTGTCGCAAAGTAAGTCGGGGGCGACAAGTGCTTTCAATGATATAGTGGCTGTTGATTAACGAAATCTTTGTTTGCTTCCTCGTCGTTGTCCATTTTGCAGCGCTCGGTATGCACAACGACGGATTCGTACGGTGCCCGCTGGAAGCGTTGACGTGGGACTGCCGCCGGTATCAGGTTGTTGAGGAAATTATCCAGACCGATCCGGACATCATCTGCCTTCAGGTACGGCGGTACGAAAAATTGCTTTTATCATTGCCCTGAATAACACGCTCTTCTTGCTCGCGCAGGAGGTGGATCACTTTAAATTTCTCCAGAAGATTCTCAGCACACAAAACTACGAGGGCGTGTTCTTCCCGAAGCCCGACTCGCCCTGCCTCTACATCAACGGTAACAACGGTCCGGACGGGTGTGCCGTCTTCTACAAGAAGAACCGCCTCGAGATGGTGAACCACTTTACGCGCGTGCTAGAGGTTTGGCGCGTCCAGAGCAACCAGGTGGCGATAGCGGCCGTGCTGCGTACGCGCGACACCCGGCAGGAATTGTGCGTTACCACGACACATCTGAAGGCCCGCAAGGGAGCGCTTCTGTCGAAGCTGCGAAACGAGCAGGGCAAGGATTTGCTGTACTTTATCGATGGTGTCGCGGGCAACCGGCCCGTCATCCTGTGCGGCGACTTTAACGCCGAACCGATCGAACCGATCTACAGTACGGTGCTGAACTATAAGGCGCTCGGGCTGGCCAGCGCCTACTCGGATCTGCTGGCGGCCACGGGGGACGCGCAGGACGAAAACAACCAGAACGCGCTGAATACCGCGCGTTCGGGCGACCGGTGCGCCGGTAGTCGTGGCAGTATTGGTTCGGTACACAGTGCCGGTGACGAGTGTGGCCTTTCGAACGGCGTGCGGACGAAGGCGGAACAGTCGGCCGCGTATGAACCACCGTACACGACGTGGAAGATACGCGAGGAGGGCGAAGTGTGCCACACGATCGATTATGTGTTTTACTCGAAGGAAAAGCTTACGGTAAGTAGGCGATGAGTTCTTGGATGGTTTTAACAGGACAATACAATTGATTGTTCGTTCGATTGCAGGTGAAAAATTGTCTCATGTTCCCCTCCGGCGAAGAAATCGGTGTCGACCGCACACCCAGCTTCCAGTACCCTTCCGATCACTTTTCGCTAGTGTGCGACATCGAATTGAAACCCCCGACCACGGACGAAGCCGCACCGACGCAGGACAGTACACACGCCGCCATCCCGAACCATCAGTTGTAGTTTAGCTACGGGGCGGGCGGTCCGCCAGCGGTAATCGGTTTCAGTTCCATATTGAAATTGCTTAAAAAATCGATCACCCATCGGCTTCCAACGGCTCGGGCGTGCGTGTGCGTATAAGGATTTTAGTTTTATGTTTGTGATAGCTACTGTGATCGCGTAAGAAATGCAGTGCATAAAAACGGTGTCAGACACAGGACTAATTACACTGGACGAGGGGGATTAGGGTTTTAGGTTAAGCGCGATAAAATATGTGTTTCTTTTTCTACGTGCTTTCGGGCACAAATGATTCATCCCTTCTTATTTGCCTTTGTGTTTTGCGTATGTTTAACAGTTTTTTTTGCCATAACAGGATATGTGTGGAGGCTGAAGATAGTGGAGGTTTTGTAGAACTTTCAGATCAGTGTTGAATCGTTGACCGAAGAGAGCCATCGTTGAAGGGGTTACTGCGTAACCTCACGCGAAGGGCGAGGCGTTGGAAGAGAAAGGAAAACTAATAACTCCACTTAGGACGTCCAGGCATAGCCAGGACAGGATGTTGGTACACAAACTAATCGCATATTTATAGTCGGGACGGTATCTCCACACCGAGAAGCAGACAAATACTAATTCCCAGCTGACGAGAAAATTGTAAAGAGAAGAAAATTATATTTTCATATCATCGCAAGCGAGCGCGAAGCGGCCACTGTGCGCATGCTGGCATCGTGTAATGTTTAGCGATAGAGATTTATTTATAATAAAAAGTAAACAATAATTTGCGGCTTGTTCGCTCCTGTTTTCTTCTTCTGTTCTACCCACCAGCGCCAGCGGGTGGTCGAAATCTTCGCGTAAGTGTACTCTTTATTGGAGTCCTGTACCTTTTTCCCCCGTTTAAAGCATAAACGTATTGAGTAAGTGTTAGGTTTTCTTTTTTTTGCATCCTAGCTCCTCCTGCCGTTCCCTATACACTGGCGAAACGCCCTAGGTTGAGCGCTTTTGAGTGATTGTACCGGGGCTATCGCTAACTATCGCCGATCTCCACTGCTGTACGACGAACCCGTGCGCGAAAGTAGGCTTTGCTTTTGCTGCTGGTCGTCGACGCCGTCGTCTGAGGTTGCTATGCGGTTTGTACAAAAGGCTACAACACATTTGCTCCGAAAATTGAAAGTACCTTCTTTACCGTCACACGGCAAGCGTTTGGAGAGAGGTTTGCGATTAATACTACCGATTGGCCAGCGCGAAAATGACTTCACGCTGCCGCTACAAATGATATGTCACAAATTTGCTCCTTGCGATGCCAGCTGGCGGAACTTTCTAACGCCCGCGCGTTTACGGTGAAGCCAGTAGCACAACCAACTAAGAGTAGAGCCTTTGCTGTAAATAGTCAATATCCTGTCTAAGTTTTCGCGGCTCACTGAACCTGGTCCTAGTGCTGCGTTCGTTCGGTGTCGGAAAAAAAACTAACCAGCTTGGTCGCGTGTGCTCTCGGTATGGAAGCAAGCGAAACGGCATTTACATGAAACTAAGAATAATATCGCGCACACTGGTGTACGTTCCCGCCACCAGACCGATGACACCGAAGATGATCAGCACGATGTCCTTCCAGAGCGTAATCTTACCCGGGCCCAGTTTGTCCGGCCACAGGACGCAGATTTCCATGATCGCCGGGAAGGCAATGCCGAGTGCGGACAGGCAGAATGCACCGAACAGTGAGATGAACAGTCCCAAACGAGGGATGGCAACGGCCAGCAGGACTGTGGGAAAGGACCGTGTGTTAGAACGCTGAAAGGCCGCGGCGATCCTCGAGACACAACTTACACGTGGTGATGACGACAACGATGCGAACCAACATTTCGTACACCAGCTTGTTGTTGGAGTCGCGATACTTCTCCACCAGGTACACGTTCCAGATGATATCGACCGGCACGTAGCACTGCAACCCGTACGAGATGAAGATGGCCACGGCAAAAAGAATTCTGATCGATTGCGACATGCTGTGGGGAGGTGAAATCGTTTAATAATGGACCTATTCAATGCCGCATGCACCCGTTTCATAAGACTTACATTTCCTCCTGCGGCAGGTTAAGGGTAATACTGCCCGCCGATTCTGCACCGTACTTCAGGTAACCGAGGAATCCCATGCCGGCGTACAGCAAGACGATCACAACCATGCCCACGTTAAGTACACCGCAAGTGCCACCAAACGATTTCGGTGTGGCCATATTATTTTCCAGCGCAATAATCTATGGACGAATAGTGTTTTTTGTTTGTAAGAAAATGTGATCGTACCAGCAAGCAATTGGTGAATAATTAATCTTCTTCGATAGTGCAATCCCTGACAATGTGAAAACATTACAATAAACACCTTTTGGCGAGCCTAAAACGTTTTGAAATGAGAAAAATTGAACAGCTCAGCGGTTCAAGTTCGAACTGATCAACATGGATAACCTTTCCGAAAATAGTTGATCTTACGTTTGGTAAGATCATGATTGGGATAAAATGATATTCTTCTTTTTGTAAAAAAAAACCCTTGAATAATTAAAAGTCGTATGTGATAAAATAAAAATACTTATCCTAAAATAGACTGTTTTGAAAATATATTCGAGAAAAACAAAAGCAATCCCAAACTATTGTTTATCACAATTAACAATTGGAGCTCCAATCACAGCCGAAATTGGAGGAAACGTATCTATTTTGAAATATAATTAGAATTTAATATAATGATCCTCAATGACAATTATTAAGAATAAATGTATGTTAGTGTTTAAAATCAACAAATATACTATTCATTATTATGTGTAAAATATTATTCACAGTTTATATGAAGTAGTTTTTTGTTTTCAAAATCAAGCAGTCAAGTCAAAGTTTCAGTCTGGATTAAAACTGACTTTTTAAACTATTTTATACTATTTTATACTTTTACATTTTTCTCAACAATAGTCACACAACGCTGGGAAGAGACGGATTTAATTTTTATCTAGGATATCTAGATTGTTATCTAGGAAGTTCGATAACATAATAGTGTTAGTCTTGTCAAGTTACTCACTTCCTGCTTCCAAGATAAAAATCATTCAAGGGAAATCCATTTTAGAATAAAAAAATATAAGAAAAATATTCTCCTATGAAAAGGTGTTTAAATATTTTTGTCATTTTCCAAATTTCAATATTTTGTAAGACTATTGTAAGACTGCTTAACCATTAAAGGATCTGAAGAATCTTTACAGCATTGAATACATTTTTCAATTCGAGGGTTAGAGATACTCACCACTCCAACAGCTTCCAGTGCGAACAACGTGGTACCGAAGAAGAGCGGGAATTTACCGACCTCAGCGAAAGCCTGACGTTCCGAAATTGGCGGGATATCATCCAGAATGTAGGCCAATATCAGTCCAATACCTGGGAAGATGAATAAAAAACTCGGTACATGTGACGCGTGAAACTATCCGAAATTTCCGCAGACATTTTGTCGTCTTCGGTCACTATGGTTAGTCATTCGTAAGACTATAATTATAGACGACAATTAAAAGCGTCGTCTTGTTGTTACGTGAAACAGATACTCACCGACGAAAGTAATCAAGTTAGCCAGCGTCGAGAACGGGGCCAACACCTTCAAGTTGCGGATCATGTTAATTCCTATCAGTGGGACGAGCAGAATCAAACAGTGGATTTTCACATCCAACTCCAACCAGTAATAATCAACCAGCTGCGGAAAGAGAACATATGTTGTAAAATCGTGCCACGAAATGATTGCACCTACAAGCCTCACCTGTTTGATGTTTGTGGCAACGAACACTATGTACACACAGCAGATACCAAGCTGATAGATGATCATAAAGCCGTCAACGATTACGCTGGAAATGAGACAAAAAATGATCGATCAAGAATGGTTCTCGTCGGATAAAGCCAGCGTGACATTCACTTACACCGCGTAGGGAGCAAATCGTCGTAAACATTGGGGACCCTCCTCGAGCGCAATCTTCATGGAGATCGGATAGGTGAGGATCGGCACCCGGTGGCGCTTGCAGAGGACGTACTGCGCCTGCACGAGCACGTGCAGGCAGTACGTGCAGAGAATACCGATCAGGAACGTGTTAACGACACCGGAGATGTAGCCGGCGTTGTAGAACGCTTGCGGCATGGCAAGAATGCCCGTACCGAGCGAACCCTTCAGCAGGTGGACCAACGTTTCGAAGTTACTGTGGAGGAGGAGAATATGCCACGAAGAGAGAAAGAGAGAGTGCGTGCAATCGTGTACGTGTTCAGGACGTGTTACGGGGCAGTACTTACGTCGTCGGATGCGGTCGGTTCCGGTGCAAATGGGGATCGTAGCTTTCGTCCACGATCGTGTTCCCATTGGAGGCAAATATTTGCATGTCCACATTGGTGGTGCCCTTCTTCGAGGGACTCCCGCCGGAGCTACTCATCTTTCGGACGTTCGGACGCGTGGAGGTGGCGAGACGGGAGGAAGGGATGCTTCACCGCAAAGAGTTCACTGCAATTGAACACAAATCAGTCAGCGTTAAGTGATCTCAATTGCAGCTCGTTGCTAGTTGGCAGCTTTGGGCGTGACGTTGGTGCGTTAGGCTATGCTGCATTCTCAGTTCCACTCAAAGGTAGTGGACCATGGACTCATTATTGACCCTGGCGACAACTTGTTGAAGTGTGGCAATGCGAAGTTACGCCACAAATAAAGCCGCAAATAAAAGGGATTGTTTATTGATTGAAATACATCTCGTTGTTTAATGGTTTCGGACACCAACCAATCATCACTCCAACAAATTTGACACGCATCTTCACTGATCTCACCGCAGTTACGGGGCAGGAATAAATATGCAAATATGAACCATCGCGATAGGAGCTCTTTTGCGGCGGCTAAAGATGGCATCGGGATTAGGTCATCGCGTTACAAATATGCATTCGAAACTTGGTGAGTGCATGCATTCTTGTTGCAACTACCTAATCCCCCACAGTAAGTGCAAGTTTTTGGCAACCGTTAGCAACACCGGTTGACTGCGAAGCAGGCGGGGCAGTGAAACACTCCGCCACCGAGACACTACCACCACCGTACCAAGCGCATAGTGAAGCCGGCTCGAATTGATGCTAATTGAAATAGATTAACGATCCTACCGCAAGCGGTGAGTGAAAGTCCGCGCCGGCGAGCGAAGTCCGCGGGAGGGATAGTAACCGGCCTGCAAGTGACCGCTAATACCATCCAAGCAAGCCAAAATTAGCCTCGCCAATGTCGCGTATGCAATCGGATTTGTTAAAAGTGTTTGCCCCCTCCGCGCCGTGTACCGAGCGGGGATGGTTTTATCAAGCTGACAACATTGTTAAACGAAGCTGACGTGATTATGCTGCAGGTGGAGACAGGAAGCAGAGCGTTTGCAATTTGATACTTTGTTGAGGTTGAACTAACTGTGATGTGATGAAATGAGCGAGAGTGGGAAAGAGAGAGAACTATTAGGTAATGAGTTTTAGTTGTTGTTAAGGGCTTCATGTTTGATGAATATTGTTTATAAGACGAGAAGAACTAAAAATAGTTCAATATAATAAAGTAACGATAGTTGACAGTGAAATTGATGTAAGAATTCAAAAACAAATAGAATGTAATAATTTGTAACTTGAATAAAATGTTTATAAAAAATTCAAACAAATTTTTAAAAATCGAAGAAGTATCAAAAATTAATCATTTAAAGCTTTTCTAACTAATTTCAAACCTGGTCCGTCGCTATCTATTCCGATAAATCTACTATCTAATTCGATAATTCCTCTATTCTATAAAAAATCTGCTAATACTTTCAGTATCAGATCCAAGATCAAAATGTTCTCCTTTCTGCCTAAAGTGTATGGCAAAGAGAATGTAAATATTTTTGCGCTTCTGTCCCTGTATTCGTTAGCTATACTGAGAGTAAATATTAAACAGGAATGAGCCATATTTTGAATGGCAAAATTCGTAAGCCTAATTCGGCTAGCACATTACTTAAAATGGTAAAGTTTTGTTATGCTTTGCTCATAGATCGAAATCAAACTACACGACAGAACACCTTCAAAGCAATCTAATAATTAAAACGTAGGAGAAAATCCGTACAATGCAAATGACAGTTCATAAGAAGGTGAGAAATCGCCACGATTTCAAGAAGGGTTAACTCTTTTCTTCGACTTTTAGAACAAAATATGAACTATCGATGATACACTTTCAAGCTGAACGTTCAGATTCAAATACTTTGCGGCAATAACCTGGCAATGTTCCAATTTATATCGCAATAAAACTATCACTTCACCCACGCAAACAACATCACTTAATCATTCTAGCACATAACAACCCGACCGTGTAACGCACCAGTAAAGAAATCGGCTTGAATACTGAAGGCCACCAGGGCCACCAGGGCGACACACTGATATTAACCGACCTAAATTCAGCACTCACGCTAAAACGGTTTGTTCACTTCCGCTTGCGGCAACGGTCGTCTGCCATCTGAGCGCGAAACACGTTCGGGACGTTCTTAGATTGCTTTCGAACCGATCAGATCATGAATGGGCGCGTCTGTTGGATGGAAGGATGGATAGGGGTTGAACGTGCCGGGTGTTGATCGAGTTCGAACCGCGCCTCCTAGAATAAGTGCAGGATGCACTTGACACATACACATAGACACTAGTTGGACACTGTCTTTGGTGGATGTAAATTGATAGAAATTGTCTTCTCCTTGTCACATCTCACTCACTACACAAACTCGGTTTGGATTTTTCCTCCCTAGATTACTTTACGTCACTGGTTATGTGATGCGACCGGGTGCTCTAGGGTGAAGTGGAAACCCGAAAGTAGTTGTTGCTGGTGCAACTCAAGGGATGATTGATGCCCAACAAAACGTCGGTAATTACTTCAATTGAACCGAGCTCTATACACTATTTATAGTTGCCGTGGGTTGGGTTAGTTTACGTAGTTTGGCTTCGAAACTTTTCTCAAGCGAACCTTCCGCGCACACTTGCAGCGGTTGTCCAGCAGCGGGAGGGGAAGGTGTGTTACTACTTGTTGATAGTCCCGATGGGTCGCTTCGGTGCCAGGATGAATTACTTGCACGCCAGTCAACAGCCACGACCGTGGTGGGGATTTATTTTACCAGATTGCCAACAGACGTTAGTTGGTAGGTGGAAACAACTTTCCACGTGATAGGTACCAGCTGTTGCAAATTATACCCAACAGTGAGGCCAGGTAATGATGTCGGTTTGGTTTCCTTGTTCAGCAAGATACAAGCTCACGATATTGATTGGGTTAACACTGCTTTGCAAACAAGCTTGAAGGTTGTCCGTTGGGAGCGGATTCGGAGTACGATAGGATTAATTTTTGAATTTTCTTACTGCAGAAACTTGTGTCGTAGCTCCCTTCAACTTTGTTTACGTGAACAGAAAGCTTTAAAAAGAGTTTGAAATATACTTTGAGACCGACTCATCAATGTTAGCGAAATGAACACCAAACTTTTTCAACCAAAACAAATCAACTCGGGAAGATGATTGAAAGATTGACAGGTAATTTCAAGGCCTACTTGTGCGTCGTGCAACACTGCGAGAATCGATACTAATTCTATCATTATTTTATAACCAAGTGCTGGTCAACAAAACAAACAAAACATTCAGCACAAATCATTTTTAATGCTTTAATTGTCACGATCCATCCGGCTGCTAATTGAAAAATCATATAATCATGCTCGTCAACCACATTGTGGTCGCTCTTTGCATCATTCTTCCGTCACAATCTGCACAACAAATGGCAAAACAATGGCGCACATTGGAGGACAAATTAATTTATCAACAGGCGTGCGAAGTATGGAAGAAACGCCCGACACGAACGGTAACGTTTCGTACCTCGTGATGTTGATTTGATTTCCCGCCGTTGCTCACACAAACAGCAACAAGAAAAGGCGTCCTCCCTTCCCGCATCCGGGACGAGCAACACAGGATAGCATCTCTCTCGTAGCCATCTTTCGGCGTGTTTGTTTGTATTGGTGACTGTCTCTAGCCCATTCCTTGCGCAGAACCGGGATGGTGTATGTATCTGCCACCCTCGCCGCATTTTCGCTCGATGGCATGTGTGTACGGGTTGTTTCACGTGCTACCTGCTGCCTTCTTTTAACCTTTTCGCCTAAACAGGAGTGAAGCTGTTCCGTTTGGACATCTATAGTTCCCACCCGAACCGATGGTGGATGAGACTGACTGGGTTGCAACATATTCAACGCTTGTCGTCGCGTCCGACGGGTTAGGTCGGAATTTCGGTAGTATCTCTCGTTGCCGGGGTGGTCTCGCGCCGTCTCGCAAGATTAATCTATATTTACCCTGCCCATATTTTCATTCACGTGCATTCACTCCCACTCGTGAAAATTATAAAATCGGCTCACTGTGTTTGCAGCGAGGCCGGCAATGCATCGTAAAATGCAGTGGGAAATTATGTAACGGCGTGCACACAACCGTGCCGACGTCCTTGCACCACATCGAATGAACCGTCCTGTGTAAGGAATGCACAGGAAAGCTATCCCTGCCACTGAAGCAACGAACGAGCGCGAAGAGTCTGAGCGAAAGTCCCGGGCGAAACAGGAAAACACCATAAAGTACGCACGTGCTTTACGAAGCAAGCCAGAAAGACAACAAATAAACTTAAAATACACACCCTCGCACACGATGCGCTTCGGATACCGGAAAGACGATCCGTCACACTATAGTTTGTGTTCGTACTGTATCCTTCCTGTGGTCGCGGAAACGCACGGCTCGTCGAGTAACGTGGAAAATTGACGGCCGTGTCCGTCGAAGCGGACGCCTGGTCTTTCTCGTGAGCTCTCTACTGCGCGGTGGTGACTGTTGTACTAATACCACCCCCACGCTCAGGTTATTCACGTTCAGCACGCTTTCCGTACGGTTCGGGTGCAGGGCGCACACGCGGTTTATGCACAACTACTACGGCACGGGTACCGAGTGAAACCGAATCGGGAATCATGTAAGATGGTGTGTGTGTCGCACAAACGGCCAGGCACTTTGAGAAACCACCGCGAACACAGTTGGTTAATAATAAAAATTGGTTTTTAAATTTTGTTGTTTGTGATTTTTCAAATTAAATTCTTGGGACAGGTCATTTGACATAACATGTAATTTGATCAAGGGCTGCAAGTACTAATTTTAGAAGTCATTTGTACAGTGTAATTTGTATATTAATTTATGCTAGATTATTTCCGGTCATTTTCTTTATATCACATTCAACACGTGTTATTTCAACACATTTTCTTCATGTATATTTTGTGACTAGTTCATACTTTAATTGAACTTGGAAAAATTAACATTTTATAAAATTTAATCCTCCTTTTCTAGAATAATATTACCTGATTGCATACTTTCAGGAGGTTTAATGTAAGCCGGCGTTATTAGCACAATGGTACTAACTGAGCAGCAAATGTGAATCGTAGTAAATCGCAATACTGATAACGATTTTCTTGAAAGAATATTTGATTGAATTCCATAAATACTGTTTTTTCCACAGAACTACGCTTGTTTCTTGGTTATAGTTAAAACTATCAAGCTTGGGATCATTTAGCATCTAACTTACGTACATGAATTATGGCGAATTTTAAAAGCGTTTCTAGTTATACCATAAATGTTGCAACATTCAATTATTAACAATAACATTTTGAAAGTAATATATAGCTTTGAAAGTAACAGATCGTTTTAACAAATTAAAAATACTCAAAAATACTTCTATTAGAATCACTATAATGGCTAGAAAAAGTCAGTGTTGTGGGATCGTTTTTATAAATAATTATCAAAAGTAATGAATGTAGAATTCATTGAGTGTTCAACTTAAAAAATAATAACTGTATACAATGCAGACAAAAAGACAAAGTGCTGTGAATCAATCAAGAAAAGTTTCAATACTATAAAGAAATACTCAAAGTTGGCAGTTCTACTAAATAATAGTAATACTCAATAATGGCAGGTCATTGAATTACTATTTAGAACAGTTGTGAAATTATCTTACTGTGTATACATATATAAATATATAAAATACAAAACATTGTTATATAACTTTATTCAAAATATTTGTATTAAACAAATACACGACGAGCATTCCCAAGAGGAGCAGGAACCCAGAAGAAATTTTCTTTAAAATACGAGTTTATTGCTGGTTTTCTTTAACACTATGTACACAACTTTTCAAATTACAGTTTTTCGATAATTTCGCTTAGCTTGGCTAGTCTTACGTTACATACGTCCGTCCTGGTGGGCTTCTTGCGTGTAATCCACCGGTTCACAGTTGCGATCGTTGCGATCATAGGGAACATTAAATGAATGTCTAGATCGTGGAAGAACACCGTGAAACAAAAGCACATTTTGAAAACAGAAAATGGCCGAAAAGCTGCCGGCAAATACACAACCAAACCGGCAGCCGGTCGCCCTACGGTCAAGATCGGGTGATCAGGAGCTAGATCGAACGATCAGCACACCCGACGCACTCAACGCTTTGACTTCGCAGCTTAATTTCTTCGTAGGAATGGTTATGGCTTTTACTTGTCTCTTCCTTTCCATTATTCTCTTTCTCTCTCACACAAACTAACTTCCTCTATCGCTTCCTTAAAAGTGCACTTTCCCTTACTGTCGCCAGGTGCGCTGTTTGCGCGTCCTATAATACTTATTTGTAGTGATGGAGTGAAAAGATGGCGAATCAATACTTCAATGTTGGTCGCGGATGTTGATTTTTCGCTGCCAGCGTAATTGCAAGCGCACACAACCGCACAAGCCTCATTCATCGTGGCCGAAGGTGTGAATGATTTCGATCATGCTGGTCGAGGTGCCGATCACCAAGCCCAGCACTGCCACCACACCTATAACGCTGTTCTTCGCGACCATCCACACCTTCGCCATGCCCTGCCTTTGGTGCCAGTAGGTGCAGGTTTGAATGAGCGCCGGGAAGGCGATACCGAGGGCGGACAGGCAGAGCGCACCGAACAGCGAGATGAACAGCTCCAGGTTAGGAATGGCTACCGCAAGCAGGACTGTAGGAGCAGAGATGATGAAGGATTAGATAGAGCTAGAGTTTTGTGAATCATCTCAACATACATGTGATCAACACCAGCACCGTTCGGGCGATGTACTCGTAGAAGACGCTTCGTGGCGAGTCTCCAAGGTTCTTCTTCAAGTAGTCGTTCCAGGTAATGTCGATCGCGACGTAACAGGCGAGTCCGTGGGTGATGTAGATAGCAAACGCTAACATTCCCTTAACACACTGTGCCAGGCTGCAGGGTGAATCGTTGAAATGATTACTCCAAATATTTTAAACTCGTGCAAAGATACTAACATTTCCTCCTCGGGAAGATTCAGCGTAATCGATCCCTTAATAGCGGATCCGTAGTTAAGATAACCGAAGAAGCCCATACCGACGTACAGCGTTACAATCAGGACCATCGCTTTGTTAAGCACGCCAAAGTTCCCACCGAACTTCTTCGGCGTCTTCATCTCATTCTCGAGCGGGAGGATCTAGAAACAAAATAAAGCAAGAAAGTGATGTACATTTGAATTGATAGCGAGAAAATCCCCGAACTGCTTAGTTATCACACTTACCACACCGATGGCTTCCAGCGCAAACAGTACCGTGCCGAAGAAGAGCGCAAATCCGCTCATCGTACCGACTTTTTCCCGGTCCTCGAACGAGATCGGTTCGCGGAAGATGTAGTACAGGATGATGCCAAACGAGACGAGCGTGACGAAGTTGGCGATTGTTGAAAACGGTGCCAAGAATTTCAAGTTCCGGACCTAGTCGAAGACAGTAGAAAGGTAAAATCGAGGGGATTAGTACAGCTCGAATATAGTTGAAATGTTTTTAACGGACCCAATTGATCAGGATCAGTGGCAGGAGAATGATCAGCATGTACAGTCTCACGTCGGTGTCAGATTCCATGTAGTAGTCCGCGATCGCCTTAATGTTGGACGACACAAACACGACGTACACGCAGCATGTGCCGAGCTGGTAGATCAGCAGGAACACGTTCACGACGTGACTGTAACAGGTAAAGTAAGGAGTCATATGCAATGGGTTCCCGAAATGAACAAAAGCCTATCCTCAGTTAACCTACATTATAATCTTGGAGAGCGGTTTCAGCGCTTCCGGTCCCTCGAGGAGTGCGGTTTGCGTAACGGCCGGGTAGTTGAGGCTCGGCACTCGTTTCCGCTTGCACAGCTCATACTCGGCTTTGATGAGCAGGTGTATGCAGTAGGTGCACAGAAGTCCAATAAGTATGGTTCCGACGACACCGACCGTCCAACCAGCATGGTGGAACGCGTTCGGCATGGCCAGAATGCCCGTACCAAGAGAACCCTTCAGCAGATGGATCAACGTTTCATTGTTCGTCGTCGGATGCTCGACGAGCCGGTGCTGGTACGGATCGTAGTACTCAACCTCCAGACCCGGTTTCTTCTCCTGGATCTCCAGGGTGTACATGTTGGGATCGATGGTTTTCGCCTGGGGTGGTTTTTTCCTGTGCAGCGAGGAAGAAAATGAGCACGCGGTTTCACCTTTGCCCGATTGTGCAACACTCACCCGTTGATCGCTTCGTCTCCGACGAACGCGGTGTTGGTGTGGCCTTTGTCCACCGTCATCGTGATCGGCTGCAAACAAAACAAAACACACAATAAGAGCAGAAACTAATTAGCATCACCGGCTGGAGGTAGGTTTATTATCGCTTATTACCCGCGGTCGGTACCGCGGCAGCTAATGAAAGAGGTACGCTATGCTCAGGTCGCAGAGGGCGTGGTTTTGGTTTGTCTTTACCGAATTTAGCGAATATTTTGAACCGGAAAAAACCCAGTCTTCCGTCGCTAATAGCAAATGCAAACTCTGGATTTCTGAAGAAAACCCTGATTTTTGTGGGGATTTCTGCAAGCTTATGTAATGAAATTTGGCGTGGTAAACACGGTCTGCAAGTTGGGCGTTTTGTAAGGCTACCAGGCTGGCTACTGCATCGTGGAAGTAGCACGAATGATTTAGCATACCAATAAAGTTGAGTTATGATGACAATGACAGACGAAGCCGTGTTATCTGGCAGTAAAAGTTATCTTTAGGATTTCTAGGAACCGAGTACCGAATGCACCCGTAGAAGGTACTCAGGTCTTTAGAAAGGGGTAATGCAATAGTATTACTCTCAATAAAATTACAATGAGAGATGATAACCAGACTTGTAAATGGAATAAACAAGCTAAATTATTTCTCTTTCTATTATAGGTGTAACGACCTACGCATATATATCTGCCATGTTATCGGTTTACTAGACTGATTTTATCACCACTGTTATTAAATTACTTCACGCAGCTCTTTCACCAAATCCTGCAGCAAATCCTGCGACGAAATAAGTACTTAGCGACAAAATTTCAATCATTTTTTGGTGGATTTTCTTAGTGGGATAACAAAATGCAAATAAAACGAATGAAAAAATAGTTTTTTATCATGTTGATATTTCTTCTAGGCAGTCCATAGTCCATGTAGATTTTACATTTGAATTTTTTTGGGAATATCCACAACTTGTTTTAGTTTTTTATCCGAAAATCGGCTGCATTCTTTGTTCATTGGATGTTCGTAGACTTATATTATTAAGACAGTTATTACCTTGCGACGTCTTTAAAAAAATTGAAGCAGAACTATTATTTTTTAATTTATCTCACACAGTTTAATAATAAAGTAGTACAAGACCAATGAGTTTATCTAAACTAACCAGCATAGAAAATCTCAAAATAATTGCATTATTTTCAGCACGGTCTTCACGCAGTTGACGGACTTTGACACTTTCATCGCTTAAGCCAGTTTGATACTGCTGTAGGACAGCTATGGAAAAATCTTATCACGAAGCTAAAGACTCCATGCGGGTATCGCACCAAAATTGATGCCATGTTTTATCAATTCACCCCTATTTAGCGATGATGGCACAAACAACACACCTGTCACTCGACCCACCGTCGCCATCGTCATCGGCATCATCGGTAGTCAGCATTGTTTTTGTTTTCGGCTAGAAGTGGCGTAGGTCGTTAGCTTTATTGACAGATGAATACAACGGAACACTGAGAATCAGAAATGATAATGAAAACCGCAGCCGGTTCTTCCTTTTCTCAAGTCGGGTCTGTTCCGCGAGCAAAAGGTATGCTTTTGAAAATGTTTTACCACGCCCGAAGGTCAACCAGATTGGGTGGCAACGTATTTAAAATGCAAACGATCGATGAAAGATTTATAGCCGTGCGTCGCTCGAGCCAGAATCTAGCTCAGGTCGCTGTATCCGGATCCTTTACAGTGGCACGACCGGTTGGAAAGGGTTTGCTCACTAAACAATGTCAGAGCGCAGAGGGTGCTCAATACATCCAGCAGGGACAGGCCAAAGTTTCGAGCTGTGCGAACGAATCGTTACGATCAGGAAGCGGTTACTAGGTCGGAACCGGTTTCGGAATGATAAGTTATATTATACTTAGGAATGGCACCCACACCGTGTGGCTGATAAAAATACGATCGCCGTTTGGGCACGTGGCGAACAGATGTTCGCCTGGCAGGACGTGTGCTTTATCCATTTGGTGACCTTCGTACCGGGCGGCATGACAAATCTCGGAGGGAAAGGGGGCAAGCTTCCGGCTAATCCAATTGCGCTGTCCCTCATAATTTCTCCGAAGCATCCTGTTGTTGTTGGGTTATCAGTGCCCACCCGTGTGCGGTGGAACTGTCTCCAGACGAATCCGAACGCAGGCGAACATCGATCGAGATCGTGGAAAAGGGTGGTGGTGCTGGGATGGCACATCAATTGAATAATAACGCGCAAATGCATGCCCTCCCGCTCTTCATTATGCATACCGGAACAGCTGATTCTACGAGGCAGGAATTGTACACACGCACAGCCCGAGTGCATCGTACGCAGTTGCACACGCGACGACACCGTGCAAGTGGGTGGATGGGTGGGCGGGCAGGCACGGCCTGCAATCGTTTGTTTAATTACCGCAATCTAATGATGTATGCAGTGCGCATCTGTTGAAGGCCACATTGTGACATTGACATTGGGCCATGAAAAATTGTGCATTGCTCTCGTAAATGTAAATTTCAATCAAAGTGTAGAATCTGAGGCGTTTTTGTTTTACTTTTGCACAGTGAACGTACAAAAATGCTCGCAAATGCAAATGGTCCAGTTTGCAGGTGAATCAGTGTGTTGTAAGTATTAATTTCTGTATGTGCAGCAGAACAGTAGCACCGCTTGTTTTCTCAGGCATGACAGAGGGTTTGTTGTGTGTCGAACGAGATGAAGGTGTACATTTGCGTATCGCATAGCGTATCGTATCACGTTAGCTCAAACAAAGCTTTGTAAATAGGTTTTATATTTTATAAAAACAATAAGGTGAGTTATTGCTCTCATTCGATAGCTTGTGGGAGATTGTGCTCAGATGAGACGTGATTTTTTTGCATAAATTTTGCGTAGTCTAAAAAAAGATGGGTTTGTCAAACTGTTTGCTAAATGAGTAATAGTTTTACTTACTAATAAAATAATTTGTAAACCATTTTTTTAAATTTGATTAGATACTTTCAATGCTAAAACTAATAAATTATCACTTTATATTATTATTGATGACTAATGTTAAAGAATAATTTCAATATCCTCCACTGCATAAATTCTTTTAAGCCTTACATAAATAAAACACTATTTTATAAAACTCATAATAATAATAATAATAAGAATCATCAGCGTCAATGATTTTTTAAGCGAAAATAGCAACATTTGATTATAACAGTACAAAAATCATTCGAAAAGAACCAGCCACAACTCTGTTTGGTTGAAGTTATTTAGATTTTGGTTGTCGTTATAGACATATCCTAAAATGAAATTTTAATTCGGTATGATTTCACTCGAAACTTTGTTGGCGATACTTTACGAAAATGGCATGCTAATAATACCAAAAGTGCTTGTGTGAAACAAAAAAATGAAAAATATTTTAATTTCTGCACTCTTTATCAAAAAAAAATTCGGTTACCAAGTTTACTGTACACGTCACTTTAAATCTGACCTGTATTTTTATCTGGTTTGGTTTAATTAATAATTCCTATGTCCATCATTTCAAAATATATTATATTGAGCATCTGTAACGTCCATCCTCTTTATTAGGCAATATTATGTAATAGTAATCACAGCTCCAGTCCACCTCTTTGACATTTATAATCTATTTGCTAAGAGCTAACATTTGTACAACTAATATTTGCAGTTGGGTCACGAGACAACTTTCACCTCTTAGAAGCGATGAAGGTCGCAAAACCCGCGCGGTGTGCAATTTTTTGGTGCGGGTGCGAAAAGTCATGACCGCGCAAACAATGCAACAATGTAGCAATCGGGCCGGTTTTACTGATCCGATGGCGCCCACCGGCATCATTTCCCTCCGGTACGCCATGTGCGCTCGTTTTGTGGTTAGGTCGCGTTACGTTACACTCTTTTCGCGGCGTGTCGCAGGCCGCAGGTTGTTCCGATCTGTGCTTTTGGTGGAACATTTTTTTGCAGCTTCTTTTTCGCCGTTCATGAGTAATAATCATGCGTAAGTATCCACCAATCAGTTCAAGGTTTTCTTTACGAGAGAGCTTGTTGCTCGAAACGATCGGTCGCTAATTAGCATACGTCGAACCGGTAGTAAAAGAACACGGGTCGGAAAGAAAAGAAAGGCTACCATAAAATCACTACATTATGCGATTGCAGTTTTTCTGGTTCTCTCTTTCTATCTGCTTCGGATCATGTCCAAACCAAATTGAAATCATTATCCACATTTAGAATGACACACATGCAAGACACAGATTCAAATCATCGAGCACCAACAAAAAACTGAAAAGAAATACCTAAACACGACACACATACAAGTCAATGGTTGCGAGGAAATACCCTTACCATTGCTTTCGCCGATCCAAAATCAAGATCCAGACGAAAATATCGCCCAAGAAAAAACTCACCCCAAACCGATTGATGATATGATCAATCGCTTGCCGAAACTATTTACCGGCGCGTGAGGGACGTGGGCAGGAGGTGGGAGGTACCATGATCATAAATATTCACGAGCGAACCAACTCTGCAAACCGGCTGGAACCGGATCGAGGCGATCGGGCGGGCAGAAAATTGAAAAGTCACCGACGACCGTCAGGTGTGCGCAGTAGGCTGTGTTGTTATTTGAGCTCTTTGAGGCGAGATGGTGAGGGGTGGGTTTATACGGTGTGTGGTGTGGTTGGCTGCTTTTGTGCCCCGGAGGTAAGTTATTAGCGGAAGAATATGTCATGCTAAGTCAGGAAAAAACCATCCATCTCAACAGGAGTGATGATGAGTTAATGAAAAATTATGGCAAATTTAGTTAAAAAAGAATTATGAGAAAAGGTAAAGGTAAAGGTAAAAATATGATGTAAGCATTTAAATACTAAATGAATATTTGGAAACTGTCTTTAAAAATATATAAAAATGTAACATAAATTTAATTTTTTTGAACAAATATAGTACAATAGATTAGCAGTTAGTCAATGAAACGATCTTGTTTTTCTTGCCACACTGCAGCACTTGGCAGCGTCCACCAAGTCAACCAAAACACATTCTACAACCGAGAGATAGAGGGAGCTAAAGGTTATAAATTGATCGCTGCTTTCAGATCCGGTCCCTGCCAAGCATGATGAAAATTTACCGAAAACCAATAAAACCCAGTCTCAGTCTCCACGAAAACGTATAAAGTAAAACCAAACGCTCGGATTTGGCTCACCGTTCGGAGGGGGTTTGTGTTGAAATAAAAACACGCAAAATAAACCCGTACTCGGGGATTTTATTGGCTCGGAGCATGTGCTTCTTTCGAAGCTTTTTTTTTTCTCAGACCCGTTTCGTCCTTTCTTTTCCGCAAGACACCGATCGCAGGAGCACGCACGCATCGGGTGGAACGGAGGAGTGGTTTTAATGTTTCGCTTTTTGCGTCGCAGTTATCGTCGCTGCTCTTTGCTGCTTTTTGCTGGCCGATCGATCGAACGATCGTGTATGGCAGCGTGTGTGTGTGGGAAAATGGACCACTCAACGCTTTTCGTGTCGGTTTTTTTTTAACACTCCACCGCGCACTTGCCATTGTTGCCAGTGGGAAAAGGTGCATCATCGTACGATCAGCGGCCGCCCATTTGGTTGGTTGGTGCAGTGTCGGTGCGGAATCCTGGTAGTCGCGGTGGATCAAGATATCAGCCGAAAAATTGGCAGCATTCACGCGCCACCCCGAGGGTGTTGGGATGAAAAATGAGGATCGAAAAATATGCACCGCACACCGTGAGCGGTTTGCGATGATGGAATAAATACCGCACTAGGAAAGATTCCTTCAGCGTTGATTGACGTATGTAAAAATACTAAAATATGGAAAATATGATATATTGCTCTATTTCGAAAATATGATATATTGCTCAAAAAATATAATCCTACATAGTTTCATTGGTGACATTTTGCCATTATTTACAAAAAATGAAGGAAAAAAACAAACATTACAGAAAGCATACTTTCAAATTGTAGTAAAACCAGAATGAAAACTCGAACAATAGTTTCTATTACTAAATGTTGCAAATTCTTCGACTCAATGCGATCTCGCAAAAATGAGCCATTACCTTTTTCAACGAACCGTGCGACGTCGTGCATTAAAACGGACTTCACGTGCACGAAATGTGTGTACCAAGAGCCAAAACTGCTGCTGGCAAACGTTCCGCAACACTCGTAAGTCGGTCTGATTGATGAACCTGTGCTATAAAGGCATCACACCACTCCGAAACGACACGCCTGGCTCTTGTGAGGCTCAAGATGGAACGTTCTTCTACGTGTCGCCCGTGTTTTTTTGTTGTTGTTACGTCCCAACCGAAGGCCCGATCGTTTCTCGCAGTTTGGTGAAGGGTAACCAATGGAGATATTAGCATCACGTTTGGAGTTCACCAGCATGCAATCTGAAGAGTCCACTCGTGGCGGAACGAATGTTTTCCAAACGCCAAGGTTAACCGGGGAGAGACCTGTTTGGACCCAGACGTCTGCATCGCTCACACAGTACCGGCTGGATCTTTACACTTCCTGGATCGAGTGAAATCCTCTCGAGGCGATCTTGAGCGTCACAGTCACAACAAAACACCACAACCGGAGATATGTGGAAGGGTCGTAAAAATCGAACTTGGTAGGTTTGTTGTAGAAATACTCTTACAGAAGGAGGTTCTCTTTGCGAGGATCGTACGAAATAGTAATGAAAACAACATCCGAAAATTGCGATACATCGGGATCTAAAGAAGGATTGATTAGGAAATCCCTTACGATGGAAATTCCCTTGGTACGCGATATCACTTAGCCGGTTTTTGCGACACCCAATCCTTTACCGGCGCTCCCATCAACACTTGAATATTGCCCACGCTTCTGTACAAGCCCGATCAAAGCTGTACAACGGCAGGTTTATGGACGACCGAGTTGGACACGACGATCGACGGCTCGTATTTGGGAGGGGGACGAAATTAACGCTAATAAGCTGTTTTACTTCATGATCAACCGCTCGAACGAATCGAGCCGGGTTTATTGAATGCAAACTGCTGCGGCAGGAAAGAAGAAAAAACACTTTCTGCTTGTTATGAAGGTGCTCACATTTTGAGGTCCATCTGCAAGTCCCCCAGCTCCAAAAAAAAAGCCCCCAGCGACTGCCAGCGATTATCGTACGGTGTGGAACGGGGTAACCATTTCGAGGGGGACTTTCGCTTCGGATGTGATAAGCCAAAAAGAATGGCCAAGAGGAGAGCGTAAAAAAGGATCCACAAAGGTAATTTTGCATCCAGACAGTCGGTTTTGGGGTGCTTAAGATGTCCGTCTCCTTATCTGGATGGCTTTTATGGTTGCTCTGGAGTTGTTTCTTACTCGGGTGAAACAATGCGATAAAGCCAAGTTGTGCCGAAAACGGACCGAAAATCTTCCCGCAGATCAACATTGGATGAAAATGTTACTAACTCTGCACAAATATAATACCACCGTCAATGGAGGGCATTGGACTCTTAGCACGTCATTCACGTTGCCGCAATCAAATGGCGAAAGACGTTCGTATTGTGCAAATGAGCCGGACACTTTCTTCTCGTAAAAAAGTGACAATATGGCCTATGCTTTTGTTGGTCGCGTGGTCGGTTCTGGTGGGTTTTCAAACCCAGCCAGCGTCTGGTGGGACGCTTGCCAAAGCCTAGGATAGCTCTGTTGACCTTGCCCCGGTAATACCCAGGTGGGTAATACCCATGGGCGTGGATGGAGGTGCGCGCAGCGTGTGCAAACGGATACACCGCACAAGAACGGGTTTTCGTTGGGGCCTTTCCGCCGCCAGTCTTTTGGACGTTTGATTGCAGGCTGGTTGAGAAGCTGGCCGACTACGCTAGATCAAACATGACACCCTGAGGCACTGATTGGTTAGAACGGTGGGTAGGTTAATCACAGACCCCAGCGCACAGGGAGGCCAAAACTGATCTTTAGGCGTCGCTCTGCGCGGAGTTAATGCAGTGCTCCAAAGATGGTTGGAACGCATTTGTTGCTGTCACGCTAGTATGTTGTTCGGTCGTGCAGGTTTCGGTTATCAACAATGAGTTACCTTGAAAATAAATTGGTGTCAGAAAGACCGAGGACCAAAGCTCTTTGCCTACCCGTTTAGAACAGATCTTGCTAGATTATCCTTGATACGTAACCAATTTTTGATACTCAAGGAAGAAAGCGAGCTCGATCATACAGGCCATCAATCATACAACCAACAGCCCTTACCTCCCTTTGCGTCCACCAACCGCACCATAAAAATACACCCCCAAAATGGAATGCAGACCGGTTTGGTTGCTTGGCGGCAGGATGCCGTCATCTGAACGGCGGTGGGTTTTGTTTGTCGCTTCGCTCGGAAGCGATCCTTTATCCTACTTTGGCACGCGCTGTTGCGATTCTGGCGCGAGTGGTGTAGGAAGATTTAATTATAAACACAACGCGCGCGCTCGGAAGTCCCCAAACCCCCGCTACGACATCCGAGAGTGATCCAAATCACGCACGGATCCTCGGGCCGAGGGGAATTCCCTGGCTGTGCGAAAGCTTTCGGCACGCGGCGACGGGACGCGCCATTTGCATTGCGCTCACGCCCGACAAGGTCTCTCCTCCTTCTAACTGGCAGCGCAAACAACACGTCGTCGGCTTTTGGGAGCGGTCGAAGAAATGAAGCGTGGGGCTTGTTTTTAGTTGGTTTTTGGGGTTATTTTTTCGTCCGAAAATTCCCTTAGCGTCGCGATCACTCGACGACTTGTCTTGGTTTTGCTCTTTTTTTGTATTTTGGCCCAGTTCCGCCGATTTGTTATTCCCGCAACCGTGATTTGCGTCAAACTGACGCGAAGCTGCAGAGCTGTGTGAAGCGCAGATCGACGAGTTTATCACATTTTTAACCTTACCACCGCTCTCTTCCGACCCCCTCCTAGTCGCCTGAGAGGGCCATTTTGTGGTTGATGTATAGTCTAAAAATAATGTTACTTCCCAAATAGGCGGTTTCTTTGCTGAAAATTTTCTGTGCGGCAGCATAATAAAAACGGTTTGTTTACGACCAGTAGACAGGGCAATATGAGCGATTTATCACGCGTTTTGAAATGCGGTTGAAGTGCTTTTACCAATATTTGCCCTGCCGGTTAAGATGTTGACTCGCTGCCGGTGAGGTGTTTTGATGGAATATGTTTTTTTTTTATGAGATTATACAAGTTTTGACAACAAGATGTTTATTTCGCACTCTTCCAGTGCACAATGACAATATTGGAAAAAAATTCTTAATTGCCGTAACTGTCCGTTGAATTAAAACATCGAGGGTCACTTGATGTGATTTGCTATCTTTCAAACTTAAAACATATGATAGGGCAATCAATTGCAGTGAGGCGAAAAGTGTTTGTCAGCACTGTTTACTATCTATGTCACCGTGGTAAACCGTTGTTTAGATGTCGAATATGGTTTGTTATACCAATCAAACAAGCCATTTTAGATCAACTTAAATCAAAGACGTGGGACGTTCGCTGCCGGTGTGACAAGCGTTGTTTATACAGTACGTAACAAAACTTTAGTCTTCCTTTCATTCCTATAATTTTTTTTATTGTAGTTCATGATAGTAACCAAGAACACTATTCATTGGTATGAAGTTTTTCATTCTTTGCTATGGAATATAGGAGAGTTTGTAACTTTTAGTCCAAATTGGACTAAGTTTAAAGTTTTAAATTATTTGTTTGATTGTTGTATCCAGAGGAATTTTTTACCCAAAATGTAAAAACAATTATTTTGTTTTTTATTTATATCATGGTTTAACCGTTTAGCGAACGAATATTAAAATTTGTAAGACATGGTTAAAGTATAAACTAAATTTCTTCGACTTATATCTTGTATCGATCTAGAAAAGTTTTCATTATATTTTCAATAAATTTAATGCAATCAAAAATTCATTGAACAAATTTTTAACATTCTTTCCAAAAAAACATAGACGATAAAAAAAACTACCTACTGTGGAAAACTATACTACTCTTTATATCAAAAGTAAACGATCTGATGGCTAAAACATGTCTATACCTGAAAAGATTTATTTCTTGGAAAAAGTGTCTACACCTTTGAAGTTGTGAATGCTGTCCTCAAAACCTTTTTGTAGAACATCTGATGTGTTCAGTTTTGTTACACACTGTATGGTGGAGTTATAAGCAAAGTTATAGCTTTTAACGATTGATAATATGATGCACGATACGAACGGAAGAAGCGTTCTTTGCAAGCATCGGAAGCTCAAACGAAATACATTTACATATAAAATGACACAATTCCAACAGTGATAGCGATCTCTCTAAGCAAACAGTGCCGAGTTGTGTTTGTATCAGACGTCCCATTATCGGACGGATGGAAATTCACCAAAACCAACACATCATCACGCTCGGTGTTTATCATTACCATCAGCATCGGAGGAATTTGAGATCGCCAAATCTTGTCGACGGTGATGGCGGGGACGCTGCGGCGTTCTTCTGCCTTACCTTGTCCTGTCCTGGTGGCCGTGCTTCGCTTGCGAGAGATGATACGCCGACGCCGAGAGAGTGTGTGCACCCACACGCTTGGAGGCTCCTGAACAATTTTGGCGGTCGCCGTGTGTGTCAAACCGAACCGTCGGGTAGTAATTAAAAAAAAAACGACTGCTGCACTCTCACTGTTGCTGGCGCAGCTGCTGTTACAACTATGTCGATACAATTCGCTATCAAGACCACTGGCACGGGGTAAAATATTCTGCACACTTCACTGCGCTCGCTTCACTTTACGCTTCCGTAGCGGATGTATTTTTTTAAAATTACTCTTTTTTTTCGTTGCTCATAAAATATTAGCCGCCCTATTAGCGCTTCTGCTGGGTGCTGGGTGCGCGGCGTACGACGGTTTGGAGGTAACGAATCGTAGCCAAAACCTGTGCTCACGAGCTGTGTCACGTTCGGAGCGTGACTGCTGAAAGGCCAACGACGGACAGAGGCTCACGGTGCCGGGGCTTAGGTGGTGGCGTCGTTGGTCATGCGACAAGAAATAGTCCTCCTTCTGCGAGTCGCCACCGACATTGACACTGACGCACCGAACAGACAGAGCGGGAGGAGGGGGGACGAAACCGAGAGCGTGTGTCCACGTTGTGGGAAACAAAAACACAACACAAACGAACTAAAAACGAACACTTTAAAATGAATTACACGCGAGCGGTCGAAAATAGATCCCTGGCTTCTGCAGGATACTAGCCTCTCTCCCCCCGGGGTGTTGGTAGTACAAAGCGCCGTGCCGAGACGCCCGTTGTTGAAAAAACACTCTCAAAATGGCTTAAACCGTCTTAATTGGATGGTGGCGATTGGCAAGGTTAGCGAGAAACGGCCGCGCACAATCCGTGTATCCTTTTGAAGCTGCTATTTCCGCCCGATCGGATGCCGGTGCTGATCGCTATGGGGGTATTCGATAAAACTGCTTGTCACCCGGTCACACGGCCTTTTGATCCACGCGAAATGCTAACCACAGACTGCCCGTGTTCTGCAAACCGGAGCGAGAGAGAGCACGACCTGATCGGTGCGGTGGAAGACGATCAACTAAAACCCGCGAATGCTAGTAAACGCGGTTGATGCTGCTGCTGCTGCTGTTGGCGCTGGCCTGCAGTGACGCGATGCCTCGCACAACCTGTACCAACACTAGCAATGTTGCGTTTGGTTTGGTTTCGGTGGCGGGGGAAAAGAGAAGACCGACACCGACCACCTCGTGCATCGCGCGGTTCGGCGTGAGCGAGACAGACAACCGCGATCTCCGGCTCTAACGTGTTGCTGTGGTAGGGAAAGAAAAAACTGCACGCCGCAAATTAGCAAAGGAGATGCAAATTTCGGCAAGGAACGAAAATTGCATCCCCAGTCTCGGGGTTGTAAGAGCGTCCGGTCGTACCGGTCGGAACCTTCGGTGTATCAGAGGCGGTCACAAAATCATCAACGGGAAGGCGAGGAGAATAATTTCGCCGGAGTACGCGTGGTTTCTGGTTTCTTTCTGACGGTGGCCAGTTTATTCTTCCTTCCATTGCATCGTATCGTACGATAAGATACGGGCTTGGAGCTTGACGCGTCAGAGTATCTTCCACCATGTAGGTGTTGCAAGCGATATGATGTTGATGAAGATGTGCTCGGCAACGGTGGCAGGTGGATTTAGAGCGCTTGTTAGTGGGACTTTCCGTAGGCTATGAGGAAGTGGTACGATCGAAGTACACCCCAGGTTGCTGCCGGCATAGATAAAGAGCACTCTAGAGTTCAATAAGATCTACTCATGATTAAGCGGGTCATCGAATGGAAAACTTGTAGTCGAGGCCTTATTGACAGTGCTTTTTTTCGACCCATGTTTGGGTGTTCTTGAATGTTGAATTAATTAGTTTGGAGAAGTGGCATCTGGTTACCAGAACATGTCTGATATTCGACAATTAAATGCGACATGAGATCAACTTTATGAAGAAATGCTCCATTTGGAGCTCCAAAATCCTGCTACCTTACACCCCTTAGTTATTAAAGAATTACAGTTGTTTTTTATCTCAATATTTTGCCTATGACTACTATTTATTTTACCAAAAAATCTTGGGTACAAGAATAAAATTCAATTAAAAATGTAATGTAAGTGAGTAATATAACAAATGCCCTGTAAGTTACAGTACCTTTCATAAAGAAAATTGGGAAGAACATATGAAACATTTCATATCAGTCGTGTAACATTTTAGAGTTGATTATATTGATTGTATATATTATAATTCATTAATCACACTTTTAAAGGGTTCAAACATTTACCAGAAGAACTTTTTTGTTAAGATACAAAAAGTGACTGTATGCAAGATGTTGTTCACATTGAAACAACACAATTAAACCCGTAGAGGGAAGCTATAAACAGTCGGTCGAGTACTGAAAGAGATAAAAACCAGTCAATTTACCTTATGGCATACTTATCATAGCGGAGAAACTCATGCACGAGCCACACGTTTTTGAAGCAGTGGTCAATCAAGTGGTAAATTAACTGCGAAGAAAAATACTACATACATTTCATGAACTACCCTCCAACACAGAAGAAATGGTAAAAACGTATATTCCTTACATATATTCTGATTATGTCATGTTTTCCTTAAAAAAATCAAATCAAAAGAGTAAAAAGTAATCTTTTAATTCACCGGATGGATAGTCGTCAAAGCCTTGGATAACAATGATGGACCACTTGAAGCGATAATTAATACCTTTTCTGAACCCACACGAGCCCTTGATCTGTCTCCTGCACTATCTCACTGATGGGTATTCTACCCATTCAAAGGCCATTAGGAGAAGAATGAGCTTACGAAATTAAGTTCAAGGAGCGTCCAATATTCAAACCGGTCTTTTTGGAAACGATCACACCAGCGTGTGATACGATCGCTCAATCAGTTGCGTTGCCTCATCATCAAGGACTCCACCGTGATCTTCAGTGTCCGTGACGGGAATGACGGGAACATCTTGATGTCCCTCGTGCAACGATGACGTGTAGGGCAAGAAGCGTACGTGTGTGGGATGTATTTTTCGACTGTGAGGACATCACATTATATCCAAACCCAACTCACTGATTAGGACACTAGCGATGAGCATGCACGCGGGCCAAGGCTTGTTGGAAATAAAATACTCCTACTTTGACGAATGCATACCGTGATTGGAATTTGCATTTTTGATATACCCCCGTGATGAATTCCTCCACTCATTACGGGCGTACCTCTCCGGACATTAGCACGCTGTGGCAATGTCAGCAATTGCGTTACCGATCGTGACATCATGGGGTATAGCGGGGGGAATAATTAATATACGGCTCGCGTGGACATCAGGTGACATTTTCGTTTAACGACCGGCATCACCGGTGGAAGGAAGCTATCACGTGCGGTGTACGATCACTTGAAACTGAAGCATAAGCAAATGACAGCTAGTAAAGCTAAGGACGTGCTTAGTTATGTGCTTGCGCTCATTGTCGCTTAAGAATCCGGTACGTCCGGTACGACGCCGAACGCCCGTTCATGAGCCTCGGTGAGTGCGAATTGTTATTTATCAATTGGTCACAACTGGAGCGCCAAATTTGTGGGCCCAAAAATATCTCAAACCGTAACGACCCGGACAACAATTCGACCCACCAAACCGTCTCCGCCCAATTGGAGATAAGTGCGCCAAACTTATTGTCCACATCCATCCCACGTTGTGCGTGGAAGATTTCGGTGGAATGTCCAATCCGGTGGGAGGATTTTACAACGTCCCGGCACAATGTCCTTGGCCGCAAGGGGCGCACAAATGGATTTGACATCCAGCTTTGTCCTTCGGGCTGATCACGCTGCGAGAGCTCGCGCGTCAGGCCTCCAACTTCTTCTTGGACCCATGGTCCAAGCAGGCAGTACACGAGGAACTTGAATATCTTTATCTTGTTAGCGTAATGTACGCGACGGCAATTTCGCATTTTACCGGAATCAGATTCAATTCCAGCGTGCACGGCATTTCTCTAGCCGGATGTTGTCGAGCGGTCTTGGCTGTTCGTTTGCTCGTTTTCATTCCCTGAATCCGGTATGCACGTGCGTGCATTTGTACGCCGGACAAAACCATACCGCACAATTCACTGCATATGGGAGGGTGCATGCGTTCTAAAGTGCTACCTACGACTGGTTGCTAGACAAGTCGTTCGAAGGGAACGAAGCGAGCATATTGAAAACGCTGATTATGATGTTGAAAAGTTGATGTCTGATGTGTAAAATAGCGCCGTAAAGTCCATAATTGACCGTTTTCGCAGATCCCAAGAGATCTACGTTCTTGAACACAAGAAAATCCCGGATCCCGGCGATTGAGTACGAGTTTGACCAAGATCGCCGTGTACCACACACACGCAAACACAAACCTAGAACCTCACCCATTTACGAGTCTAATCCAATCTCGTCTCAGAACACGAATAGAGTGTCCCATCGACTAAACACACCGTCACCGGCGTCAGTGGGACACGAGCTAGACGCGAGCGACCCGCTGTCTTTTAGTGGCAATTTAAAATTTAAATTTCAAATCACCGAATGGCAACCGTTTTCACGGTGGCGAGGGCGTCGATCGACGGTTAGATCTCCGAGGGCGGTTCGTGCGCTCCGAGCTCGAGTCGGTACAGATTTGCATTTGCGTACGCTGATAGCTTGAATAGTAACCTGCATGCTGGAACTGTAGCGACCAAGCAGGAACAGGACAGCTGATTTGGCGTTTGGGAGTTATGTGAAGCCACTTTTTTTGCTATTATTACTGCCGTATGCTCACTACCGGTTGGCAGTATGTAGATTATTTCTCATTGTTGCACAGCTGGTACGGGTTGGTGCAGCTGGCGGGCACAGCAGTAGTTCACATTGTTCAGGTTTCCACAGCTTCCAAAGCAGTTGATTGAAAATCATTCGTTGGTTTTTCTTCCGCAAGCCGGATTCTGGTGGAATACATTGACATTCTACTGACATGCTCCATCAAGTTTCGATTAATTTGTGGTTGAATGAAGCCGCTGCTCGAAGATTAATTTATATTGCTCTATACATGATAGATACTTAGTAGGTGCCGCACGTCCGTTAAACCCGTTTCATACGTGTTTGAGAAATAGAGTGATAAATGAATGTTAACAATGATTTACTGTTAAATGAAACGAGCGTTGTACATTGCATAAATTGTTGATTTTTCATCTTTGATGGATGGAAAACTTGTTGTACCAAAAAGAAATCGCGTGATTGTCCAGGATTTGATGCGGCTTAATCTCTTGAATTCTGCTTTTAAAAGTAAAGGCCGTTCTCGTTGGCTGGAAGAGGAGACTTTGAGATGAGGCAGCGCCAAATAATGGTTTTTCCAGGACACTTTCTCAATTATTTACTATTTGCAATAAATATAATGTTTTTGTTTTGAAATGAATTAAGCATTTTTGTTTGGGAAATATGTTATGGTGTGATTAAAAATGAACTAAAAATGTTTTCACCATTGACGAGTCTAGTGTCTTCTATTCGCATTAGATTTCCATACACAAAAGCCACAGTTTTTTTTTACCGGATTTCGTCTTTTATCACGGTCGCAATACGTCTTTTATACCACCCCTCTCACGATCGCATTTTTCGTATCCTGTATCCTGGTCTGGTTTTCAATAGCTCTTTTTCCATTTTTTTAAAATTGAATCGTAGTATTACTATTGGGTTGTGAATGTAAAACCAAATGTTTATTTTCATAGTTTGTATGGAAATTTAAATAAAAATAAACTATGCAGAAAATATTTAGATAAATATGTAATATTTTTATATTTTTTATATTTTGTTGGTCAGATTCCCAGGATTAATTGGTTCTTAATGGTCCGATGAGCTTTGAAAATATTTAAAGATATTTTACTAAAATAAAAAAAACATTAAAATACGGAAACGGATTAGTAGTATGAAAGCACAAATATGAAACTATTTTTTCGAGGGATATATTTGAAGCAACGAAATATTTCCGACTCAATTCAATTCACCGTTGTAAACCCATGTTTGCTAAATTTATAATGATGATTAATGAGCGTCTATTAATTTGCAAACCTTTAGCATGATAATTGAATTAAACCTAGGGCACAGGACGCAGCATTAAACTATCAAAGAGAATACATTAGCGACCTTTTACAGCGAGCATCCCAAACCTCGGCATAATGAATGTAGAAATTCGCCTAATTCAATAGACAAAAGTAAAACGAACGTTGCGACCGAAATTTGCCAGATGCGGCACACATGCGGCCAGAACGACGCAATAAATGTCAACTGGCGCAGATTGAAATTGATTGTTTGCGGGGTGAAAGTGCACACCGTGCCGCGCGCGAACCGTATGCGATTTCATTCATAAAACACATCGCGATCGCGCGAACATGCGGACACATAACGCGATCAACCTAACACGAGCACGTTTCCGCTGCCGTTGTTCGTGGGCTGGTTGGTGCGGTCCCACGTCAATAGGGGTTTACCCCGTTTGAAGGTAAACAATCGGTGTCCACAAAAAAGAATCAACACCGAGATGGAACCGAGAGGTGCAGACCGGGGAAGGGTGTGTGTGTGTGTGCTGTCGCGATCATTCGCATTCGTTTATGATCATCCAAACACAGCCACCATGAAGCGGCTGATGTTGCGATGCATGCGACTCGCTGCCGGTGGTGGCTCATTTTGATCAAATTTCACGCGTTGAGTGATTTGCAAAGTTGAAACCCGAAAACAAAGTAATAACAAAAATCAACACGAACAATCGCTGAGCCGAATGTGTGCACTCATGTAGCCTACCGTTTGCAAGCGGGCGTGTGCGCGCCCGGACCGTTTCGAACGAACGGTGGCATAGTACGCATAAATTTTGCCCATCGATCTACCCCTACCAGGCAGCAGCAGAACACTCGAACGCAGGACAACCGACCCGGACCCCAAATGTGGTCGCTCAGTCTTGCTCCGACAGCGTGCCGTTTCAGACATTTTTACGCGACCGAGCTGAGTGATAAAAGTTTTCCTGTGATATTCGTACTGTTTGGCGAGAAATTTTAAGTGTTGGTGCTTTTTACGAGTGCGTTAAATTGTGTGTAAGTGTGTGTGAATGATTTGTGATCTAGTCGGGATTTCTCAAGGATTAACGTGCCAATACGACTTGCACGATCCAGTGAAAGGATACTGAAAGTACGTCGTTAAACAGTATTGCCGCCGGATCGTTCGAAGGTAAGTCTCGTAAGCTTAATGCCATCGAATGCCGTATGCAAATTTGGGCAAATTTCACGAATGTTTTACTGCATCGCATCACACCAGTGCTGCCGAAGGTCGGATGATGAACAAACACCTCTGGGGAGACGAAAAAAGCTGTTTTCGCGTTTCATCCCCCTCCGACAGTTCGCTTGAAAGTATTAGAATCTCGCATCGATCTCGGTGATCGTGAACTAGTCCTTGGGCCACACCGGTTGCCAGGTTGCCTTGACTGGGCGCATCGATGTCGTGCCGGCAGACTGCATGGCGTGCTTTGGTTTCCATTGCAAACGACACTCGTTCGCAGCGTTTCATGCTGAGCGAATGCGACGTTTGAATCTTGTTAAGCGGCTTCTGATATCGGGACAAGGTTAGTGGGCTAATGTCGGGGGTGGTTGAATGAGTCACTATTGAGCGACGAAAATTGGGCTTCAGTTTAAAACCGTCCCAAACTCACCGTCAACCGACAGCGGTGCCATGTGTTGCGTGAAGTAATGGAGTTTATTTACTCAGCGACGCTCCCTCAGATGGTTCGTTAAAAGGTGTTATTTAAGCTTTCGGGAATTCCCCACGGTAGCATATGGGGTTGGTTCACGCATACGATGACTGCTTTGTTCAATTGACTGTCTTTTTGTTATAACAATCATCTTTTAGTTCTTCTGGCCACATCTCCTACAGTTTCTTTCCTAGAAACACCAACACCATCTTTTTTGTATGATTTAAATTAAATATTGTTTGTGTTAATTACACGGGCCATAAATTAGCAAAACTTTTAAATATCAGTCATTCCTGACTGTTAGGCCAGACCACGCGAAGGTGTGGTCTTTAAGTCCCTCGTTTTTGTCGTTAGCAAGAGGTGCAAAATTCAGCCCGAGCAAGGGCTTTTACACTCGAATCCCTAATGTGCCTTTCCGTTAGCTGCTTCAAAATCAAAATAATCTGGGGATCCTATACCGCAAAAAGGAGTATTCTAATGCAAAAGCAATTCGAATGGTGGGTAGAACCTGTCGTGAGATTAACAAAAAGCTAAGGGAGAGGCCAAAGAATTTTATTCAAATAACGAGACGTTCTCCAGTCAAAGTTCTGATTGAATCTGATTTATTCTTACAATATGGGTTGCTTATATACCTATAATCGGTTTCGTATTGGTGCGTGTACATGTTAATTTTGTGTGTATTGGTTACGGTCGCATACCGTAAGATTGCATTTCGAATTTCTTAAATTTTCCAAATCCTTTTCTAAATTTTCCAAGTCAACATCTGGTTCCGACGGATATGCACAATTATTGCACCATGTTGTGAGTGGTCGCTGCTTGTGCATCATTGATGTTTGTCGATGGCGATCGCGTTATATCTTGTTGGTACGGCTAGGCTGTTGGCAGGTATTTCTTCTCAGTAAATCGTTCGAACTCACTTCATCCATCTCAACTCATCAAACTTGTAACTACTTACCTTGATTCAAGTAATCAAAGATCTATAGGACCAAAAATCCCTAGGCTTTGATAAAATCAATAACAAAGTAGTTAAACATCTTCCTAATAAAGCAATTGTATATCTTATCTTAATTTTCAACGGATGTCTGAAAATTGGTTAATTTCCGTCTGAATGGAAAATCTCACAAATAGTTGCTTTCCCAAAACCCGGCAAAGATCATTCTAATCCAAATAACTACCGACCTATATCTCTTTTAAGATGTGTAGGAAAACTACTTGAAAAATGTATTAGTATAACACTCCGCGATCACTTAGAGCGTTTCAATAGTATGCTTGCTTAAAAATTTGGCTTCCATTTTAGATCAATCACGCATCAAATATTCAGATAAAAAAATTACATTCTAGAAAACATGGTTTGAGAAAAATCTACTGGTGTGGTGCTTCTGGACAATGAAAAAGCATTCGATTCTATATGGCAAAAAGGGTTGCTCTACAAACTAATAAATCTCGAATTCCCCACGTACCTTATACAAATCATAAGATCTTTCTTAGTTGGAAGGAAGAATTCGGTTTGCAGTGGTCAAACAAGATCCGACTATTACGAACCTCTGGCCCGTGTTCCTCAGGGAAGCATATTTTCGCCAATTTTAATTATATTCTACGTTAATTTCTACAACACAAAAAAGCACCAATTATCTGTATGCAGACGCCTATATGTTGTCATCTCGTCAGCAGCAAAAAATCCTAAATCTATACGTAGTTCGTTAAACAAGCCTCTAAAAGCATACGGTAAATACTGCAAAAGATGGAAACTGAAGACAAACGTCTAAAAAACAGAAGCAATCTATTTTACAAGAAAAACATGATATCGTAAACAACCCCAACAGAATCTGCTTTTTCAACAAGGAAATATCCAATGGAAAAATAGAATCAAATATTTAGGAGTACATTACGAGAAACGTTAGACGTTCAAAAGACGCATAGAAAACGTGATAGAAACAATATATAAATTACTAAAAGTATTATATCTATTCTTAAATAGAAAATCACAAATAGGTATAAAAAATAAGTTTTTAGTTTACAAAATGGAGTTTTTGTGCACATATGCATCAAAAACGATGCCTAGTTAAGCAAAACAAAAAATTAAAAATGATCTTGAACGTTCCACCTTGGTTTAGAACTTGTGAATTACATAAAATACTTTATATTCCTAAGCTAGATGAGTTTATTCACAAGACGAATAGCAATTTCTATAATAGATGCCGCCGAAGCTTTATTAGCACTATTCGAAACCAGGTTGAATAGGTATTGTATAAAGCAAGTAAGATAAGTATAGGGTTAAGGTTGACATATCTTATGTTTTATTTTTTGAAAATATTTGTCAAGATGTAAATTTAGAAATAGATCGGAAAGGTAGCAACACATAGAACTGATTAGATTGATGTAGATTATTAGATAGTGTAGGTGCGAACCCATTATAATAAGCAAATATAAAATGTAAAATATGCAATAGTTCAATTGATTGCCATACATACATACATACATGCATACAATATCAAATTATTTACAATCTACTGCAGATACAACATATGAACAGTGGAATATTATCCTTAGCCAATCAACAATTGTACTTTGCAGGCGCCCTTTTTGCATACCGGAGTATTAATGAGCGAATGTAAAGCTCGACTGATCAAACAAGCTACAAAGCTAAGCCTTAAGATAGAGGGAAACTTAGATCACCGGCGTCAACGTTAGCACAAAACTCACACAATGGAGGATTTGGTCTTCATTTACCTGACATTAAATCCAAAGCATTGCTTATAAATAGATATTTAAGAGAAAAAGATAGCACTTCAGTATCCAAACCAAATTTCCAAATCGTTTGAAAACCCTCTAAACATACAACATGTACCGTCTTCAATCCCATGCCTCAAAACGATAGCAATAGAAACAGCCTACATACCTCTACAATATAGACAAACTCCGTCAAGCAAACAGATATATGAACATCTATTAAATGAAGCTAAAAACCAAACATTTGTAAAGAACTCCCAAAAATAAATTGGAGTCGTGTATGGAAACACATAGGAACACATATGTTGATAGTAGGGCAACGAAATTTATATTTAAACTTAATACACGGAAAAATGAAAACAATTGAACTATTACATAAAATGGATTTAAGCGATACGGATAAATGTATGGAATGCAAACCAACCGAAACCTTAGAACATACTTTCAAAAAGTGTATTAAAATACAAAATAGGCGAAATGATCTTAACTTATAAGAGAGGAAGCTGGGATTAAGGCACTGACGTGGGAAGAATGTGTGTTCCCTCAAAACAAATACAATGGGAAAAAACGAAAGTTAATACTGATGAAATATTTCATCAATTACATAGAACTAATTAAGAATGAACAAGATATCAGCAGCTTAGAAGATAGACTTTTAAGCTATAAGTTATTGCAATAAAGCGTTAGAATACTGTTTTAGTAAAAATGGCCAACAACTTTCGTACGCGACGAAATTCAAAAAGTTCACCATGTGAGGTCATGTGTCGTCGGTTAAAATTTGTTCTACTTGTCACTTGAGGTCGTTGGAGGACGCAGAAACAAAACCAAAAGGTGGCAGGTAGCGGTACAATACAAATTGATCTGAGGTCATTATCGTCGGCTTAAGTAAACAATTCTTTCAGAACGGCCCGATGTACGAAACTCAAACATCGGGCCGTTCGGCGATGTATAAAATAAGCGAATGGATTAGGCAACAATGGGATAACGCATCAACAGACTTCCTAGAACAATATGCCCTCAAACCGATCCGAAGAGCTATGCGATTTGGCCTAAATGGATGATGATGATGAAAAGTCCGAATCTCAAACGACACGGCCATGGGCATTTTTATGAAAATATATTGAACAGTGACGACAATGGACACAAATTTACAGTGTGCAAAAAGTTAAATTTCAAACGAAGAACCTCTAGGTCTGTCTAAATGAGGAAACGAGGAATGTCTGCGTTAAATTTTATGCTGACTCAGATGGCCCGTGCATAGTTTTATATTCTACCCGCGATTCACATTCAGTTGAAGTTAAAACCGTTGCTGCTTATCGTCTGGGATACCGTCAACGTCAACAAGGGGTATTTATTGAAATAGAGTGTCTAGAATACACCATCAAAAATCATCGCTTGTTCCACATTCGCGGCGTTGATTCCACACTGTTGGACCACTAGCGGAAGTTTAACGAGCAAACCAGTAAAAGAAGCGCCCCTCGATGTCATACCGCGTTAAAAAGTCTGTTTAAGCTCTCTCACTTTGATAAAATAACCAACAAATTCGTTTCTTAATCACAAAACAGATAGCTCTGAAATCTCAAAGTTTTCCGCTCGAATTTGGCCTCCGCCAGCCGCGTTTCAGCCCATAGTGAACTGCGCGACTCGGCGCAAGAAAGAGAGCAAACAAAATCCGAATCGTGCGAGCGAGATGCAAAGCAAGTCGAGCTCATCTCACTCGAACGGTTCGAGTAAACGACGCCAGATGTCGCTGCCAAATCTCGCATCTCGCTCGCACGATTCAGAATTTTATGCTCTCTTTCCCACGCCGAGTCGCGCAGTTTACTATGAGCGTGACACCTTGTGGTGGTGGCCAAATTTGACGCACTATGGACAAGTCATTGTGACTCAGCTGGAAATTTTGAAAATTCTTTTTTTTATTTAAACAATACTATGTAAATTAACATAATGTTTCTAAAATTAACTATCTCTTACGGACACCCGTTTCGTTGTCCATTATAAGTTGAGTGTAATTTATAAATATCTTTAGAATTTTTAACTCATTATTTTTGTTCATATTCTTTAATTCTTTAGGTTTTACTAATTCATCAAATTCTGGAAGTTTAATACTGTTTCAATCACATTACTCCTCCATATCCTCCATTTTATTACATACTCCTCCAGCGAAGATCTTTCGGGATGATCTTAGTTTCTTCCCTGATGGAGATAGATAGATATGGCCTGAGGAGCGCTAGGATGCACCTGTAGGGAAAGAAAACCGTTATACATCAAAGGGAACAAGGGATTTGATACACAGGACTGCTAAGCTCCGAAGCGTTAATGATAAAGTCCATTCAAAATGGGCGCATACTTATAGTCACGCCCTCAAAATTGCGCAATCAGCTAATCTAATGACAGCAAATGAGCAGCAAACATTGTTATAAAGAACTGCTTCCATCTTGAGATCGTATTCTAACTAAAACGAATAGGTTTTCCTCCTCCAATGCTTTGTATTAAAGGCAATGGAAGCGCTCGTTTTCCTCTTTTAATAGTTCTGCAGTTCTGTAACTTGTGATGATTAGGTTTTTTATTGATGAACTGGAAACATAATCAAATGTTTAAATTCTTCATGATCGTAGCAAACTTTTTTCGCTTCCGACAAACCGCGGAAGAATTCGGTTTCGTTTTCACATTCTCTCGTGAAAACGTGTCTCGTTGGCGACACTCTCCACATGCATCGCTGTTAAGCATGATGGTGGTTGGTACCTTGAAGTAACCAACGTGCTCAGCGCTCGCTGGCTTCTCTGAGAGATATTTGACGGCGTCTCCGACGTGACGTCATGGAAAATTTCCAACCAACCCAACGTCTCACCGTTTTCTTCTGCGTTAGCGCCATTTCAGCAGTGTTCGATGCGCTCCAAGATATGCGAACGCAGCGTGCGATGTTTGCCATGCTTGCTTGGATCAGCTTAAATAACTGTTCGCGCTCGTGACAGCGCGCATATGCTTCTGGCTAAGGAGGATCATGAATGAATTTATGCTAACGTAGAACGCTGCTGGAGGTGTCGAATAGAGTAAGGCGTAATTTTTTCTGATTTATGAACTTTCTATAACATTATTGTACGTCTGAATTTCAACGTTAATGTTATGAATTTAGAGGTTTTGATACAATATTTGATTGCATTGCAGTACATTTAGTTATTCCTCATCAATTTATCGTAATATAAAGTTTAAAATTTTCCATAGTCACTCCTCCCACCATCAGCACGTCGATCGCGCTTAAGCCACGCACATATTCGCCATCTGCGGTCAAGAGTGGTCTGCGTCCAGGGTATGCCCGATACTTTCGTCGCATACTCGGGTGCGGCTCAATTGTACAAATTGATCGTGACTGATCACAGTCTCAGTCGATCCGATCGATCGGTCTCCGGGGGGTGGACTGACTTGGAGTGACAAATTTTCATCCGCTTAAAACCGGCGCCAATTGATTGGCAATCAATACGTGTACGCATCGGCCAGCACCGACCTTTGGTACGACCGGCGTCAGTGGCGTCTTGGGCAGTGACACTCTGCGCACAGATTCGCTAGTTTGCAGTTCGCATGCAAACGAACGAACGATCTCCAAAACGAGCAGTCGAAAACGAAACTGATCAACGGTCTCTCAACAACCGTGCCGGCTAAATTGATTGGCACTGATTTTTTTTTTTAATGACACGATGCTTGTTCTAAGTGTATGTCCCTCGGGGTACGAATTAGAATCGATCCATTCTCTGGTGAGTACGAAGGGCTGTACGATTTTTGCTTCCAGCATCGGTTTGGTATGCTTCGCGAAGAGTACAATCAACTTACCACACTCTCTCACACACACACAGACACTCGCGAACGGTCGCATGTTTTGGGAATTTTCCACTGCATTTCGTTCCCATGGCCACGAGACCCACCACCTCGGTTTAACGCGTTGTGCTCGGAGATTCCTTTCGACAGCAAAAAAAAAAAAACGAGCTCCTCCACAAACAAAAGAGGTGGAAAAGATCGCGTACGTCAGCATCTGCCGATCGTTTGCCGGTAAGCAAAGCCCCACTTATGTACCCTTTCTCTGCGCAGGATCCGCGTGCTTTGACATGAAGATGCCAGCCCGAAACCTAACCGAACGTACCTAAGAAACGTAAGAATGTGGAACACAAAACCGACACCGAAACTGGTTTCAGCCGGTACACGACCGGAGGGTCCAGGTGTACCCTCCTGTGCGAGATCAGCCTTCGACCGAGGGCCATAATAGAGCTTCCGTTTCAAGACTCGCCCGTCGAACGGTCAATCTTTGCAAGAAAACTAGGCGAACGCTTGCAAAAAAAAACAAAAATTGGCTATGATGGAGAGGGACCATGGAAAAATTTGAGCGTTTTGCGTTTTTGTGTCGAAACGTGGTGTGGAGTGGTGAATTATCGCGGTGTTTTGTCAACGTTTGCACACTTGGCGATCTTTGCTTATGTTCGGAATAATATTTACTTATTTACTCATAAGCGATGAATCACGTAATTGAATAATTTGTTATTCACTCTGTGACGTGAAGATGATGATCTTAAATGGTGCAATGTTTAGGAAAGATAAACTATACTATGTAAGTGTATTGTTATCGCGGTTACCATTGTAGTAGAGCCTTATCAAGACACCAACAGTAAATTAGCATTGTGTGGCGTATGTTGCTTCTTGAAATGATGTTGTGTGATAAGCATTGTTTTATTATAGTCATTAGGTCTATATTTGTAAAAAACCATAAACTATACGATGAATTCCAAAACATACTGTAACTGTTCGTTCGAAATTCATCTTTGAATGTTTTCTTAGGTTTAGAACATTTATGTTTTTTTTTTTGCTTTTTTATTAAAGCTAGTTGCCGACCCCCAACAAACAGACGATTTGTACTGTTCCGTATTGTTCTCTTACAATATTTAATATGAAATTTATTAAGTTTTTGTTTCTTTTTAATGTTTTATCGTAAGGGTATATTTTAAAGTAGATAGGAAATAACATATTGAACAAACCGGCTTGTTGAATAAACAAGATGAAACTTTTGAAAAGCATTCTCTTATACGCTTAAACACACTAGCACACCAACACACAAGGCAGATTGTTTACAAATACCGAATGTGAAAGAGATTCGAAACAAACGCCGCTTGAAAAGGGAACGGCATAAAAAGAGGCGGCCCTGAAAAGGAAACCAAAAGCGAGTTGGGCTTTCGCAAAGAATGTTCCAGAATTTTCTTCACCCATCACCGATACAAAAATTGTCGGTACTTTGTCAAACTTTGTGATCACCAAATCCGTTTCCTCCACGATCCGTATGAATGAAAATGATGCTGAACATAAAAATGTACCTCGTTTCATAGGTTTGTTCTAACACGTGCCTCTCGCACGTTGATTCCTGCTGCTCTCGGGCACGAACGAACGCGATTTGCACATTGCAACCCCAGTGCGCAAACGCGCGGTGCCGATTGACGATGGGAAGGGAGGGGAGTTTGTTCTCCCCCGCGCAGGGCAAAAAACGCTTTCGTTCGCCTCTAAATGGGGTTGCCTGCGGTGCCCGCCATCCCATTGTGCAGCGAAACTTCGCCGAAGACGGACGCACACACACGCACTCCGGGCGCTTGGTTGTTGAGGAGGACAAACCACGCGCGTCTCCACGAAGCTCAGCTAAAAGCTCAGTAGAAAAACCGATCCGTTTCGGATGAACTGATTGAAGCGTTTTGTTTTTCCACCCTTCCTGTTGCCACTGTTTGAATTGTGCGATATTAAATTTGAAGGGAAAAAAAACCAACCGAGAAGCGCGGATAAACGCGGGCAGGAAAATTCGAACTTTGCGGAACACGTGCGGAACACGGTGGGCACTTTTATTGCGCGCCAGTTTGCGGTGGTAGTAGTAAAGAAAGTGTTAGGGTAGGCCTCGGTGAGTGTTGTTCCGTGAGGCGGGGAAGGCGGTTTCGTGCGCGGTGACGAGACGCGAATCTGTTTTTAGAGCTGTTCGTGAAAATTTCGCCGGCCGTGTGCGAGAGCAAACGGTTTCGCCAGTGTTACTGCGGCCAGTGTCGGTGGTAGTTTATTGTTTGACGCCTAACCGGGACGACCCACCACCCAGCAGCCGGACGCGGACCAGTGCCGATCAAGGCGAGATGGATAACTACAAGAAGAAAACACCCGGCCGGGTGCAGCCGCATCTGGAGTATACCGTAAGTAGGGAGCGATTTTCCGACACCCCTGGTGACGATCCGTTGTTTGATGGTGTTTACACGTGTGTGTTCAGGTGTTCAGGATGGTCGGGTAGTGTAGAGTAGTGTAAACAGTTCAAAGGTGGCGTGGTGTGGTGCGGGAAAAGAAAAATGTTATGAAAACGATTGCCTTATGAAAACGATTGATAGAGAATGTAGAAAATTGCAACAATTCAACAAAAAACTCGGTTTAATTTAACGACAACTTTTAAACCAGCGTCGGAAAGAGTCGTCACAACCGTACGAATGCAATATCGCTGTGTCGTTTGTTTGTTTAAATTGTTTGAACTGCCTCGCCGAAGGGCGTCTTCTCGGTAAGTCGAGACGATCCGTGCCGAGTGGTTCAACGCTTCCCTCCTAGACTCTCCATGCGCTAGATATGCATATGTAAGACGTAGAAAAGCGATATGACCGGCAACCGCTTGCCGGTAAAAGCTGTTCCTCAGTAGTTACGCAAAAATAGCTGCTTTGAAAATTCAATTAACACCGACAACCGAACTTCCGGGAATCTTCCGAAAAGGTGCGATCACCACTCAGTACAGTCGGACGCGTGCTTCAACTCCTCGCCGGAAAGATCAAGTACACGACGGTGACGAATGAATGATTCAAGCATGGAAACGTTTGCTAGACATTTTTCTGCTGAATATTTATCTACCCCTAAAGGAGCGGGGCGACTTCCGGTCGCCAGAGTCGCGGGGAGAACAAGAAAATGCCACTCGGGTCGCGTACTTGGCACACCAGCTCCTAACCAAACACGCTGATGACAAACGGCACATTCCTTATCGAATGGAATCGATTGATGGAACGTTGATAAGCCGCGTTTGGCTGATAGGTGAGCTGAATCACAGATGGCTTAAAGCTGCCCGGGGCCTAATTGGGGTGGGTGAGAATGTCGGGTTTTTTCCGAGACTGCTATCGGAACCATTTTGCAATCGATTGCATCCGTTTGCTAATCTACGCGTTTGCCATTATCGTTCGCAATCTACTTCCGATCGGCGGGCCAGGTGTGTCAAAGGGAAGGCCACCGATAATCGTGAAGGTGCGCCATTTGATGCGGTTCGGTGCATTTATTTGGATGCCGGTTCGGGCCGGTTTCGATGCATGGGGATGAAAACACTATAAAAATGGCTCGGTTTTTCTTGGCGTAAAGCAAAACGTGTTACGTAAGATCGTTTGTTTTCCCGCTGTTGTGACGTGATGGGTGCTATCAGTGTGTGTTTTATGCGGCAACATTTATTTATTGTCCATCCGGATTTCTATTCTTACATTATCTTGTGTGGTGATAAGCAAACCAAAGGCAAGAAAATAACATCCTCCCTCCACTCTCTGTCTGTCCGATCGCGGACACATCGGCAACGCAAAAATGTAAATAACGCTCTTTGCCCGAAAATAGCACGACAGGCCTCCCTTCTAGCGATCGTCTGTTTTTCTTTTTGTATTCTTCCCCCCATCCGATGACGCACAACGGGGCGCGGGATGAGCCGGTTTCGGTTTTGCAAAGTGAGCATTGATTTTCGCAGTTTCCCTCTTTTCTTTCCACGGCCACCACGAATGCGTACTTATTGCCCGCGGGACGACGCCATCGTTGGCAGTTTTTACGACCGCGAAACCTTCGATCGACCTTGCCCGAACAGATCGCAAGTGAGAAGTTGGGAAAATCGGGCGGACAGCTATGGGCGGTGTATTTTTGAACGCGTAAGTGATGGCGCACGGTGCCGTCACGAGAGCAGCACGTTGACCGTTTCGTGCACAAAGTGCCGGTTTTCTGGGGGGAGGCGGGAGAGGCTTTTGTGTTGCGTTGATTGCTCGTAAGGTTCGTCGCTTTGCGGAACACAAGTCGCTAATTATTATGCACATTGCATGCAATTGCAGCACCGTCGATGCAACCGTCCGCTTGTGCTCAAGCTTCCATCGGACTAGGAAAAAGTCCACGGAATGAGGAAAAAAAAAACCGCTCACATGTTCGTTCTACTAACCGGCGTGGGGAAGGGAAATATAACCGATGGAAGGTGTGTGTGTGTGTGAGGCACGAGGAGGCGACACATCTCGCAAATTGCACTACACTTTGATGATGATGTCCTCCGGCTAGCCTAGCAATCAGGAATAGACAACCCGTCTAGCCGGCGGCCACCCGTTCGGTGACAAGAAAAATATCGCTGCGGACGGGATCGTTTTCGTTCTTCCCCAGCTGGGAAATTCCACTGAACCGTGCCCACGTGCGATCCGGCATGTGCGCCACCCAACCACGGGGGAAGGGAGAATTGTAACTGTCGGAATCGATTTGCCGCTCCATTCATCGAAATCCGTCACTAATTGAGTAACTGTGTCCTTCGCTGCTCTCTGACTTTCATCGAGTTCTGTGTGCAATCACGTCGGCGACAGTTGCCAACTACGCATCGTCACTTTCCATTTGGCGGTCAAGCTTGTTGTGTTTCATGGTTTCGAAAAAAAAACTTCTTTCATGCCTTCGATTCCTACCCCAACGCGGAATTTCGTTGTGCCGCCGGTCGGCCAGGGGTATGAGAAGCTGCACTCAAACTCCAAACCACCGAACATGCTTCCTCCTCCCTTGTGCCGGTGGGTGCGGGGAGTGGAGTGAGCGGGAATTCCGGGAGCAGGATGGGTGGTGATGTTTGTGTTTTGCCTCCAGTGTGCCTGCCTATGACCATGCCAAGGTCACCGGTGTATGGCGCATTACATTTTCTCCCGAATTTTGACCAAAAACTAAAAGAAAAAAAAACCGCCCCGAAGGGGAAACTCTCGTCTTTACGAACGGCTTCGGAGAGAGGATGGTACTGCTTCGGGGTGGTTCGTAAAAGGGAACAGAGCGGTGATAGAGGGTGGTTGTAAGGAACATGGTTTGATGAGAGCGATAAGTTAGATAGGGCTCTGTTTACCTCGGAATGGAATTCAATATCTTGAAGATATTGGATTTTTTGTGTCTTTTTGACATATTTTATGACATAACTGCTGAAAGATTGAATTCAAAAATAATTTTAATTGAATTCAATGCATAAGAACACATGTTGTGAAGAGTTTTATTTTTAAATTTGCTGTTCGGTAGAGAATTACCTTCCAAGTAAGCATATGGAGCATTCTTAAATGTGCAAGGAAAACATCTCAAATTAATTTGTACAACGTGCTCTCGAAGTTTTACAAAATCAAGTTATCAATTCTATTTCGGATCCTTAAAATATTCAGCTTCTATTAATATCAAATATTTCTTAATTTATGCAATATATATAAATCCAATATATGTCTAATATTTTTCAATAACAGATTAAAACATTAAAAAGAACTTTTATTTCTTAGCGAAAATCATAAAAAATATGAAATCATTAAAATAAGCGGGAATAAAAAATGTTGCGTTACCTTACTGAAAACCACCTAAATAATATGTTTATGTTGATATAAGTAAGAAATTGTCATCTTTTAAACGAATAATGAATATCTATTCTTTGCGAATGAGAACCACGATGATAAGCAAAGTAAACAGATTTATAAGATAAGATATAATGAGATAAGAGAGATTGATAAAAATCGCAGATTTCGTTTTCATTTTGAATTTTTGAGTAAGTTAGACACCTGAAGCATTTAGCAGATAAATCATAACTACAGTAATATAATGTAATCGTCTTTTTAATTTCTTTGTACTTTTTAGTATAACACATGTATTTTTGATTTTACTTGGCATTTTTTATCGGCTTTCTATGTTTTAAGTAAAATTGTAGATTACATTTATTATAAGTATAACTATTTACTTATATAGTTATTCTTTTTTACTACTATAATTTAAGTATGATCTTTATAACATTCATTTCTGAAGAGATATTAAAAAAAGATCCAATTAATAGTCTTAAAAATAATTTCAACTCGACTCGATGTTTCTATATATTTACACTTAAAAAGCCAATAAACTTCCCCGAAAAAAGCATGTCGACATCTATTTCTGCAAGTTTTGTACTATTTGCCGAGCGTAAATAGTATCACATTTTAAGAGCAGCTGAATTTCACAGCCCCCAAAAATAACATCTACCCGCAAATGAGGCCCCTCTTATCGGGCAGAATCAAACCGCCCGCAACCGGCGCCAGCTACGATACCGCCTCCAGTGTGTACACAACGCTGTCCTTGCCGAAAAATTAGATACCTGCTGTGGTGATATTGAACCAATGAAAAGTAAATCACTGGCAGAAGCGAAGAGGGCTAAGAATCTCAAATCCCCATCCTTCCCTACCCTCAAGTAGCCAGCCATTGTTTGAGATTCGTAATGACGCATTTAAGGCGATAGAAAACTAACCGTCAATCCGTTCCGATTATCCCAACCCGTTGCCTCCTTCCGGGTGGCCTAAGCACACTGCTGGCCTTTCCGTCGGTCCATCTACTCGCGAAGGTGTCGCGCGATTGCAGCGCGTTGATCAATCACCTTACGCTCCACACGTGCAACCGGCGAGAAGCCGCCTCGAACCGGCTCCAGTGAGCCACTTCACTCCTTAGGAACGGGAAAATCGCGGTATGCGTGTGGTCGACGACTGGCGACGAAGGGCGCGTTATCAGATCGCCGTGAGCACGTGTGCGTGTGTGTGTGTGTGTGTGTGTGTATGGGGAGGGGGTGCCACCTGTAATTTAGCCTTCGTGTTGATTTTTCCATTCTCTTCCACACCCCGGTCCCGGTTCCCGCCGTCGCAGCCACTTAAGGCATATGGAACACTTCATTCACACACCTATCGGTGGTTGCGGTCAATAATAATTGGCCCATTTGCCGCTGGAAAGGAGGGAAAATTAGCGACTACGATGAAGTGCGCGATCAGTGTGCGCTGGTTCTTAATTAAATAATTGATTCCACGTTCAGGAAGCAGCGCCTGAGAAGGTTCTTGCCTAATCGCCCGGCGTCGCACATTGTAGTGCGCTTGTTATGCAACAGGCAGCGATCGGTTGACTATCAGTAAAATAAATCTCTTGGCTTCCCTTTTAGAGGAAGCATACAACTCGTTCGCTTCGTAAACTATTTAATCAAATAGTGAAACACACTCGAACGCACTCGTGTATGCGTGAAGCAGGAAATGCATTTCGACAACCGTTCGTCGTTGAAGCGAAGCGAAGTAAAGCTTGACAAATCCACCACCCCAAGCTAAGGGCACGCCTCGATGCAGCTCGGTTTGTGCCGTGTAGGTTGCTGAATGATTGAAAATGCGCATATCAATTCGCGTTTACTGCTCAAAATCCAGACGATGAGGCATGTTGGAGACCGTTTTTTGCTCCCGCCTTCGGTTGAGCCTGCTTCCGCAAGTGATCATAAAAAAATGCGAACGCAGCGCAACCCGTCTCTGCCACAGTTGAACCAAGGAATGCAAGGTAGCGACAATGTGGCGTGTGAAATATGAACTGATGTGTCAGCACTTTTTACGGATTTGAAAACTTTCCTACGCTTCCTCGGTGCCGGAACTGCTTGAGGTGTGGGTTATGAGAGGCAAGTATTTGAGTCATCGATTTAAGCCTATTTAGATTTACATACAAGTGAGAACGTCAATTGTAAACCATTTCTCGTGATGCTTTATTATTGATACCACAAAGAATCAAACTCAGCAAGCACGTGAACTTGAAAAATGATGAAAAATAATGTTTCCCGTCCATCGATCAACCAATCAGATCATCCAAGGTAGGGAACCAATAGGGATAAATAGAGAGTAAAAATAGCTATATTTGTTGATCCTTATTTAACACTTGCTCAGCGGCGTCTGACCATAATAGATTATGTAGGGCTAGATAGTGCGCCACAGGGGATGCGGTCATTACACCGAATACTTGTAACGAGCACTTGTCTGTCCATTGACACTTCGATGGCTATTTTTGGCATGTTTTACGACTTATATTTCAGAAATATCTTTCCATGTTTCTACGATCCGCTAGGCCTCAACGAAAGATACATTTTAATTGGGGTTTTCAACGGCACAATATTTTTGTTTTAGGTTGTAAAACAGAGAGAAGTTTAAAAAGAAGAAAAGCGAAATACATAAAAGATTAAAAAAAACATTAATGGATAAATCAACTAAAGGATCATGTGATAAATATAGAGTACAACATTCTTTTTAATGTTTGGTAGGAAGTATTTGTACTGAGATGAGTTAAAGAATTGAACTGTTCAACTGAAACCAAATGTCTCTTTTTACTTAACATAGTTTTCTTTGATCAATTTCGAATTTAGCCCAGAATAAAATGGGCAGACCATTATAGACAGACGGATTAAGCCCAGAATTTTGACCATTTTTCTAACTTCTACTTTTAAAACATTCTTCCACAACCAAACCCAAACGATCGTTGATTTATTTACGTGAAGTTTGTAAATAAAACATCTCGTGCTTACGTTAAAAATTTTGTTTTACGATAAAAACAACCCCTCCTCACTCGTAAACCACTCACTTCACGCTCTGAAGCCGATTGTACGAGTGATTAAATCGTTCTCGGTGGCGTTAGGCAAAACCCCTTTGCGGCAGCGAAGTTAATGCGCAACCGGTTTGAACCGGTTCGGGAGAGTATAATTGCCAGCGATGCTGAGTTGTAGTACGTAATTGTGTCGCATTATTAACACGCACGCGCTGGTGTAGATCGGTGCATAATCCTTGGCCTACGGGCCTACAGCGAATTATCTCGGTTTCATTTCAGCAGCGAATGGGAGCGAAACGTTTGTTGGAAATTGGAAATCGTACACCCTAGAGGAAAATTGTATCACTCAGCTGATGTTTTTGTTACAATCGTTGTGAGTCACCACTCGCCTGCTACTGATCTAACTAATCGTATTATAAATACCGAACGAATGTGCTCGTATTTTACCGGTACCTCATACACAACACATTTGTTGATTGCTCCCGGGGCGAGGTGCAGCTCACCTCCCCAGCCCATGCATTAGCCACGTGTACCTCAGCAAATGACCTATTGTTTGGGCGAGTTTCGGGATGAGCGGTATGAGTTTCCGCTAAATTCCAGAGTCATAAAGCTGGTGGGTGGGTGAAGCGATACAGGTGAAGCAGGTGAAACGGAACAAACGCCCATACGAGAACCCTTTTACGGCGTGGGACGGTTGGATGTACGAATGTGTGTACGAAAACTGTCACACATGGATCACTTACCCGGCCGTGTGGGTGACAACCGCAGTCGTGGAGGAACGTGCTGCAACAAAGTCGTACTGTTTGCACTTGCACCAGCCCTCTCCAGTTGCTGATCTTCCGGCTGTCTAGTGGTTGGATCGGATTGGACCTACCCATGAAGGACTTCAATAATGGCTACCCATGCTTCCCACGCAACCGGGTCAAGGAAAGCGGCGGCGCACTTTCACCAACCGCACCGATATTAAGCATTGCTCGGACATGATTTATACATTCCTGAAAATGCGTACAACCCCCGCAAAACAATAACAACCGATTAACGAAGGCATCTTAAAAATGTGCCCCACACTCGGGCATCCTCAACCGCTGGCATTCGCAGCGTTCGCAGCTTCCTGCGTCGGTTATTTTTGCATTAGCTTCAATCGAGCGAAATTGGCAATCCGTCTTCATTAATTGAATCACGGTGCGGAAACGATTCGTTCGTTCAATAACAAATCGGCGACGATCGGCTTATGCTTGGTGAGCGATCGAGCGCTCTAGCTCTTCCAATTCGAGCTGTACGCGAAAAGCAAACCCACACACACTCGCGCTCACGCAGACACATTTTTCCGCAGCCAACTCATCGTGATGAATAAAGAACTTTCGGTGGGTGCGACATCGCGGTGGGTGCGTTTCATCGCGTTGTTGTGACCACCAGACGAGCTAGAAGAAATGTTCCAAATTTAGACACCGCATCGGGGAGAAGTAGCGTGAATCGTGCGCACCGTGTACGTGACCGATGGCCGGTGCGCAACGCAAAAATGATCGCGATCCTCGGTACCGTGTCCTTACCCGGGCCGGAAGGGGTTGGGAACAGCGAGCGGTGGTGGACTATCGTCTATACGAAAAAAAAAAACAAGATGTAAGAATGCAGCATCTCGATGAACACGAGCACAGATGCATGGCGAAGTTCGGCCATCGTGAAATGAAGCGTCGTCTCCGGGGTACGGGGGGAGGAGGGAGGAACACGTGCGCGAGACGTTGAAAAGGCGTTTTTCAATGTCTCCGCACGGCTATTTGTGTTTTAAACTTGACACAAGATTGTGTCAAGATCCGCCAGAGATCTTGAGATACGGACCGCACGCGATTCCGTTTCCGTGCGTCACCTTCCCCCCAACTTGATGCGTGCCTCACCCAAAAGCACGAAGTCCGGTGGACAGTGCGTGTCTTGAAAGGTGGCCGAAAGGTGATTTGTTGTGCTCACCGGGTGCTAAAATAAACACATTCGCCGACGCAGGCGCACAGGCGTGTTACTTGTGGCTCACTTTTGCAATGCGGAAAACCACCCCCGCCGACCAGTGGGTTACACATTGTTTATATTGCCACCGAATAGAAACTCCGAAAACGAACTCCCGGCGGAACGGAAAATCGACGCTCACATCCACACGCATGTCTCAATCGAGCCAGAACAACGTTCCTTCCTCCGTACGGGCAATGCGAGATGTTCATAAACACGTGCAAACATTTGGAAATTGTTCATCACACAGCCAAGATCACACACGTGCGGCACGCAGTCAGTTCCGCTAGCTACCAGGGCGCGCATGTGCTCCCGGCTCGACGCCCGAAGCGGAGATCAGAATCTCCGACGGCACGTAGCATCGGAACGGAACGTGCCTGACCTAGATTCCATCGACGCACCACTTTCGAACGATGTCGGCGGCGATGCTCTGCGGTTTAGCAATTCTTCCCCAAGGGACAATCTTGAACGATGCGCTTGCGCGCCATTAGTCGTTGCTAACCGTCGCCTGGCCGAACATGTTGATCATTGATAGAACTGCACCGAGCGAACGTTGCCCCAGACACAGTCGTGTTGGCGAAGGTCGAGGTTAGACACTGGTGGCAGTTTGGGTGTTGTTTTTTTTTTATTTTTGCACGGAATACCATTCATCAGGAAGAAAGGCGAAGGAAGTCGATGCCACTGACACCTGTTATGATATTTCCATCATGCGCGATGATTTTGGGTTATTTTAATTATCCACTCTCGTACAAGCATCTCGTACAAGGATCGTTAACCTTACCGATTCGATGCGCCATTGTTGCGTGTGCAAGGGCCAGACCGGAACTAGTTGTACGGCTTAAAATAGCTGCGAAGGTAAGCGTTGATTCATGACGTTTTGCCAAAACTACCCATCGGCCGGCTACTATACACGTGATTTACGAGTGGACCCCCTTCTTTCTTCCCGGGTCATTCACCGGCAATGGTCGCTGAAACGGGCCCGAAACTATCGGCGTCATTATATCCGAAGGATGTGTGTGCTCCTGCTGAGAACGCTCGGGGTGCTTTTGAATTCGATCTAGTTTACATTGACAGCACGGCTCAGTTCAGACGTCTTGCAAGTTTAGTAGGCCGTGTCCAAATTTTGCAGTGCAAACGAAACCGTCCGTCCAAATTACTTGTGCCTTTATTTGCCTAAACTTTTTTCAAATTTCAAGTCACGTAAATCTCCTGCTATCAGTTCGTATTACAAAATCCCTCCTATTAGGACCATGCTCGATAAAAGTCTAACGTCTGCTCCTTCTATCTTCCGCAGCAAATACGTCCGCAGCTCACCGGAAGCAGCAAGTCCGAGCTGACGGGATACATCTTCGGCCGCATGAAGTCCGATATGAACGATGTGCCGGTGCAGACGGCTGCCGGCTCCACCCTGCCGCTGGTGGACATGATCAAAGATGACGAGGAAGCCGGCACGTACAACCCGTTCGAGAACCGGAAGCTAACGCACCCGACCACGGACATGGAAACGTTGGTACATCTGCTGAAGGGTTCGCTCGGTTCGGGCATTCTCGCGATGCCGCTCGCGTTCGTCAACGCCGGGCTGTGGTTTGGGCTGGTCGCCACGATCGCCATCGGTGCCATCTGCACCTACTGCATACACATCCTGGTGCGCTGTTCGCACGTCCTGTGCCGGCGAGCGCAGCTACCATCGCTCGGATTTGCCGACGTCGCCGAGGTGGCGTTCCTGGCCGGGCCTGAGTCGCTGAAGAAGTACTCCCGGCTCGCACGGTTCATCATCAACCTGTTCCTGGTGATCGATCTCGTTGGGTGCTGCTGCATCTACATCGTGTTCGTGGCGACCAATCTGAAGCAGGTCGCCGACCACTACACCCATTCGTACTGGGACGTGCGGATCTACATCCTGATGCTGTTGGTGCCGCTCATCCTGCTCAATCTGATCCGGAAGCTGAAGTATCTGACACCGTTCTCGCTGATCGCCAACGTGCTGATCGGTGCGGGAGTCGGCATCACGCTGTACTACATCGTGACCGATCTGCCGGCACTGTCCGAGCGGAAGGCGGTGGCCGAAGTCCAGCACTTGCCGATGTTCTTCGGTACCGTGATCTTCGCCCTGGAGGGCATCGGTGTCGTGATGTCGCTCGAGAACAACATGAAAAACCCGCAGAACTTTATCGGATGTCCGGGCGTGCTGAACACGGGCATGTCGGTGGTGGTGATGCTGTACGCGACGGTCGGTTTCTTGGGCTACCTGAAGTACGGCGATGAGACGAAGGGTAGCATCACTTTGAATCTTCCCGTCGAGGATGTGTAAGTGCAGGAAGGAAGGGAACGCTTTTGGCCAAACTTTTGCTGAAAGTGTTTTTTTGCTTGTTTTCTACACAGATTGGCACAGATGGTAAAGCTGATGATTGCGGTGGCGATCTTCCTTACCTACGCGCTACAGTTCTACGTACCTATGGAGATCATCTGGAAGAACATTAAGGGTAACTTCAACGAGCATCAGAACGCCGCCGAATATACACTCCGAATCGGGCTTGTGGTAAGTGTTGCAATCCATCATCCGTTTCTCCTCCACGATCCGTTTCTCACTATTCTCCTTATTATCACCTTAGATCCTGACCGTCATAATTGCCGCGGCACTGCCAAACTTGGGTCCCTTCATCACGCTCATCGGAGCCGTCTGTCTCAGCACGCTCGGGCTCATGTTCCCGGCCGTGATCGAGCTGGTGACGATGTACGAAAAGCCCGGCTACGGTCGCTTCAACTGGGTGCTGTGGAAGAACGTGTTCCTCATCCTGTTCGGTGTGGTCGGGTTCGTCACCGGCACGTACGTCAGCATCGTGGAGTTCTCGGAGCACCTGGAGGAAGTCTAAGGTACCTACCCCCGGGTTGGCCTAGTCGTTCCTAGTCGAATTCCTCACGTGACGTGGCGGGATGCTGCATCGGGGCGATCGAGTTCCTCGAAACTGCCAGACACACCATACAACACGGGCACTCACACACACACAGGCGTACTGTAGTGGTGGTAGAAATCGTAGAGGGCATAGCCGAGCGCAGGGTGCTCAAGACGTCTTGAGCCCGATTTCCCGCACTGGACGAGCGTTCGATCATGTGCAATCGCTGCGACTGATCGATGCATTGTTGGAGCCGATTGGAATCGTTCGCAAGCTGAACGGATAGCCAAGTTCGTGCTCTCTCCCCATCTCTCTCACTCTCTCTCGTTCCGGTGTAGTTCACCGTCATCATGAAATGTAGGATCTCGTTGAATCAATGACGTCGTCTGATCGCGCTAGTAGGTCTCGTTGCTTAGGCAAACGTTACTTGGCGGTTCAAATCTCCCCAACCCTTGCTTTTCTTCGTAACCATCATAAAATCATTACGCATCTCCGCACCACCTCCTAAATGCATCCTAGTGCTCGTTATCGTTAAATGTAGAAACGTTGACCGAATCTGATTCGGGTACCATATCTGCGATAAGAAAACCGGTGAAGATGAAACTGTAAGAATTGATTGGAAAACATACCCAGTAGTAGAATGATTAGTTCCAAACGTTTGGTCGATAAATAGCTATCAAAAAGCGGCAGCAGTATACGACCACAGCAGGTGACCATTTCGATAGAGAAACTTCATTAGACTATTTACGATAGCATACACTTACACTTACAGTGTGAGCGATCACACTGAGAGTCGTGTTGTGTGGCCTAGTGTTGAAAACGCACAAGAATTTGTGATGTTGAGCTGTCATGTAGTTGCGTAAGAGACACGTTCCGACTTTCCGCTCACCGCGACCGGAATGGAACATATTTATCTACTGTTTTAACCCCAACCACACCCTAAGGGCGTATCGGAAGGAGACAGAGGAACGTTCCTAGCGAACTTTAAATCGAAAAAACGGTTTGCCATTAGAACCTTTGTAAAAGAAGTGGTAGTAGTAGTAGTACAGTATAGTAGTAGTAGTAGTGGTAGCTGCAAGCTTGCTGTAGATAACTATCGTGTAAGGTACGCTTCGGTTATGACCATCGATTCTCGAACGGAATATATCAGATTTCTTAAAAACACCTTATGTACCACCCAAAAAGACAGACAGCTGTCGAATATCTAAAAGCCTTGCGAATTTCGACAGAACGCAGTCTTCCACACCGTAATGAGCTCGTTTTCGGCATCCAAAAATAACGCACTATTTATCGCAACCGAGCGGGGTAACATGTATTTCTAGCTTTACAGGTCGAAACCATACAGGACTAGCAGTGCGACGGGCGAGACTAGTCCGGGTTCCGTTTGCAAGTGCAACTTTGTAGTGTAATTTTAAGAAAAAAATATAGATTTCTAGATGTATTACTAGGTCGTCGTAAGTACACGCTACGTGTTTTGTTTATATTTGCGCAATAAACAGTTCTATTATCTATTACTATTATCTCAATAAAGAAACCAAACTTAAATCTTAGGGATGTTAATGTTTTTTTTTTGTGCATCGTTTTACTCCAACATTGATCACGTTGTAATCGTCGAGGGAAGTATATCTCAAATATTTAAACGAATTTTGGACTAAAGTATGGTATATATTTATAACATTTAATACTCCCTTTCTTAACACTCTTCGCCAAGAATTACTATGCCAAAATCGAATGAACCATCTTAATTTGTATATTTTCTTTCATATTGGAAAATAATTAAATTTAGCATTAGATGTTGAAGGTGCAATTTTGTAGGCGGGGTTATAGGCGTGCGCCGATTTGCTCTTCTCTTATCACTACTTTTGTTAAGAGAGCGTTGTTTTCTGATTAAATTAATCATAAATCTAAAATAATTAGGTTACGTATGCAATAAAAACTCTTTAATAAAATGTTTCCTTGCAGCTGCATTGCTAAACACAGATATAAACTGAGTTGTAATGTTCTATTACAATAGGTTCATGTTAATATATTTAAAAATATTACTTTAAAGTTTAAATGGATCTAAATCTAGATTAAAGCTCTATCTACATGTAACTTTTTATGGTTTTTTAATCTGCTTCCAAATTTGACCACTAGAGAACGCACAGTGGAATTCAATCTACCACTATGTATAAAGCTTTCGAGCAGATTTAGAGCTTTTAAATTTTGTCCGAACTCTCAAAAGGCGTTTATGAAGACGGGTATAATACTTGATAAAACTGTTCGTTCACAGTGTTCTCGTTTGAAATATACGTTGATCGTACAGAAATAAATTCATTGCGTATTTCTTCAGCATCTCTATACTATGATTGGGACATAGTAAACTAAAAAAAAAACTTGTTGAGAACTATTGTAAGATTCCCAAAGAACGAAATGAGACGAGCAATGATGTACGACAATTAGACGAAGATGAGAAAATGTGTTTATAAAAAGCAGAGTGAATGAAGGAATCGTTCTTTTTGGTAATTAGAAATCCGTAATATATAGGCTAATTTTTTTTGGCACGCGCTTAAGTAAGGGAAAACATTATGTTGCCCATTTTTATTCTTCACTGTTTCCCAACAATAAAAGAAAAAATCCGATGTATCAATCACCCGGTATCCCAAGCAGAATGTGTACAATCGTAGATTGTCAAACTATTTTCTTTAGAGAACCAGAAGCTTCCTACATAAAAAAATACTTTAAATAAAGTTATGTAGCATTTTAACATCCGTATATAATAATTATCTTTAATTTTATTGTTAGATAATCACGATTAGATAATTGTTAGTTAGATCACGCACGACGTATACCACAACAATTAGGTTTTTCCTAATTTGTATAAGTATGCTAGGTATTTTCCTAAGCAAAAAGAGCACGTCCAACGGAAAGACAGATTAATAATTATACTAAAAATATATTCAACTTTCATTAACACGAGTTAAATGAGATTGAATTATATTAGTTAGATTTGCTTACAGTTCGAAACGATCATCATTGAAATTTAATTTAAATAATTTAAATATGACATCCTGTTTTTCTTTCTTCATAGAAGCTAGTTATATTTCCAATCGTATAGTATGTTTCCAATAAAAGCAATTTAATAAAGCACCGAATTAAAACTCCACCAAAGATTAAAAAACAACCCCATTACCCTTTGATCCTCTCCTTCCTCCCCTCCACAATGGCTAATCATTCACAAGCAGCATGTGTTCGTCATCATAAAAACGCTCCCTGAATTACCCCCGCAGTGACGTACCGCAATTGCATCGGAACAATCGTTGCAAGAAATATTGTTTCGCAAAGAAACAAAAAAGCACCCGAAAAGCCGATGCACCGCACGGGATCGAACGCACGGTGAGCGCGGCAAGGAAATTAAGTTAATTCCGCCGAATGTAAGCAGCTCATTAAATGCCAAATTTATGCACCATAATTTACTTGATAAGTAAAGCGAGAAGCGGCACTGGCCCCGAACCCACACCGGAGGCCACCGGAGGTCGCAAAGCTGGACCTCCGACGCACCGACACACACTAGAAACTGGTGAAATCCGTTCATCGCCCAGAAGTTCGCCGAAGTGATTCGTCCGGAGCCACACACGCCGTCGGGATCGGTCCGTATCGGAACGGTTTAATTTTATGAGTCAATTTGTATGCTCATGAACAACCGTGCCACGCTTCACCAGCGCGGATGGAAGCATTCCTTTCTCGAACGCTGTTTGCAGTTCCGTGCAATCCTGCGGACGGAGATCCTATTCCTCACCGTGTCAGCGTCGCGTGGCTCGTCGCCACGTTCAGACGTTGATCATCAATCGTTTGATCTTATTCGATAGGATTCGAACACGAGTCCGCACCTTTGCTGCCCACGGTTCGGTGCTGCCGTCAGAAACCTCGGGGAACGATAGTGCACTTGATGGTCTTTCCCCCAACTCCCAAGATCTCCTCGAAACATGCTAATTCGATCGAAATTCCCATCGTTACCGGGGCGAACATATCAGATCGCGTCGCGTCCGAGATTCCGTCCGACACCGGTGTGGATCGTCCCGGGTGGGGCTCAGGATTATGATTTTATTTGATTGACACTGACACCCAAAGTGGTCCACCACACGACGAAGATTACGAGGACGCGTGGGTGGGAAATGTGTTTCGGGCACACACGACCACGACAACAAAGACGACGATGGCGACGACGACGAGCTTGGGGCACGGCAAGGGACGGTGGGTGAGAAGATGTCTATCGAGCGCCCAAATTCGATCACCACGGCTTTGCGTTGGCGTAGCAAAAGTGTGAACATGACAAACACTCCGCTCGCCCGTGCATCGATCCTTGTGTGGCATTTGTGTGGAGTTGGTTTCGCATGCTTTCCAGATAGCTGATCTGGCCCGATCGGTTTACATAGTTCGGCTCGTGGGCAGAAGGTGATGGAATGGTTTTGGCTTCCAGTAGAGCTGGAACACGAACAGCGGCACAGCCCAAGCGAACCGTCCCAAGCGAAGGCAGGCAAATTAATTAACACTTGTTTAACAAGTAGTCCGGGAAAGGATTTTGTTTTGCTTGACACTTGTTGCGGGGACATCATGTTGTTGGATGGGTTGTATCCGTGGGAATGTTTGGCAAACATGGCTGTGGCTGTGATCATAACGCCCATTTAAGGGATAGGATTTAAGCGTGAATTTTTATTTGAGTTGCGCAAAACAGCTTAATTTCATTTATGAACTGCTGGAAATTTTGTTTTTGGTCTATATATTTGATTAATGATCGGCAGGGCAAATATGAAAAACTTACAGTTAATAATCGCTAATAAAAATAGGTAATCTATCTGACGAGTAAGAAAGATACATGCTTATTCTATCAGGTCTAGATTGAAGTGAACGCTAAGCGAATAGAAATTGAAGCGTCACTTTGAATCTTAATCAATAATGACTTTTTACAGAGAGGATACTTGCTCTTTTTCTTAGGATACTTTTCAGTCACTATAAGAAATTGAATCGTTTAATAACGATTATGAATGTTGCATTAATTTGAATCACTGGGTGGGTTATTAGCCATCACATGGTTCTTTATTAGATGTTCGTAATCTTAGGGATACTTTTCGCAAAAATGTTGTAAATTCTCTTAATAAATGTATTACATACAACAAAGTGTATAGATTCTACTGATTTATATCTAACCTGTGCATGCATCCATCATCCTCAAATTAGCAATATATGCAAACTACAACACTGTTTAATTGATGAAATATTGAGACAAAGCCAAATAATTAGAAAACACTGTGGATTTGTGAGGTAAGAAAGAAAAATGTGACCGACCAATGGAACTAATGAGAAAAGCTATGATTTATGGGTAAAATATTTCTCAATTTTTGAATATTATAAAGGATGATCGTATAGCCGGTTTTCCCAGTGAATAGTCCAGCAGATCACTAATTATGAGACAGAATCTCGCATTTAAAAAAGGCGCAATTTAATCGGGGTTTGTTGTACAATTGAAGATAAATGATATCTGCAAATGTAGATCAACTTGCATTTTTATGCCATCAAAATCGGTATGTTTGGAAACAGTTACGCATGTTTCTGACCTGATGTTTTAATTTGACTTCAAAACTGTATAACAAATGAAGAAACAGGTTAAACATTTTGATACCAAAAAAGGGAAAAAATCTTTAAATATTTAAAGACTGGCGTGGCTAGTCAATTAAACCGCGTTAAACGATCGTTTTTCTTTCGCGCTGTCTTTTTATCTATCGTAGAATTTTCCTCTTCTTGTTTTTATAGACAACCATGTTACCATTTCTTGAGTAAGTCATCAACTGCTTATCTGAAGCGAGCTCACAAATGTCAACTGACTCACTCTTTTATCTTCCAAAACGTCTCATTAAAGTCGGTCGTCGCTTAGCTCATCGAAAAGTGATCGGACGCTGGGACGATCGGAACTCAAAAGTATACAACCGAATAAAACAAAACACACTATTGACCCACGTGACTGATGTAGGTGTGCTCATAAAACGCCAATATTTATGTAGCAAAACAAACTCCACATCCGAATCGATCGCTCTAATCCCTTTGCAGTCACGACCGCCAGTCAGTCACACGAGCCAGCCTCCCATCAGGCAGCTCGACCCGCTGGAATATAGTCATCGAACCACGACCCCGGCGATAGCTTGGGCACGCGCATCGTAAAAACTTCCTTTTGGCCACAAACGTCAAACGGGCAGATAAAAGGCATCACTTTGTGTGTTATGATAATTTAATTTAATTTCAAGCCCGGGTCTCCCCACTGGGTGGACACCGATCCGTACCCATCCTTGTAGGTGGCAATTTAGTTTATCGTGTTTCGTGTTCGGCCTTTTTTATGACCGATCGATGTTTTCCCAGCGGCGTTCCGGGGCGTAATTAGGTCGATCGGTTCGGATCGCGTGGGTGGGCGGGATGAGTTCATCGATTTGGTGTGTTTTCGTGTGTTTTTTTCTTCTTCAAATTATGTTGTCCACCGTGATTGATAGGATCGAAGTTTAATTTAGTACGAGCATGTTACCACGTTTTTTTGTGACATTGTAGTGACAAATATTTGGAGTGATAACCGGCAGATGAAATATGTTTAAGGTGCCATAAAAGGATACGTTTGAAACAATTATTTTAAGAGATAATTGCTTAACTATTTGAATTACTTGTGTGTTTAATCCAGCTACTATATTTATTTTGATTTGGTCTACATGATTTACGTGAGATTGCAATAGTGTATGATACATAATTAAATACCAACCACAACGTTTTCACCACTCGCCATTGATAGATTAAACTGGAAATAAATAAACTGAATGGTGAAATGAAAAACAAAATCATTTAGTCTTTATATTATAACAAATATAAAATAGCATACAGTATTATTTTTGATTGCAATACGATTATAGAGAATCAGTGATTTAATTATTTAATAAATCTTCGTTCGATTCTCGTTGAATATTTAAAAAAACTAGAATGAATAATTCAAAATAATATAATAAAATATTATTCATTGTTTTCTATCCACTTGGGAAACGATCAATTTTTTATCCAAAAATCGTTCCGATCTATACAACATGTTTTTACAACAAATGATGAGCTACTAAATAAGCGTGGAAAGCGAATTTTAATAAATCGCTACATTTTTGTCAATGTAGTATGATACTCAAAAATTCCTGTTTTAGGTTATCGGATTAGATGGGTTAATTTTCAAAAAGGATGAGGACATTTTAACAATTTAAAATTCAATAAACATAAATTATTGAAATGAGAGATCATATATTTCTTTTTTCATTTTCAACACCCGTGTGAAATATTCAAGCAATTGAAACAATAAATTAAACGACAAAGTTTTTATTTTGGCGAACCGACCTACTTTGATGCTATGATTAGTGACTCTTCACTCAGAAGAAATCCGATCCGATACAAACATAAAGAAATAAATTGTTAACTATCCCCATAACATGTTAAACATGAAGAGTCACACACGTAACGCTCACTTTGAATGCTTCGTTTCTATTATCATACGTTTGTACTCGTGCAATTTTAATGGAAACTTGCAAGCTTACGACAAAAATACTCATAAAGCAAAAAAACACTCCCAGCATCAGATTTGGTTAGTTAGCAATGTACAAATATCAGAAGACGACGGTACAGATCAGCGAAATAAGCCGAAAGACGAGTAGGAAAGATTGCGTAGGAAACGAGAAGAATCATACGAAAAAGTGTCAACTTCCTGTTCGACGTCCACTTTTACACGATCGTACTGCGTTACGTCCTACGGGCGGTGTCGCTTTTAGGGTCTCTTGTTTTCCTATCCACCCACCCGGCATCCAGTGGTGCCACGCCATCAACTCGTTCCGATTGGTAACGATCGCATCTTACCCATATACAAAAAAAAAAACAACACAACCCCACAAGTGCACGGAACAAGTGCGCTGTGGGTGAAACGTTTCACAACAAAAAAAAACCCAAATCCGGTTCGCTAGGTAAGGCGTGCGTGCGTGATAAGTCACGCCATAATTTATGCCAAGTTGTGCACCCCGGGTCGCGCGGAGAATCGCAATGGCCGCCGGGGTAAGATGCCGGATGGAGTGGATAGTTTTTTGAGTCGCTTTTTTTTTTCTTCCAGTTCCAGTGCCCCGGGGGTGGTTTGGGATTTGCAGGCGTTTGCATAACGCGTGTCCACCTGCAGTGTTTTTCGTTTCGTTGGTGGTGTGGTCCCCACCTGTGTTCGCCTTTCCCGTCAACCCTCGGAGCGATATTGGAAGGAACCGGTGATGGTCGTGGAACGGTGCCTTATCTATGTCTTGTTGGAGTGCAGCAGCTGCTTTGACGAGGTGGACTCACACTCATCCGGTGTCCGATGCATCGCCGCACGATCGATTGCACCACCGCCAACGCAAACAACGGAGACCGAGGGAGACATTGACACCTGTGCTGGTAGTGCGTTTTTTCCGCCCTCGGGACGTCCGAGGCGTTTTTTCCAACTTCCATTCCTCACTCACTCACGGCTCGAACCGATAGTGGAGCGATGTAATGTCGACTGATGCGAGGAATAACTGGAATGAAAACGCCCGATAGACACCTAATAAAGTTGTTAGTTTTCGTCCCGCGCTCGGCTTTAGCGCTATCTTTCACTCCTCAGAAACACCTCAACGAGTGCGGGAAGGCTGGAATCAAACTCCGACAACGCTTCGATTAGGCCCTCCGAACGCGTGCCCTCCTTAAAACGTACACCTCTCCCTGTGGGATGGAAACGAATGGCCCACCGACCGTTCGTTCAAGTTCGGGTGGAGAGCAAAAAACAAAAAAAAAACAACGACAAACAAATGAAATCATAAATTCGTCAATCCCGGGGGTTGGGAATTTAATCCGAAACTTTATGCCCCGCACGGGCAGGCCCAAAAGGCTCCGATGATTCTATTACGTTATCTAAACGCGAACCTGACCACAAAGTGTCGATGCGCACGGCTCTGCCAGGGGCGGAATGCGCTTTCTTCTCGTCGCTCCGGCAGGGTAATCTCGGTGTTGGCGGATTTGGAGGCAAATCGAATAAACAACGGGGTTTGGTGTGTGCTTTTTTTTCGGGTTTTGGGGGTTGTTTTCAGCTCGGTGGAGCTTAAATTCCTAATCGAAGCCGCACCAGCCGCAGCTTCAATCCTGCTGGCGGAGAACCTGTTCGGAACCGACCGTACAACAGGTGGTATGCTACACAGGGAGACACCTGACCGCGCTCATGCTGATTGTAAATTTGTCACTTTATAATGCTCGCTTCCCCCTTCACCCCCTGGCCACACTGGCGCAGCATAATGCGCCCCGAAATCGTCGATCGGTTTCCCTTCGCTCCCCGAAAACGCGATCGGTTCTTGTGCCTTTGGTGGGATTTAGTTTTTTGTTGTCGTCCGACGCTTCGGCCGGTCTCCCGCGGGTTCCTAATGCGCATAGTAAATATTAGACACGGACGCATTGCTTTATTTTCGACCATTTTCAGATGATAATTAGGTGGACTGTTCCGATTTGTAAAGGCAAAAAATGCACCACACGGTCGAAACAAAAAAAAATGTTTCCCACACATATCACGCGGGTGGTTTTTCGATTGCCATCCTCTCGCTCTTGCGCTCTCTCTCTTTCTCTCTCCTCCCTACGTATGCAAATGTGCAAAACCGTGCATCACGGTGAAAGTCACCAGGGAACCCATTTTGGGGCATTTTACCATAATTGCGCGATAGGAGCAAAGGATCGGGAGGAAACACTAACCGCGCGCCGAACAAGATCGTTCGACGCCGATTTCGCCGGGACGTTGGACGATTTTTGTTTACGCGTGCGGTGCAGTTTCGATAATATTAATGCGATTTATGCACAATTTATGTTGACCATTCGAGGGCGGTTCGTCGACGCTACGATCCGCTGTTTTGTGTTTGCATATTAATGTCCGTATCGGTTGTTGCCATTGATAACGCGTCCGAAAACGATGCACAATGGGCACAGGCGACAAAAAAGCTGATTTAAAATATGCAAGTACTTTTTGTTTGTTTGTTTGTAACACATTCACACGTTATAAAAGTGATTTTAAAATTGTTTATACTTCTTTTTATCAATTTAATAGGGCTATTTAGACTATACAATATGGAAAAGATAATGGTTGCTTAAAGAATGGTTATAAATTATCCGTGCCACTAAGGCTGCTTCAGATCTTGTTCAAATCTTATTGATAAGTTTAAAAAAATAATAACTTCGAGCCTGAAGATAGCTGGTCCAGACCAGATTTCAGTAGATAATATTTTTCGTAGCTTTTAGTAGTCTTTAAATTTTTTGTTCATTTTAATAAAAGTGGAACATTTTTTATTTTAGTTTGGTAGTTAATCTGCCTTAGGTACATTTTCTAACTAATTGACGTTTATGCAGTAGACGATTGCAACGAAAACGATGCAATTAAAACAGGGTAGGTTTAATAAAAATTATCGTATATCTAGTTTTTACTGCACAATTGATTAAATTTGCTGATTTTAATTGAGAAGATATAATGTGACCTAAGCTAATAGAATCAAACCTTAAAATAAAACCTTGCGCTTAAATTATTTCTTCTAGTATGAAAGCTTAAGATACTTTAATGTATAATTCAATGATTTGTGTCAAGCATTGTTACATGTTGAATACTTCGTACATATTATTAAAGCAGAAAATTGATAAATGTTTCAATTATTTAAAAAATAATGCGCATAAACTTCAAATAAGATTCATAATAAATCCCCCATGTGCTTCAGAAGAAATAGTTTATAAGACTATCATGTTGTACGTATTTACTTGCAATCTTTATTCTGTTAGAATAGAAAACAAAATAAAATTCGAGTACTAATTGCTGTTAAATAGACTGTTGGAAGATTTTTGTCAAAATGTTGTTTTTTTTATAAAATGAACCATTCGGAGATTAGTAGTAATGTAAGCTGTTTGGATTAAGCCCACAGTTCTTAGAATGTTTGTGCCCTAAAAAGGTAGTGTGATTTTTTTTTAAATGTGTATTTTATGGTGCTCACTGAAGACAGCATGGAACAAAACAATCCGTTTATGGCGTATGAACTAGTGGCACGCTGTACACTTGGACGTGACCCTACGCAAAATCGAAGTGGCAATCTCCTTACAATCGAAAACAAACAGTGCAAACAGGAAACCGTGATCGATTTCAGGTCGGTGCTATTGCCCACGACGACGGTCAATTTCGTCCAGAACGGGGAAAAAAAAACACAGACAAATACCCTTTTGAGTGTTATTGATAATCCTGCCGAAAATGTGTAATTATAAAAAACGGGAAGGTGAACGTCTTTTTCGCCCTCACATCATGGCACTCAACACTTGCACGGCGCGGTGAAACAGCAGCCGCGCAGCCAAATACAACCGACTTGAAAAAACCTTCCAACCGGGCGAAAGATAACACGGGACGATATTTGATTGCAAATATTTGTCCTCGCCGCCTTCGAGTAATCTTCGCTGGACGTGGCGACCAGCCAGCCGACGGCGACCAACAGCCGATATGCAGTCGGTGCTATCCGAGCTGCCGCCTGCGCAGGACAGTGGGCCTCTACCGGCGACACCAGCAAAGGGTCCTTTGCGACAACGTTCTACAGTAGCGTATCACTCTCGCGCAGCAAATCAATCATCCGTCAGCGTCAGATGTGTCAGGGATATTATGTATACCGATGCTGCTACTGCTGGCACCATCACGCAGAAACCCCGGTGCATCTCGAGCACAATAGATGCCTTAGATATCCGACCACCACAAAGATCGAATTGGCAGCCATCGATCGTGCGCCGACGATGGCGCGACTATTACCAACCCCAACCGATCCTCCCTTCCAAAAGACAGCGGTTGGATGCGGAGGTCGTTCCGTCGTTATCAGTGACTCTTTATCAACACGTCATCGTGCGGGCTAAGGAACGCGGTTTCCCGTCGGATTTTCTCACGGGAATCAATGAGTGTTTTTGCCTTTTTATCAGCCCCCAGCGGGTGGAGGAATGTTGCGTATGCGCGCGGGTGTGTGCGCTTGCAAGGATGGCGGGTGGAATAGACGGCGCCGCCATCGCCTTCGATGTGCCGGAATGTAAATGAACGCGATCCTGAGAACGACGGACGACGTTTCTTATCGATATTGGGCCGATGTTAGTTTTTCCACCACCACCATCGCCACCATCACCCTAGAGAGCTTCTGTGTTGCACTGTGTGAGTAAGGCGGGGTGTAACGGGGTGATCCATGGGTTGTTGCGCTTCGCTGCAGCCGGTGCGAACGCGGGAAGATCATTTCACCCCCGACTTTGATTTCGTGAGAATATTGCTGGTAGGTAAACATCGGTTGGATGGCACAAACAGGGGTTTGGATCGTTTGCCATTTTATTTGGCTAAACGTTTGTTTTTGCATAATTTAATCGGAAGTTTACCAGAAATCAATTCCACACTTGAGGCAATGCTGACACGCTGAGGACGAATTGTTCGGAATGTGAATGTGTTCAATCTTAGAAATAGGGTTGTAAATAATAAAAAAGTATTTAAACACATATTTTTTAAGTAACATACATTATTCAAATCAAATAATAAACGTATGATTGAATAGCGAAAATAACACAATGTATTTTGTATCACTCAAATGAAGATGTTGATATGGAATTTTTAAAACATTTTTTCCCCATTTTGAAGTAGTACTACATGCAGAAATAACTATTTTGTTGGAGAAAATTAGGTTTGATGGCTGGAGTCTATGAAAATGTTCCAAAAATAAAGAAAATCTTTTAATCTTATAATTGCATGAATTAATTTGCAGATGCTTCAAAACTAAATTTTGGTCATTTTATCATTAATGAGTGACATATTTATTAAAATTAATAAATAGTTATAACAAAAGGTGCAATAACAAGTAAACGACTTCTAGTTAAATTAGTTGAATAAATCGATTTTGTTTATTGCTCAGTTCAGTCTACGATTCATTTTATAAGCTTTATGTAGATTTGGTATATTGTTAATATTTTGAAATTTTGGTAATTTACAGAATAATCATGAGTAACACTTAAATAATTTATTGTGTAATGCTATTGTATCACAGCATTCTTGCTTCCAATTGTGAGGATGACATAATACACGAATAGGAATAGGATTCTTATGGGTTGGTACCACCTTAATATAGGCAAATGCATCAATCACCAAACAATATGACTGTCTCAAAGGACACCCTAATATCACGATGCTCGGGAATTTGTGGTAGAAAAATTGCGTTTATACTGGAGGATAGAATGCGCTAGGGGATAGATAAATCAAACTTGAACAGTAGGACAACCGTTTTAATCGGTGTCCTCTCATGTATGAAAAGTGTACACAACACGTAAAGACAATAACCTAAAATGGCGGATATTTTCCTATGTTTTCGTTCAGATAATTCACGATGTCTGCGAGACTATTTTGTTCCTATAACAACAGTTTCAAAAGATATAAAATAAGTCAAAAATGGAGTAAAAGCTGGCCGCGTATGTCAACGTAGAATTCTATCAAGTTGATTGAATGGAAGCAGCTGAGAGACATTCCAGCTAAACCTGTCACTTTTTTGACAAGTTTATGTATGTGCATGTTGAACAGTGCTTGATTGAAGTTGATAAGCAGGAAGTTAAATTCCAAGAAATGCTTCCCCAGCATAGATTCCTAAACATGACTGTACAGCCAATTCGATGTCGTATTAATATTATAAATTCGTGCCGAAAATACTAGTTATGATTAATTTGATGTATTTATTGATTCCCTATGGTCCCCTTTACAGCCCATTTGCACACAAACACATGGATTGAAGACGTCGAAACAGAAAGAGGGCACATTCACGACGGGGTGGAAGGAAGAAAATAAAAATCGTAAACAAACGTTCCAGCCACCACCGGTCTTATCGGTGAGAACGGTTTCTTCCCTTATCACCTTTATCCGTACCGGAGGTGTTCGAGCGCGAGGGGAGCTTCCTGGGCGGATTCACCTTGTGCACGGTTTCGGTTTCTTGTGCGGTTTGTTTACACCCAATGGCCACGCAAGTGTTGCATCGCGCGGTCGCGGTAGTTCCGGAAACAACAAACGGCAGGATTGTCTTCCGGTGTGGTGGTCCAGTGGAGAGACACTCTCGTACGGTGGGTGATATTAGATCGATCGTTTTCGACCAGCTTCGACACCAATCGAGCGAGACTCGATCCGTGGGAAACACAACAAACCGTGTGCCCCACCACCACATGGACGGGTTTGTTTGCACTGGTTGCAAATGGCAATATATTGTTGGATATATACATTTTTTTTGTTGCTGTTCTGTTTGCTTGATGCCTTCACTACGAAGGATAATGCGTAGGAAGAAATTATACAATTAGCCTTCCCTCTGGCTTGGGCTGCAGAAAACTGAACCCGCCGCAGGAAACGCTGCCCGCCGGCGATCGTGTTCTGGTGCGCACCAGAATGAAAGGGGGTTGTTTCGGGGCTATTCATTTCATCCAGCTTCCCTTCTGGTCGTTCATTAATGAAAAGATATCCACCGTACGCGGGAAGGCAGCAGGGCGTGCAGTACCCACTCCACACGGTGGGTTATGAATGAAATTTGACCACGCCGCGTGCGAGCGATCGGTTTGAATGGAGCCTCCGATACCGATTCCGGAATGGAAGGCACGAAAGGAAACTTGATAATTTTCCACCATTACACCGAACCCGGGTACCGGGTAACATGTTGGTGGCACGCAATCCCGCAACCTGCGCACCGTTCGGGAACGAATGCGTGCCAGTTAAAAAATAGGAGAAAAAAAAACACCAAGCGGATAACGTTCCACGAAGCGACCGGTTGCGAAACGATGCGCACCGGGGTTTGCAAAATTAAATTCCACCGACAGCAACAAAAACCGGTCAAAAGGCTCGAAATGATCAGTCGTGATCCTTGGCCGAGACTTTTTGAGGGCGTTTTTGTTCATTCAGTAGTCTCCCGAGATGGTGCGGGCCGGAAAACGCATCAATCCTCCCGAAAATTGCACTCGCTGTGGCATTCTGGGATGGGAGAGGGGGCCGTTTTTACAACGTATCGATCAGTTTGCGCTCAGACTTCAGGCTCGCGTATTAATAACTTCTTTGCTTCGCTCCTCCTTCCTTTGCTGCACTTTAATGCACTTCGGAAAACGAACTCGAACGTCTAAGCGTTGGCAAGAAGCGCAAAAACAAAAAAAAAACAAGTCAAGTAACAGCAAGAACAAGCTCCATCTGTCGGGAGGGTGAAAGAAAATGGGCACACATTTGGATCGGGAGTCGGCTGGAAAGGCATTTAAGTGGCATCCGTAGCCCGGGGCTAAGACTCGGAGAATCGTTCGGACTCGGAGGCCAAGTCTCAGCGTTCCGCACACCTCGACGTTCCTCATCCCGGGCCGATGCGGTAGCGTTGCATGTGTCTAAACATTTTTCAATACCAAGCCACCTTCCGGTCACAACACCCGCGATCCGCCGCACATGGCGCTGGGAGAGAAGGAATCTTTGCCGCATATTAATCACTTGCAAGCGATAAAGCGACCAACGCAAAACGCAAAACACCTTCTTTGCCCAGGTGGAAACGGTGGAACACTAAACGGCTCAGAAGAAGGGAAAAAAGCAACCGACTAGCCACAAGAAACACAATCCCACAAACGGTCGAAGATAAAAGCGGGTTCAGAGTGAATCTCCAAATTTTTCAATATTTGATTTGCTGCAGTGTTTGCCAACGGCACGCCGATGAGAAGTAGGTCTCGGTTGGATGAGGGAGACCGGGAAAATCAAACCCGAGCATACCGGGCGCATGCTGGCTGTGAAAGGTACGGAACGGAATGCACCTAGGGTGGAGCCACGCCAATGCTACGGAAGCTGTGGAAATGGGTAGTGGGCAGTGAGCCATAAGACCGCATCCTCCTAGAGGTGCATCGAGGCAGGAATTTCCAAGAGAGTTCAGTGTGTGGCTAGATTGGTTTATTCGAAATGAAGATAACTATTTTCACTATTTTTTTTTTCGTTAGTGATGAGTTACAGATCATCTTTAGGCGTATTTTGAACTATTCTAACTTAGGCATATTTGCAACTATTCTAACTCTATTCAAAGTTTGGCTCTCGATAAACCCAATTAAATTAATGTTTGATTTTGTATGAAACATTTTCGGGTAAGAAACATAAATCTTTTTGCTCGAGCTGCATTATTTAATATACTTTTGTATGTTTTTCTACATTAACATTTGATTGTCTATTATATTTCATTACTCTAGGTTTGATTATTATTATAAAATAATTATAATAAATTAGTGGATGACAAATTACAATGCCATTTTCCATGCAAATATTATTTTTTCATACACAAGTATTGCCAACATGTTTGGTTAAACTGTTCGATTGTGTTTGAATGAAAATGCATTCAAAAATGTGTATATTGCTTCAATAAGTTTTGAAATTCGTAGTTTTGTTTCAGCAAACAAAACTTAAACAAAACAAACACACTCGAATCACTTTTTCGTATGTACGCTGGTTCGTGAAATTGCCTTATTTATTTGATGAAAACAAATTAAAAAGATGTACAATCTTGAAAAGCATTTCAAATGCTTAATAATGGCACGCATTATTATAATATGTATTGAAAACTAATTCTCAAATTTTTGCATAATAGATACCTCATTCTATATTTTAAGATTAATATAGAAGTTGTGTGAATATTTTGATTTTTTTTAATAGCTACCTAACCAGGTATAATTTCTTCCTTGTTTCAAGTACTTAAACGATGCTAAGACACATTCTCTCACTACCAAAAACACAACCAAAATGCACATAATTCCGTCTGGCTGCAGCTTTGCGGGTGCACAGTTTTAATCTTTTCGGGATAATTGAATGTAGTTTGGTCAAACAAGCCGGTTCGTAATCGAACCGAACCGGTAGCCGCTACCGCAACCATCCTAGGGTTGTTTGTTTTTTCCACGCTTCCACACAAAAACATCCCCGAAACTGCACCCGGCGGTTCCCATGATCAGCATCTACACAGGCTCATCTCCATCTCATCTTTTGGGGAGGAGGAGAACGCGCCACTGAGCTGCCGCATCTTGGTCGCACTGTGCATCCCGGAACCGGCCGATAGAAAGATGCAGAAGTGTGCCTACGCGCATGAGGCAGTGGAAAAACAAAACTGTTTTCAAACAACTGCTGCTGCTTGCCACCCCCAGCCCACCGCACCGTCTCAGGCTGTCTAACAAAACATTCCACCCAATCGTGCTTTTAGAAGCGGGTGTCTTTTTTATCAACTTTTTTCATTGAGCTTTGTCAAACAACGAAGAAAAAACCCCTCCCCGGTATAATAGGCTAGTGATTGAAAATCCATTTAAAAGTCAGCACCTCTAGGCCGCTGGGGCGGGTAGCGCATGGGCGGCTACTGTAGTGAGCAAAACCCAGTAGGAGAGGAGGTCGAAAACATTTAAATAGGCAAATATTGGTACAAACATTCGGATCTCCGTTTCAAACATTCCTTCTCCACTCGCCATTTGCTTGGTCAGTATCGCGGTGCGTTAACGGAGGCGAAGGCTTCCATTCAACCCGTTGGTGGGTGAAACGAGAAACGCACTTCCATGGTATTCCCCCAAAAAAATGACGACTCCCACGCTGCTGCTCCACCTGCCGCGTTGTGTGGGAGTCCGAAAGCAGCTCCGAAAAGCGTAATTGAAAGTCAAGTAGCTCTATTTGCCATGATTGGTCTGTGAGCACAAATAATTAACTTTCCTCGTTCGTTGGCTCGTCGGCGCTCCCTCGGCCAGTTCAGTTCGGGTTGGTTGGTGGGCGTTGAGCGTTCGTTTACCTCCGCGAGGTTGGGTAATGATGAGCAAATTTTTATGAGCTCTTGGCACTGGCCAACGGTCTATTCCCAGCGGTGTCCTCAATGGATGGACAAATATATTAGCATAGCTTGCGAGGAGTTTACAATAATCTTTTTTAAAATAAGGAAAAAAGAGGAAAAGACAAAACGGGGCTGGGTGTTACAAGAAATGTTTGGAACTATTTTTGCTGGATATAAAGCAAAAGATTCTATATAGAACACGCTGTGAGAGCGATAAATCTTATTAATCGTTGAACTGACATTAGTTTTAAAATTAAATTGCATCGCTTACTGAATGCTTACTATAATAAGGGCGCTTATTGACTGTATTCATTATGGTGAATAATTTTAAAATATTACTCAAGTGATGATTTTTAATATTCATTAAGAAATATTTTAATCAAAAAATAAATCTGTACAATCCGTAGACTTCGATTCACAGATTATCTAAAAAGACTTCGATTCACAGATTATCTAAAGTTCGTCGCTTTATTCCGCTCAAGTCTTTTATATTACTGACGTCTCACCTCGATAATACGAACCGCTGAGTGCTAGTGATAATTAAAAGCATTCCGTTAAATTTATCGCCCATAACGCCCGATCGCTGGTGCTTCCCTTGGCGATGGTGGCTTAATTAATTGAAGTCCATCAATTGAATCGCACGCTGATTGAAACAGCGGGAGCCTTTCGGGGCTTTCGGTTTAATGTGTGAAACACATCGAAAGATGGTCAATCGGGATTCGTGCGAGCAACAAGCGGGAGGAGCACTTAATTGGTCCGAACGCGGTTGACGCACAATTAATTTGCCTCGGATCCTTCAATTCCCATGATTGTCACCTCCGGGTGTTCAAGCACATTCCAATGGGAAGAGGGGAGGGGGGAGAGTGATTGGAAACTATAGTATGAGCATAAAAGTCATCTCGAAAGGATGCTTCACCGCATGAAGTAAACATGATCGTAATTTTGTGCCTCTTTTGTGGCCACCTTCCTCAAACTGGAGCACATGTTGAACACACGAAAACCGTGTCTATTTTTCATGTTTCTCGCGCTCGGAGTGTTTGAGATTTCGATCTATTTTGTGGCGTACCTCTCTTTCTCGCTCTTGCCCTGCACCTTCATCCGATCCTCTCCGGTTTGTTCTTGCATGCGGCCCCGTTATGCTAGTGACGCCGTAAATTCGAAACGCGATCATCTCAGTCATTGTTGATGTTGTTTTAATATCATCCCACTCGCAGTCCACGCTCCATCGTTGCCAGTGGCACTTTCACCATGTTTTTCCTGCGTAAAAAACACACACACATGCGTATGTGCGAGCGCAGACAAGTTGAAAATGATGGCTTTCCGAACAGGTGCTAGCGGTAACGATCTTCACCCACAGGCACTACTCACCCCCAACCGCAAGGCTTCGCTTCGAGAGCTCCTATCTAATCGCAGTGTATGATTATTGTACGCGATCGTAGCATCGTAGTGTATGATCACGCACTTGACGGCAGTTATGCGAACGTCGATCAACGGGTGAGCAAGATAAGCGCGTTAATTGTCCATCGTTTATTTTTTTCTCTTAGCTTTTATATTCACCATAATGCGTACAGTTTTTGGTCGATAAAATGTTCATCTAAAGATAAATGCCATCGATTCACACAGACACATATATATGAGCGAGCGAGTGAGTAAGTGTGGGCTTTCGTGGATGTCCTGAAATTAAGTCATTTGGCGATAAAACGATGATTGCGATTGCGCCATTGATTGATGGCTTTAGGAAACCGGCGCATGTTGGTTTGATTGATGGTGACTAATTTATGATTGTGGCTGGTATAGTACTGCCTTGAATTTTGCATGAGTATTGCTTATAGAAAATGTTTTGGCCAATGATAGCCCGTTTTTATTACATTTCTTATAAAACCTAACAAGATAAACATGATTATATACAGTACAACTGGAAGACTGTATCAAAGTTTTGATTATTCTAAAAGATCGCTTGCAGATAAATGCACGTGAGTGCCAGTACCAATCGCTCAATACAACTGTGAACCTTCGTAGACTCTCTTTTTATTGGGAATATATTATGAATATAATATAATGTTCATTCGGTGTGTATGAATATATCTAATATATCTACATATATCTACATTATTTCATTCGGTGTGTGAACCAGCGAAATCCTTAAAACATTACTATAACACATACATTAGGCTTCATTAATTGTATATGAAATCTAATAAATTATAGGAAACAAATTTTGGCTAAATTAACGAACTATTCGATATTCGGTAACTATTCTATGTATCTGTAAAAAAACAAAGCAGTTGGATGCAGAAGCTTTAATGTACAATAATTATAGTGTAGAACCCCAAATAAACATTCCTGCCGAAAAAAAAATTGTTTCGCTTAGTTAAAATTCAATATACCCCAAATTACGTAAAATAGTATTTAAATAATATGATAGAAACCACAATTACATTAATTTGAAATAGTATGAATGACTATCGAAGATTAATTCTGAACACAAGAAGATGATGAAAATGATAACAATAAGAGAGCTATCTAAGTAAACGGTAGGAAAATCTTTTGAACATGTTTGCGTTTTTGTAATAAATGATGTTTGATATTGATATTTTCAACGGATTGTTCCCATACATTTGACAAAATAACCTATGTACAACTTATTCGAATAGCATCAACCCGAAACCACCCGTTGACGCCCTTGTTACGGGGTGCTGCTAATGACAGTCGACAGTCGTTTGCGCGAATCCATCGAAAGAAAGTCGAAACCGTTCCACCAAAACACCGGTGCACCAGTCCTCCCGAAAAAAATCGTCCCGATCGCAGGCGCCGATAGGGTGCGGTGGCGTTTGCATGTCGCGTTCAACCCTTCCCTGCTGTAGCACGCTCCTCATCCCGACCAACCAACCGATCTGGCGGGCGTCTTAATTCCGCTGCTTGCGGTACATTTTCGTTCGGAAAGCCGTGATGTCGCGATCTCGATTTGGCTGAGGAAGCGATCGTGGATGTTGGGCTGCTAGAGGGTTTCCTTCGCACTTTAATTTCTCTTTCATCGTCGCAATGAATGAGAAACCAATTAGCCTATGAACTGAGGGTGCTTCCGAGTGGACCTATTTTTTGTTGGTGCTTCTTGAGCTGCTTGCTGACGAGTGGTACGATTTTCGGGATGGCGTGTCTCACGTGAACCGTTGCGCGAATGATTTAAGGTGAAAACGGCATGCCATCGAGCTGAGCGGCACAATGGTCCAGAGAAGGGCATTTGGAATTTTTCACTGATTTTATTTATGTGTTAACTTAATTCATAAAAGCAAGTGTTACAAATAAAATAAAAATCTTTAACATTTTTTAATTTTATTTAAAATAATGAAGTAGTATAAATCTTTTTTTCACAAATTTAATTGATATTTACATTTCTATTAAATAAAGGATTCACCAAAAAATTAGGTTTTTATATACCAGCAGAATTTTAATATGTTACAGTCATTCTATAATATAAGTATCATCAACACTCTCGTATGTTTTTAAATCAATTTTTGTTGTTCCATTTTGATAATAATTGCATCTTTTTGTGAAGATTCAGTTACGCAAGATTTAGAAATCATTTTTTTTTAATTAATTTCGATCGAACAATCTGGTCCTTGACATATGAAACATAATAGATAATAAATAAATAAAAGTGGACAACAAATTTCAATTTTGATGCGCCTCCAAGCAGTGGTGTCACATGGATATGAAAGCAAATAAAATCCAGTTTAATTATGTGTTTCTAATGGAAAACTAAAAACATGCGATTAAATTTCAGATTATTTCTGTAAAGTTAATTGTCCATCCTTGCCACGATCTAGAATCACTGTGCTGTGAGTACTGTTCGCAACGCCTTTAGAACGAATTTGATGAAGATTATTATAGATAATTTCTTTGCGGCGCTTTCCTCCATCATACAGCTCATCATCATAGACTGTGGGGTTGGCTCTCCGAACACGACTGTGACCCCCGGACGGTCGCGGGACGAAGATGACTTTGGGGCCGTCAACTTCAGCAGGTGCCCGGCTCCCTCGCACAGTAGGCTCTGTGCCAATGTTCTGCGTTCCGGGAGCATGAAAGCCCGCGTGGAAAGCTCATTTGCCCCGGACTTGCTAATGCTAATGTAGTTTTGCGGTTTTCGTGCTTCCTCTCTCATGCTCCCTCCCACCGGGAAGAGTGTCTCCCGGTGGGTGTCGGCAGCCAGTTCGATTCGTGTTTTTTTTTTTCGAGCGCTGTGCGGCTTTTGTTGTTGTTTGCGTGGCTTCATTTGTTTGATAAATGATGCTGCTCCAACTGGAGCGAAATGAATGGTCAGCCCAATTATTTAGACTTAAGCGCCCGAATTAATATAACTGTTTTGATTCATGAATAAATATGTTTGCATGCTGCCGTGGAGTGCGCTAGTGGCGAATGGGTGCTAAGGGGAAAAAAGGAGCCGCTGGAGATGATCGGGCACCGCGTGGTGTGGAGCCGATCGGAGCCGGCGAAGGTGCCAATATTATGCGTATTAAGCCGAACCCCCGCGCCGGGGTCGATTTGAGGGACCATTTCGGGATTACGATTACGGGGCGATACATAGAAATGCTCTCTTTCCACCAGCCCTCTCTTCCTCCCTTCCTCCATCAAAACGAAATTGAATTGACGTCCGGGAAGGAACCGGGTCCGACGTCCACCTGACGTCGCGTGGGGTTGTGGAGGCGAAAGACCGCATAGGAACGAATTTACCGAAATGATTTGATTCCGCAAATGAGGTCCATTCCGTTTCGCTAAATTCACCGTTTTGATGTCTGTGTGTCTCGGGTCCTTTCCTTCCGTGCTGCTCCACAAACGGATAAATTTAATCGTCTGCGTTCGTTTGTTGATCAGTGGTAGGAACGTTAAATTCCTTGAATCTAACTGTAAAACGCAAAGACGCAGGAAGGGAGGGACGCCTTGTCGTGTCCCGCCACAATCAACTTTCCCACCTTCGTAGGGTATTTTCTTGCAAATGAGCCATTTTGGGTGAGATTGGTGGTTGGTGCGCGTTTTGCGAGTGGATTTTTCAAACTGCCGCCGAAAAGCGATCACTAATTTATGAGACGCTAAAGGTTAGTCCTAGCCTACCGAAAACATCTGTTTTTGCGATATTTGCGAAAGAGAAAAAAAACCGGCATTGATATTTAAATGTGTCGCATTGTGTGTTGTTGTGGTTGGAGTGAACAAAAAGGCCGCTGCGTTTGAACAGTAGTGAAGACTTGGGAACACTTGGGTGAAAAGCGAAACATCATGAGAGAAATATTATGATCCATCCAATGATTTTCGACCAAACGGATAGATTAACCAGTAAGCTAGTAGCATAAACCGGTCCAGTACGTAAGAAATCCCATTACCGTCGAACAAGAAAAAGAAGGTTCGTTATCTCCAAACTACGACCATCCTAGTCATTCGAACCGCTCGAACGCATGCTCACGGCTTAAGGCAGCTTCCACCCGCACTATCGCACTGATAACCTCTCCCGGAACGACCTTCGAATGGCGTTCTGACGGTCCAGCGAACGTTTACTTTCTTGAATGAAATTCGTTGATCAGTGCGGGAAGATCTTCACTCTCGTTCAAGGAGCAACGCATTAGCTCGTTTCGCTTATCAACCGTTGAACTTGTTTAACACTGAAGCCTATCGACTTCGCTACTCCTCTGACGACCACAGCGGGTCTTTTTGACCCATTTGAACGTAATATATTTTTTTAATGAATGTTTATGCAGTATGTCCAAATTGTTGGGAAAATGTACTAGAAAAGATTATGATTCAACAACATAACATGTTTCTTGTATTTATTGTCTCATTTCTATTTTATGTTTTTATTGTTTCCTTTTCTATTAAAACATTGTCTCTCGCAATTATATTTCATTCTCCAAAATTAAATTACACTTATTGTTAAATTACATTATTAAATTACACTTAAATTACTTACATTATTAAATTACACAATTTGAATGCACTTTGTTATATGGCAGTTGCCAGATTGATTTCCATATTTTCGGATGAAACTGATCGGCCAAATAACGTAATCTTGTTGGCAGTAAATAAACCACGCATCCTATTTGAGGCGCACTCCTTTTTATGAAACATCTTCAAAATATCGAACAAACCGGATAAATATGCTAAATGACAAAGAACCTGCAAATAAAGTAAAATAGTTAAATGTTCAATTAAATCGCTCCAACAAGTATATTCGCTTGTATTGAAAACAAATCTTACATTAATGTTATTAGCTTTTCGTCTCCAGCTGTTTCTTGTGCCAGATTTTCTATTTTGCTCGATTTTTTGCTCGATTTTGCTCGCATTTTAATGCATATTGTTAAGCTCGATTTACATAAATTAGGGGTAAAGGATGACATTGGACGAATAATAGCGCGTTATAGATGTTACTGAAATAGCTTGATACAATTGAATATATGGAGTGTGCATTATTTGCAATTAAATAATAATTTCTTTTAAAAAATCGACAATTTTTTAAACTTTGCATTAATCTTGAGAACGCTTGAGGTTTTATGTATTCTATTGCTAGGAAAACAGACATGCTAGAACTATGTTCTTTTGTATACTATCAAACTAAAAACCCTTTATAAGATAGCACACATAGCTAATTTAAAATCCTAGAGACTTCAGTTATCGAGATGAAAATTAAGCATCAACCATGCCAACAAATGGTTATTTTAATTTAGATTTGAAAAATAAATGAACAAGTTGATTGACGATGCGAATGTGCAAAACAAATGACTCACTCCTTTGAATCTATCGAAGTCCAATGCTTAAAAAAAACTCCTATACGCAAGACAACTCCTACGAGTTCTTACCGACCACGCAGCGACCTTCCACAGTATCATCTTCAACGCGCGAGACAAATGCCCTGATAAGCGCTGCACTCTATCCTTTTTTTCGCTATAACCAGCTTCAGTCGTTCCAACTGAGCGGGTGGGCTGAGCGGTGCTCAGTTAGGAGCGAAAAAAACGTACACTTTTTGTCCTTTTTCCGGCGTTAAAACCGACGGAATCGATCGAGCGTCTGCCCGGGCGCGGATGGTGCATGATTTCGGTTGCCACATATGCCTTATCGTGTCCCACATTATCGCACCCAACGCCCTAACCGTGTCGTCTTGTCCTGCCCGTTGACTCCACTTGAACGATCGTACATTGTCGGTGCGATCGGGTGCGCGGGCGCACTGCCCTAGTGCTCGTGTGTTTGATTTATTTTTCCCGACCGCGCCCTGTTGGAGGCGGATCGAATGAGATCGGTGGTACAACCAGTAACAGGAAAAAAAAAAAACGTTATGGTGCGGGAGCAATTTCGCGCCATTACCGTCTACGACCGGCTTCGGTTCGGACCGGCGGGGTTCATACCCGGGGTCAACCTTCCACTGACGTCAATCTCGCGTGTTGGTGGCAATATGACAACGTCTCGGGGGCTGATGATGCGAAAAAAAACTCGTCCGATCGCAGCCGCCACATCCTCCCTCGGTGATACGCGATAAGGTGATCCACAACCGTACCGCAGCGAGGACAGGCAGCCAAATTCCTTCGGGTGGGTGTTTTGCCGTGGAACCATTCGTCGAACTGCGCACCGGACACCGCACACACTCACACAGCTATCCCCGTTCCGTGCGTTTGATTAAACAGCTTCCCGCGTCTCCCATACTGACCTCTGCCTTGGCGCTTCCTTTAGATTAATAAACAGCCGACGGAAAAAAAGAGTCCGGCGGTGGCATGTTGAGGGTCATAAACGAGACGGAGATGAAGATTCTCGTTCGCGGCTCAGTTGCGGAACGAACGCGCAATGCGCGCAATCATTGATAGTTTGTCGGTTTGCGTGACCCCTGCTTAGACCCTTAGAAACGTGCCGCAAATCGGGTGAGGGTGTTTGTTCCCTTTGCCTTCTCACCCCACCGTCAGTTCCTTTCCGTGCAAGTAATTGCCTAGGCCGGCTTCCACGCTGACGCAAACTCACCCCTCCCGGCGGAATTGATTTCGAAGGGCCGATGAGTGTGTTTTTTTTTTTTACTGTGCACACTGATCAACTTGTTTTCGCTGGGTGCAGCTGCACGTAAGGAAATCAGGGGTGGCTTGGGAAAACTATCGTTCGAGCAGGGTTTGTTTTGTTTGCCGGCTCGTTTATGACTGTTTACTATCAAAGCGTGCGTGATTGCGATCGTAAACAGGGCTCGATCAGGTGTTTTGAAGTTGAATGAAAATTGAAATGCATAGAGAAGTTGCTGCTAAAGTTGCTCTTTTGCGTTGTTCCAAATTAAAAACATCATTTTTAAGGTAACAATTTTACACATAAGGAGTTCGAATATAAGACCTAGAATGTGGTGCACATTGGGACTTGGAAAATCCTCTTGAATCGGCAAAAAACATAATCTTCTAACTACAAAATGGTAGTTTTAAAATTATTAGTCGTTTTTTGTAGCTAAACTTTTCAATTATTTTTTTATTTTATACAGCATGATTCTCCTACAAACAATTAATTAATTATTATAAAAGTTTAAACACTGACGAAAATGAAAATTTTTAAATCGTTTGACATGGTTTGATGGCGTGCCATATCGATGGAGACAAATTATATTTTCTCGCTTTTCTCGCTATTCCCATCGACGTTATCTAAAACAAAAAAAATGGTTTTTGTAACATTTTCGATGTTACAGTTCAGTCGAATAGGATACTATTCTTCACTTTTGATCTAGAAAGATTAAATTTGAAATTCATTTGTTTTATTAAACATATGAATTAAATTCACGAAATACTCTTTGGAGGAAGGAGTATATCAAGAGTCCGAGTGAAGAAATGATACATTCGTTATCAGTTGATTCATTGTTAATTTTAATTTTTTCTAAAATTAAAAAAATAAGTCCATCAAAAATTATGATAAATTATCATAGAGCCAGAAATATACGACGATTTTTGAAAACATGCAAAGATTCATTTTTAAACTTTACTTTGATTGTTTATTATTGAATTAAAATATGTTTTGTTAGCAAACACGTTGACAAAGAGCAGTCATGTAAAACTATATGTTAACCATTTCAAATCAATCAGATATGTTTTTCATTGTACCAAAAAGAATCATTTGAATTTGCTTCCAACTGTCAGTTACAAATGATTGATGATTGATTAACGGCCACAACGTAGAGTCTCCAGCAATTTTATGCATTTTTCTGTGGAACAGCACCTGCAGCATTTCGCTTGCATTCCTGCGCAAATAATAACTGTGTCTGTGGCGTAGCCTTTCGTCCGTCTGCAAATGCGCTAATCATTCCATCACATTACCATTAGGAATAAATCGATAAGCACCGACATTCACCGCGATCACTCTAATCCTTGCAAATTATAGCATCTCAAAACGGTCCTACACAATGGCATCTTGGAGCTGTGTGTTTCTCGAGAATCACCCACCACAAACCGAGGATTATCCTATCGCCGCAAGCATCCCGGCTCACACCCGCTTGCGTCGAAATTCACTCTACCCAGACCGGCATAGACCAGACATGAGACGAGGAAAAGTAAAGGAAAAACAGAAACACCCACCATACGGAAACGAACTACGGACTTTTTTTTATTCTGTTTTTTATATGCTTCGGTTGCCCTTGGAGGCTTTCGCAATTATTCACGCTCCCAAAATGATGCAAAGAAGCTCCGTTGCAGTGTGTGGCTGGGGGTTTCACCCGCAGGGCATCAAAAAATCCAACGTCAAGCGTCAAAGCAAACGAGAGCAACATATGCACACACATACACACGCAAATCTTCCACAGTTCCATTTCACTAACATTCCGAATCTGGCGGCAATTATTCTAATTTCTAATGAGCATTCTGCCGGAGCGTTTGGAAGCGTTTAATTTCCCATCACTGCCACATCCGAAATGTTGGGAGGCCAGAGGGCCGCCTTCCCCCCCCCCCCCCTCCCCTTTTGCATTTCGAGAACTTGTGGTATTGTGGCATGCGGTGCATCCTCACGGAGAGATCAGGGTTTGCAGACGTGTGTTTTAACGTTGCGTTTTGATGAAGGTGTTTCGTTTTGTTTTTTTTTTCGCCTTTTGGTTCGGTCGTCATGCTTTCACGCGGCAGCTGCAGTTTCTGTAGACTCTATGTTTGGAAAATGAAATTGTGCCGTGCACGTGTATTTTGATTGTTTATTTTTGTGCGAGGTTCGTAGTGTGGGAGATAAATTGAAGCACATCTTAATTTATTTGTATCTGTAGGGAGATGTTTGTATTGAAAATGAATTTTAACATGACACCAATCAACATCTGCAATTTTTTAGAAATAATGAAACAGTTTTAGATTTATGCTTCTTAAATTCGCACACTGCAGAAAAAAAATATTTTGAATTAATGGAAAACACTACACTACAAAAATGTCTAAATGATACGCAATTCTCATATAGTATGACCTTAATATATTAATATTTAAGCTCTTCTGTTTTCATTTTTGTTTTTGCGTTGAATTCAATGACATTTGTGTTAATTTGTATTGTTTTTGTAGCTTCAAATAAATTTGAAAAATATTTTCAAAAAAACTGTCTAACGAAAAAAACACTATCTCTTTGATAAAGACAATGAATTGTGGATTTTAAAACGCTGAATAAATGACCATTTATTTCATAAGTTTTATCCTTTTGCCTAAGCCAACAGTCGAAGTAAGGTCATAAAGAATTAAAATTTATAAATAAATCAACTTACACTTGAAAATATTAAAAAATGAATAAAATGAATGAAACATAAATCAATTGAAACAAATCGATGTTGATAAAACATAATCCACGTCAATTAAAATGTGCTATTTGTATCTTTAATCGTTGCTCTTGATTGGGTAAAAATTTCTAAATTAAGTCATCAAGATTTTCATGAACAAAACACTTTGACAAGTGTATCTCTCAAATCACAATGTGAGATTTTTTGTAATTTTATGGAATACCATTTGTTAATGTAGATTGCATTTTCCACAATAAAACCTGTACAACCGTTGATCAAAATTAGCAAAATTATGTACCATTTTATAATAGCAATTCCTAAAACTAGCAATTCCGTTCGAGCATTCGATTAATCTCTATCAAAACGCATCGTTTATCATTCGTTTGCAACTACAAATTAGCCATTTGCAGAAAAATGTGGATCATATGTTTTGTTGGCAAATTGTGGAATTTTTAATCACTTCCCTAGCCCACACTGTCCGTGCGCAGGTGAAAGAGTGCGATTAAAGCAGCACAACTACCAGAAAAGTGAACGGAAAGTCCGGCCTGTCTCCTTCACGATAAAGTTTGATGCAAAAACTAATCCAAAATGCAAGAAAACGGCAGATAATTTCGCTTCTTAGAGACATTTAGTTCCGTTGGGTGAATGATACAGAGCAGAGAAGGAGAGAAAGCAAGATGAAAAGATGTGGCTCGTCGTTCAAGGGCTCGGTGGAAGCGCCTCGTCCAGTTCGCGATGATGATGGATGGATCTGTTTCGTTTCACGGAGGTTGCTCAAATTGCCCGGACCGATAATCGGTGCTCCCCCGAAAGCAACACACTACGAAATGTGCCTCCCCCGAGGGTTGCCAAGCCACAACACACATACACACACACACACACACACACACACACACAGACATCACTTCCTGGGAAATCGATTCGATGAGATTGATGCCACCAATTGGCCCATCTGTAATTTGATATCATTTTGGAATTATGTATATTTAGCAGCCGCGCTGTCGGGCTCGCGGATTAGAATGCGAACGAATCGGGTGGGTCGCCCGCGCATTTGCCCCGAAGGTCAACTGGTCGCGCCCGGTCGGTAGACAGCTCGACAGAGGATGCTGACAATCACATCACATCATCATCCGGCGGCCCCAGTGAACCACCGCCGCAAAACGGGAAGTTCAGCATGTCGTCATCGGTGCGCGCAGGTCACTCGCTGGAGCCGCACTGGAGCCAGCCACTCGGGCTCTCCGAAATTGGACCGTTTTTCGGGACCCCTGGCCCTATGCAATTAAGTGTAGTTTTCGGATTGGAATCGTTTATCGTAATGATAGGTTCCGGGGGTGCGCACAGCCAGCGCGTACAACCCGCGTCCTACAACAAACTAAACACAAAAACGTACCCCAAAAAACGCTTCGTGTGTAGAACGCGACTAATCACAACCTTTGGTGGTTTTGTGTCTTCGCGTGCGTCTTCACGGGAGCTTACCGGACTCCTCCTTCTGCTGGGACGGTTTTTGTTTTGCAAAAAAAGGAAAACGAAGAATCCTGCAAACGGACGGACTGAATGATATCAGCGAGTGAAATGATAGGAAATTTTCCAAACACATCGTCAACGGCAGACGTTCTGGCCTGGTACTTCCACGAGCAACCTTGCGCAAGTGATTGTATTCCAAGAAGTTTCGCTGAAGAAAATACGTTTCAGTGATCCAGTAAACTCCAAAAGAAAAAAAAAATGAGATCGTTCGCACCGAAATCCGATTGCAACATCAAAACAAACACCACCACAAACACCGCTAATTGAGTTCATGTCGCCCCATTCAAAAACAAAACTAGAGAACCTTTCGCTAAAACGCCGCCCGCGCAACACAATGGTGAGAAGCGAGTCACGTGCCGGCGGCGGGCGATCGTGAGCTTGTTTACACCTTCTACGTGAGCAGCACGCGAACACCATTCCAAAACCCACCCGCATTACACTACACACCCTGATCGCGGCCCACGCAAGCGCTCCGCACCGTTGGGGTGAACGCGTTTTCACGGTCCGGTGACGCTGACCAAGAAGGGTGTCCATTCATTGTGTTCACTGTTTGCCGACCCCGGGCTGGATATTGGGCTGGATAGTGTTAGATTTACCGAGATTATTTGCCGAGTGCTCGGAAAGGCAAACGGAGCAATAAAAGACGATCGAAGTGACATCTTCATCTTGGAGGTGAGTGGTTTTTTTTTCTCGTATCTGTCGTCGCTTCGTTCGTGGGAGCCTCGGTCGGTGATGGATGCCTGGCAAGATATAGGCTAGGATGGAGGGGTGGTGTTATTTGTAACACACTGTAAACGATCGTCCTACGCTTCTATGTCGGGCGGGTTGGTGAAGGCGGCGTGAATAAACGGATGAAAAATGAGCATTAGAGGTGGACGTGAAGTGATTTGTTGTGTCAACGGAGATTCAATCATTTTATTTGAAATTGATGGGCTACGGAAACTTGTTAAAAGCTATGTAGAGTAAATTATTGTAAACTTGTTTAAAAACTTCGTCACTACGTCGATTTGTCCTCTTTCACTCTCAGCCCTTATATGTATACAATAACTCTAACTCTAATCGAACACATAAGCACTGAAAGATTGAATAAAGAAAAGATTCTAATACTAAATGAAAGAAAAAATAAAAAAAAGATTCTAATAGTAAATGCAAACCATAGCATGAAAAGACTTTTTCCAATTTCATAATTATATAAAACAGCGTCCCTCCAAAGCCAATTTATCGTTTTTTTTTCTAGGAAACTAGTGTATAAACCAGGTCAACGATTGCAGAATAAATTGGTTAAGTATTGAAGTATTTTCTCTTTTACACAACATCACGCAGAACTTTTAAAAGCGATGTTCTACGGCCGTGTTGCTAGTCGTAGACTACTGTACAAGGAGCTCTTTTCAATCAACACGAGGAACTGTGCGATTTATAGTGAATAAAACAGGACTTACAATCAGACAATACGCAATTATTTTTAATTAAAATGAAGGTTTGTGAAGGTGTTTCGGGCTTAATTAAGCTCATTAAAAATAACGTGTATACTGTGGTATCGAAATGTATTTTAACATGTGTAACAAAGATTTCAACATCAGAAAGGGTTAATAAAAGATCGGTGATGTTACACTGGGTTTAATTATCTTGAAAAAATCATTAAGCAATCAACACTTATTTTAAAACACTCATCAGCTCTTGTATAAATCCTATAATTCGCGTTAAAATAAAAATTCATGGAACAAGCTGTAGAGTCGCTATCAGGTATATTCTAAAAAGATCCATTTTATTTATTTTTCATATTCCAACACGTTTACCAACACCACTGGCGCCCCGGTAGTAAGACTCCAATCGCGTAGAATAATTTAATGTGCTACATTCTTCCTGAAACCATCCTAATCAACGCACGCCGCTGTGATTCTCGCAAGTTTTTTGTTCCCACCAGTATGTGTGTATGCCGCAAATGCACGAGAAGAATGTAATGCTTTATTGGCTAGTCAAAATGTTTGTCCTTTCCTACTATTTTTACCCCCTACCGGTGGGAGCGATCGTAAACGAAATTCAATTAACACGCGCTCCAGTTTTATCACTTGCTCTAAAAATACCGATCAGGACAACACCCTCAACGCGAACGCGACCGCGATCGCAGGAAACAGAGGAAAATAGAAGCAGACCAGTGGCCGACAAACTAGTTCCGAATAGTAGAAAAAGAGGGACAGCGAAAGGCGACAAGAAAACATGTACAATATAGAGGAGAAAAAAATCAAATGCTCAAAAGCTCGTGGCCAAAAACAAACCAAATCAAGTCCGAGCCCATTATTGTGGAGCGCACCGATTCGATTCTGTCAAGATATCGATGATTTTAATTTGTTCCCATCGATGTTCGGGCTGCGATTGCGGGAAACAAATATGTGTTCTTGTGGTCCGAGCAGCATCGGCATTACCTGCAGCACCAGCGTAGCAGGAGAAGCAGAAAATCCAACGCTCCTCCTCAATCGAGATCAACTGGTAGGCACCCGATGGCAAGTTCGTAAACCAGACCGTACCAGACAGTCGAACCCGTTGAAATGGAATCATTTTTCAAGATTTCCTCGCCACCTGCGTCGGCCCTTTGCTGTGCCCCATCCGGTGGGAGGGAGATGGAGAGAGAGAACGAGAGAAAAGCTGCCGACAAAGTCATCATCGGATCGGAGCAATCAGTGGTCGCGTCAACGAACATTAATATCCAGGGGTCTAATCTTAATCTTCAATTTGAGAGGTTGACTTCTTGATGGGCAGCGTGGTAAGCTTTCGTGCGCTGGTGGGGGCAGAGGGAACGGACATGGAAAGGGGAACCGTGTGGACAGGTGAGGCAGACGACGGAGCAGGTGAGAACGCCACGGTGCAGCCTCGAGTCCCTTCGCCGGAGTCGCTGCATCTTTCGTTTAGTTATTGCCGACCCGCGTTGCACAAGCCGCAAGCCGCGCCTTGTACCGATGGGGTAACGATTCAATAAATAATAATCACAACACGATCGTACCGATCGATTCCGCGCGGTGCAAAGCGCACCACTACCATCAATTACCCGAGGCGACTCCTCCGAAAGCCCGGCGGCGCTCCGACCTCCAGCGATATGAGTGACAGTGGGCCTATGGGCAGGAGGAACCACGCGGTACGCGGTTCATTTACAGCTACCAACTAGGGTCGTGTTGGTCCTCAAACCCCCTTTCACACACGCGCACACTCTTCCTCCCTCCCGTATCACGCACGTGTTTGATGGAGTTTCGTTTTGGTGTATCGCGCGAATCGCGTTGTTGGAAGTTCGCAAAGGTTTTTTTTCTCTTTTCGCACAACTTCCCCCCGTTCTGCCGGCCGTTCCCGTGGCAAATTGCGAAATTATAAGCAGATAAGATAAATAGAGCTGGAGCATATTTATTTGCCATCGTGGGTGTGGCCACAAAACCGATGGCGGTTCTGCCCGCCCGAATATGTGCAGTACACATACGCGCGTACGGAAGCAACCGACAAGTCGAGAGCCCGAGGTCGGCACTTTGGCTTCCATCTTACTTGCCGCGGGTTTGATGATTTATGGAACCAACACCACGATTCGGACCAGGTATTCCGGGTTTTCAGGTTTGTATTGGTAAATATTCCGAAGGTACTGCACCGGAGTGGAAGTGCGAAACTTGCGAGTTTATTCCTCAATTAACAGAGCATTGCCCGTCGGAGAGAGGTGGGAAGGCACTGGGCTGGACGCGAGATTATGATAGTGAAGTTCTGGTTGTGGGATGGGATTCGCTTGCACGAAGCCGGTGGGTTAGCCCATGATATTGGGTGCACCGTTTTCACTGCACATGGGTGTGATTATTTATGGTCGGCACGGTTTATCGCGCGCTTGTCATAACGCGTGTCAAAACAGATTAGTCAGCGGCAGCGAACCATCTTGAGGTGCAGTTAAGAGGTGCTAATGAGAATTTGATTCGTTATTAAATATAAAGTTTCCTTCTATTTACATGATGATATAGTTGATAAAGTTTTTTTTAAATATAATGTATTAAAATGGAACTCACAAGAATTGTTAAATAAACCTCATAGGCAAATTCGAATTGGAACGACTTGGAATATTGAAAAAAAAAAACAAGAAAATCAAGCTACAAAGCATTCTTACTAGAATCGTATTCCTTGCCCATTCTTGTTGGATTCCTGCTGTTTGATTTTGAAAAGCAACATTGTTATAGTAACGCAAAAGCGATACAATGATGAAAATTCAATATGGTCCAAATAATTTTCACTTGAAATGATGGCCTTTTTACACCTTAACGTTCTTATCATAGAGATTCAAGTTATTCCTGTCTTAGATCCTCACTGTACATCATCGATACGCAATCCGAATTAAACTTTTACCAAAATGTATATTTTTTCTATCGCTAATGGAAACTCTCTTGAGGTATGATTCTGCATTTTGATTAACTTTGCAAAAATCATGTATTCTCCCTATAGGGATCGCCTACAGATTCTTATAAGATTAGTTCTATAATGGATCTGTACCTTTGCCGTAACAGGCAATAATTCTATTCATTCGTCACAATTTTTCCCGGGTTGTCTAAAATAATTATACGTAAATCTAATCAGATCAAAAGAGTGTTGAAGCTCAGTGACATTTGAAGTATCAAATCTAAAAAAAATAAGTTCAAGTAAATCCTAGAAGAAACAAAATTAATAAAAACATATTTGATGCTAAAGGGAGTAAGTATGTTACAAACTTTCATTCCTAAAACAGGTTTTGGTGCGAAAGTAAAGTGGTACTTCAAACAAAGAAAAAAATCTGTCACTTTATCCCAAACCGTACCTTTCCTTTTTATGAGCCGCAAGCACTAATTTACAGGGGCGTGCTTTGTTATGATAATTTTGCAACTTCCTTCGCCCAGGGCATCTCCAGCATTTACGAAAAAAAACGTTACGTGCATAAACCCTTTCTCGATTATACCATTTATCTTCCGGAATGGCGCGACAAATCGGAAGTAACCGAGCCTCTGTTGCCCAAAACCAAGAAACGATTCAAACGCATCGTAGCCCTCTCAAACCATCCGGTGTCGAAATTTGATATCGTTGTGGCCGATGCTCATTTATCGTAGGGAAGAAACTTGTTCCTCACTACTAGCGAACCATCGACCGGAAGCTAGGAAACCCAAAGTAGCGATTTGTCAATCTTTGCTATGAAGAAAAGGCAGGAGCGACGGTAACGAAGTGGTACGCGTCTACTGATCACATGCACGTAGCGTGGAACCAGTTAGCAGATGCTTAAGAATAATCCTTCACTGTTCTTATTTCTTTAAAAGGTGTAATTTTATCTGAATAATTTCTGTCGATATTTTCTATTTAAATAAAGCCTTCTCTCTTCGTGAACGAAAAGCAACTCCGTACCTTCCGCCAGTTTGCGTTCGTTTGAGACAGTTGCCGCCCTCAACGCCGCAACACTGTTTGCACGGGCTAATCCAGGCTGGGATTTCCGCCGCTCGGTGCATAAAACCCTTTAATCCTTCGGCCGCGTCACCGACAGCTCGCAACATGTGAGAGCGCAACATGTAGCGCTCGGTAAACAAACGGTGACATGAATCGAAAGTTGTTGTGCTCTTATTTCGTTGCTTCACTTCTTCAGCAGCTTTCTTAGCCGCGGATTTAGAAGGTTACGAGCGTGTTTGATTAGTCTTAGGTAGGTGTGATTTAGGTAGGCGTTGTTTGTGTCCTTTGCTTTCCTGGGAATAAAGTGAGGGAGTGTTTTCCAAAAAAATAGCCGAGCACGTGTTCGGATTAAGACATCCCAGAAGAGTTTGATACAGACATTGATAAAGAATCTAGAATTTAAACGGAACAGATGTTTCAATATCGAAAAAGTTAAAAATAACCTTCTTGAGGTGAAAACGAGAAAAGTTTATGAAGAAAAGTTAATTTTCATAAACTACAAAAATAATTCAACTGTTATTTTTATTTAACTAGTTATTTAAAATTGAAGTTTCTACATCATACAACATTCAAAATAATTCAATCAAATTTGATTGGCAAGATAAGAAGCAGTTGATTGCAATTTTTTATTAAAGTATCAATAGAACTAAAGTTTTGCAATTTTTGAGATTAGCAAAGTATTCCAAGCATCGAGTTCAGTAGTAAGTTTTCGATTGGACATTTCAAAAGTGGATGTTTTCAAGCACGAAGTCATCGTCACTTATCCTTCCTGCTTCTTCTATTCTTTCGACGCAGATTGTGTACACCATACATTCGCCGGCACACGCTTTGTAGGATTGGAAGCGCCATATACTCAAACCCCCTACGTACGTACGCACCACTACCAACCAACGCGTAAGGGAAGTTCCAAAACGCTTCCACTGCCCGATTACGGAAAAGACGTTCTCACGATCCGGCGAAAATCTCCGCATCGAAAGAAAAGATGTGTTTTTTTCTATGCGAGGGTTGGCTGAACACACACACACACATACATATACATACACGCACACGCCACATGCCGCCAGTACGTTCGTTGCGTTTGCCAACCCACAATCCACCCGATTGACCCGACCCAACGGTGCCTCCCTTGCCAGTGTGAGTTCCGCGTCGGGACATCCACACAGGGACTGTTGCGATGTTGTTTGGCCGAAGGGTAAGTAAACAGCATAACTATGCACCCCTTTCTGGTAAGTGGTGACACATACCGCCACATACCGAACGTTAGGGCCACGGTACGAGGGATTCGTTTCGATAACGGTGGCACACAATCCAAACTGAGCGTCGATACGCGCGTTTTGGGAGACGGTTTTGGGTAAGGGAGGAAAAATGAAAGTCGTCGAAAAGGCACGAATGAGGTTTTATTCGTTTGGAAATCGGCTATGAAATTGTAACCTTCAAACTCAACGACATTATAAGTAGAGGTAAAAGTTAGAATTATTGATATTTCAGTAAAATGCAGCAGTCGTAACAGCATTATTTCATTGTGAAGAGTAACTGTATATAGGTAATGATGCTTGTTGGAAATTAAATTTAAACTACAAGCAATGATTTAAAGCAATATTTTTATCATAATTAAAATAAAAAAAAAAACAAGAGCCAGGTTATATTGAACCATCAAGCAATAATTTTAATTATTTTGAGTAAAAATTTTAGTTTACGAATTCATTAAATTTGAATAAAAGAATAGAAATAGCACAGTATGATATTTTACTGAATCGTATGATTCCATATGGCATTGTGATAATAAACACCATCGTAAGGGAATCTAGATCACATAACCACCCGTTTTGATTTGAATTTTTGCCATAAATAGACTAAGCAAATATTTAGCAATCAAGATAAGAAATAACAGAAATTGTTTCAAAGTTACCTTCTACGATTCTCAAAGGCGTGAATAATTGTATTTATTATTTGTTTCACTAACCACCAACTATTTTCAACCAAAAACAATTTGCACCAGAAAATGGCAGTATATTATTCTATGTTAGTTACAAACACACTAGCTTAAATAAAGCTAGTTTGAATAAATAAAAATTATTCAAAATGATTTCAAACACATTTTGTCCATTTTGTCATAGTCCTACCACATTCACATGAGATGGCCGAGCATTATAAATCAGTTTCACATCTGTCCGATTTCTCTTGATCATTTTATAAAACCATCAACGTATAGTTGACTATTGTCCTTACCGGAATCACGACGCGACACACGGTAATTGTACTGCACATTAACGCATGCAATTATGCTGCAACTTTAATCGACCTCGTCTGCATGTTAACGGTCGCTTCATTGGGTCGTATGCATATAAATTGTATCACCCTCCCCTAACTTCGCACACGCTATCGAAATGTGTGGCATCGGCACCCTCCGCTGATGGGATGAAAAATCACCAACGCATCCAGCTGAAGCCTCCCGTGCAGGCTCTGTGAATTGTGTGTAGTAGAATTAAAAAAAAACATGTATTGCAGTAAGATTCGAACTGCACGAAAGAAGCAATTATTGTTGGGTGGAAAACTCTCCTCACCGGAATCAATCCCTGCTTCTGCCATCGAATTCCTTCAAATTGCATTGCAGGCTTCTCACAACTACACCGACAAGGAAACTCGGTTTTCGGTCATGTCCTTCGCCTTGGGGTGGTAGTAGGACCGAAGGGTGGAATTTTCATCCCAACCGAAAATGCGTCACGTTCCCTTCCTCCCTCCGGTGTGCTTGTGGTGATTTGCTTGCCCAGCTGCCTGCTTGCGTTACGGCATCGGAATCCGTAAATATTAATTACGCCGTCTTTTATTCGCGCTGTACCGCGCACCACCGTCGCCCTAGGGACCCTTTCGCTCTTCCCTCTTCTGCCCTCCGAGCATGCGAATACGCCGATTCGTCTTCCTTGACATCGAGCGCAAGAAAGGAATAAAACCCACCAGGGGTCTACCGACCGTCTTTGGTAGGAGATTTTCCTTCCCAATTTTCCCCCTCACCCTAAGCGACACACACGCACGTACCTGCCTATGTCCACCGACCCGACCCCTCACGCCGTCGAAGCCACCTTTGTGTCGCTCACCGTCCCCCTTGGAACGAGTCTTAGAACTGGTTGCGCCGCCAGACCCCTTCAGAAAAAGGTGGCGTTAAGATTCTCCCTCTTGTTTTCTACACAGTACCACCCCACCTCCCGCTAACGCCACCGTTCGCACGATGCTACCAGGACCACCGCACCGGAACCCCGATCCCTTCGCCTTGCCGGCGACTTTTATTTGTGCAACCGTGAGCGGTTCGAGTCACACCTTGTGGGAAAGTTTTTCCATTCGATTGCGAAATGCGCGAGTTGTGTACGCTGTTCGATTCTCGATCTCGTTCCTGGCTTGCAGTGAGGCAGCTTAGCTGTACGGCCAGCAGCACGGGCGTTTGTTTTCGTTGGGGGACTCTTCCGGTGCACAGCGGAGGTCCTTCGGTGAATGCAACGAATCCAGACCAGCGTACGATATGCGTCTTCTGAAGCGATCATGCCTGGGAAAGTGGGCAGATGTGGGACTCGAGTCTGTGCTATAAGATGTATCATCGTAAGATGTAGGTCGTTTGTAGATAAAAAAGTTGTTGTTTTGTAATTTAAAAAATATGTCACTATCAGTAAAATAGCTGAAAAAAAAATATTTATTTATCTAGGGTCAAATAAGAAGGGTTTATTTTTATAAAATACTAGGGTCAAATAAGAAGGGTTTACACTTTTGTAAAAATACACTCAGAGGTCATTATTTAAAAAAATGAATTACCAAGGTTAAAGGTCTACTTCATAGAAACTTGCATTTGAAAACTAATTTCATTTTTTGTATTTTAAGAAAGATTCTGACTGTGCGTTAACATAAAAGCAAATCATAAGAAAATTATATATTTATGAACATGCAGGTGCTTCTTGCTAGTGAGTCTTAATTTTCTTTATTAATTTATTTTTTTTTTTTGGTCAACACGCTAGTATTTGATAATTACGAATTTTATAGTAAAATACAATAGAAAATAAAATCGAATCAATAAAAAAAATACAACTTCGAAGTACATAAAATGAAAGAAAAATAAAAAATGATAAAAGTTGCAAACTCCCATGACTGTATGATTATTTTTCACACATAACACTTTCAAATGTAACATTAACTTAAATTATTGCTTTATTATATTTTATAGATTTTGAAAAAAAGGCTTAAATATTTGTAACTAGGTGATTTGTTGTACATATTGAGACTATTTATGATAGTAATTTTCAAATGATAGCACACTTTGTGTTAATTTTTTCTATTGAATACAAAATGTGGCTTTGGTTGCATAGATAGAAGATAGCATTTTTGTTTTATATTTTAATACTTATTTTGTTTTATATTTTAAGATTAAAACCAAATACTGTAGATTATAAAATAAAAAAGGAAACAGCTATAACTCAACGATTTTAGGATGTAGTATCTTTATAACTCTTCCCAAATTCACATAAGAAGTCCAAAAACTTAAACTCTTTAGTGACTAGGAGGTCGAGATTTATGTTTCTAATAAAGCTATCGTGTTAATACAATGTTTGCAAAGAAATAATAAATGCCATAATGAAACTCAATTTTCTTCTCATTTAATTTGTATAGTAATCTCCGGATGATTCCGTCCCAAATATCGTAAACAATTGATTAAACTACCATTACATGAATTTATTTCCACGCAACTCAATCCAAGCCACTCCAACGTAAAATGCACTTTCGCTGAGTAATAAACAAATCGCCCACATTTCTACGATGCACACACTCACACACGAAGATAACGACCATTTCCCTCCAAAACCAACCCAGACAGGCTGCGTCGGTGGTCCGAAATTGTGGCGGCGTTCGTTCCAGCGGGCCGTACGCAAAGCATGCAAAAGATCTCCTCCAGACTCCGACGCAACCGACGGCAAATACCTTGCGCAAAACTGTCATCCAGTGACGGTGCATAAATTACTGCTTAATATATTTACTCCGCGGACCCACGCGAAACGTCTCATCGCGCGCGCCGCGAAGGAAATTGTTTTGCCCCAGACGACAAACGACCGAGTGCGTCGTTGCATGCGATGGGTTTGCGCAACGGAAGCGCGGGCACGTTCGGGGGTGGTATGTTGTAGGCGCGAATTCCTGAAGATCCCGCGCGACGCTCCCTCCCATCCCAGGCGGGTGGGCGTTCCGATCCCCCGAAAGTCGCGTTGTCGTGGGTGAGTTAATGATTTGTCGTTTATGCCGCACAATGTACACTAATTCACACCCTGAGCCGGTAATACATTCAATCGGCAGTACAATGGAGCATGTTACGAGTAACGCACGGCTCCTCAACGTCTGCTGGCTCCGAATTCCGAAGCAATTAGCAGGTGACATTATGTTTGAATTGCGTTAAACTGTTTACAGGGAATGTGATACTCTCAAGATGGAGTGAAAAAGTGAAAAGTGAAAAAGGAAATTATAGAGGAGTAACATCTTACTACGAAACAATCTTCCGGTATTTCGTTTGCAAAATGACTGATCTCATGATTGATTAAAATAGATTTTCGAACATCTTCCCTCGCGATTGTGCTTAATCGGGCACATTTTCACACGATTCACACCCACCCACACGAGAAGGAATAAAATACATAAAACATGAACGTATTCATTTCGCTATCTACGTATTTTTTAACCATATTTCTCAGCCTTTATTAGCATCATAAATCATCTCCCACCGACCGGCCTCACACGGTGGGATCGTACAGTTTTGCGACAGAAACCGATAGAAATTTAAATATAAATGTTAAACACTTCAACAGTCCACCGAGCGACAGATAGCGGTTCGATCCAGCTCCCTGCCGCACCTCCATCAATCGGTTATGATCGTGATTATTATTGTGGTCCCTCGCGAGAAGCCCGCGACAAACTCTCGTAGTTCAGTGAAACGCCTCCACTGGCGGCAACGCTAGACCAGCTGGCATCTTCAAATCGGTCGCGCAAGTTCACGCTCTACCCCTCGCACTCACCTCACAACCGTACAGCTCGCCTCAATATTTATACACTCAATTAACGGCCAAAAATATGCGTTTTGCGGTGACTACAAATGTCCGTTTCGGCCAGTGGGACACACATTCGGCAACAAACTGTGGAAGATATGTTTCAATACGAGCCGCGGGATGACCCGCGATGCCATCGACGCCCACGTGCACCACCCAGGACGGCAGTGGAACGATCCTCAACAACAACGCGGTAAAAAAGTACAGAAACGAGCGGGAAGTTTTTGATTTTGTTTCGCACTGGAGGAACGCTCACACTAACGAAGGCTGCAGACGTTCAGACAGCCACCGTCAGTTTGTCTCGCGCGACGATATCTCACACAAAGTTCAACAAAGGTGGCTATGAAATGTAAAGACGACCACGGTGATAGAGGCTTAACTCGTAGCAACGACTGCCAGGTGTGAGATGTGTGCCTCGTAGGTGGAGATTGGAATGGTAAATTAACTAACTGGTATGGTGTCTCCCAAAAGCAATTTCTGGGGGATTTGCTTATAATCAGAAATCACCTAACTTAGAAAGGCTGAGACGCGTCTGTAAATGGTTATTTGATAAAAATAAAGTTAGGTCAAAATCTCTCTGGGATTTCACTGAGAAGCCTAGAGCTGATAAAACCAATTAGACTCTGATCTCTAACTCAAAGAGATATGATCTACAATAGCACAAACATAAGTCCCCTTGCATTCAACTATTTAAAAAATTCCTGAACATAATACCAGGCTTTCATTGAGTACTGCTTCGTTGCAAGATATTTAAAAACAATTTCATATTTAAATTGAAGTTGATAAAATGTATTCTGTAGCCTGGAATATCATTTTACATCATTATTGGTTTGTGTCTAAAAAATCAGCACTCTTAAAATCGTTTGGTAAGATATGGACAAAATATTTACGCAATACATATTTAAATTACCACAATATTGTATAAAATGTCATCGAGATAAGGTATTAAGTTGTTTTAATCTCGAATTTAGACATTCCAAAGATTGCGATCAAGTCATTTGGTAAGGGATAGGAATTGTTTTTGCAATAGTATTATTAATTATTGTTAAACTGCTGCAGTTATTGTCAGTTAATAATTACATACAAGGATGATATTGCGATCTGCATTTATGGAAAATTTGACTTAATATTATTTAGAACTTGTTTTAATATTTTTACACTTTTTAACGTAATTTATGACCAAATAATTTCAAGCAAAACTTTCTGACAACGAATATTTTAAAAATTTGTTCGTGTTTTCGTCAAAAATGATGTCTCCGATTCTAAAAATACAATCTGTCATATATTTTTTCAAAATAAGATTTCCTTAACCAGTTAACTGATTTTTTCAATCATAAATTATAGATAAAAAGTTATTAAACTATCGAATCGCAAAAAAAAATTTAACTTGTGTTAAAATATGGGTTTTCAATAATTTTGGAATGAAACCTTTGGAAGGTCACATATTAGAGCTTAGTAAATCAATATTTACTGTTGTCAAAAAATCCAAATCATTTGATAATGTTACATCCGAGCACTCTCAACAGTAAAAAAAACATGTGACCACATATTTGAATAACCGCGTTGTGTGATGTTACGACATTTTCAGATTTATTTCTTTTTGTGTTTAATTAAAATCTCCTACTGATCACACATCCGGTAGAAAAAATTAAAAAATGAATACTAAATCACCCCCATTTCTTAAAGTTCGCTGCAAAAACTTCGCATTTTGGCTTCCCATTTGATGACACCGTGACAACTTCATCCGACCCATCCACGATCAATCGAGTCGGAAAAAGGCTCAAATGCTGATGAAGATTGAGCTTTACAGCATCCCCCTTCCGAGCGATCGATGATGAGGGAGAATCAGTTGGAAATGGTGGACAGAGGAAGCCATGCTTAACGTCTCAATATGCGAATCGGTCAGCGCTCGGCCGCTCGCGCTCGCACCATCAATCAGTTTCGTCGTTTCGCGCACCGACAATAATAAAACCATTCAAAGCCAACTCGTTCAAGACCGGCTTCGTCGCGTTCGCTTCGCAAGCCCCATCTGCGGCATCCTGGTGACATTATGCGTCGATAGCCGTGCCCATCAACTCGCCACGAACCGTGAAACATGCTTGTGACGACTGACGAAGCCGTAAGCCGCAGAAATCGAGAAGCAAATATGCAAATGCGGTTTTTGGGTTTACGGACTAAGGTTTTGTGATTTTGTGAGTAATTTTTTTCTTTTGATTTTTTCCGATTTAGTTTTTTTTGTGTTCGGTTTTTTATTCACAGTTGTGGAATTGAGAGCTGATACGGAGCGCATTTGTATTTGCTAATCCCACCGTTCGACGGCTCCTGCACAGCAAGCACGTGGGCTAAACTGCTTTTATTTTCTTCAATCGAAAGGCTCGGTAGGTGAGAAGCTGAAAAAAGAATAGAAAAACTCCGATTAGGAAGCAGAAATACTGTCGTCCTGGAAGCGTGTGTAATTCAAGGTGCAACGTCTGTCGTGGTCCTCGCGATGGCTTGCCATCGACCTTAAGACGCTCGATCAGCTGTTCCTATACTCGGTGAGGTAAGATTGAGAGTGTTGAATGATTTTTTAGATATTCTGTCCCTTCCTTCGGCTATACGTTTCCTTTATTTATTATATGCTTTTGGTTCGACAGGAAGTCTTCATAGGAGTAAGCGAGATAAAGTACAACTTTTTCTCTGTTCATAAAACCGAAACGAGAGTGCCGTTGAGTCAGCCCTTTAAACTTGATTGTGCAGTTAAATGCATCGGTTGCATCGGTTGGGTTTTCCTTGTGCTTCATTTTCCTAGTTCTTTTCCTCTCCCGCCCTTGCAAGAAACAAATTCGTAAACGAAATAAAATGTAACATAACACCGGTCGAAACAGCATCGATGTATGGGTGAGGGTCGTTACTTTCCTAATTGCAAATCCCATCCCAAGAAGCGTAGGATTTAAAGATTCGATTTGTTGTTCGGTTTGTTAAGTAGAAAATTTCTTGCGGGTTTCTCGTTACGCATTTATTGATGCAGGAGGCACAGCTGAACAAATAAAGCGGCGAACTGTTCGTCCGAATGCTGATACTTGTTTTACGTGATAAGATCCAACCATAAAACGGGATATTTCATAAAAAAAATGATCGAGATGTACTAACAAATAAGTTAAATTAAACAAAAATTAGACTATAAATGCTACATTTTTGTATACATTTGCTATGCAATTTTTAAAACAATTATTCTCCAATTCCATGTTAAAGGTATGCAGAACTCAACCTTTCGGAGATTGTAAGAGACCAGAGCATTATGGAATATCTTCAAACTTCGTGATCTCGAACAACTCATTCCATCTCCAAATCCTGCAGGCATACTGCATCAGCTGTTACGTAAATAGAGGAATTCATGCTGCAATTGCCAGATACGCTCAAGCCTACCCAAATATTGACGAGGCACGCGCTACACGTTTAGCTGCAAGCGTGCGCTTCAGAACATTGTGCCCATAATCCATTACCAATTGAAAAGGATCCTAGTCCCGGGAAAGGACGCTGTAAAACGTAAAAGCAAAACTCACTTGCGAATCACGGATACCAAATAAATTGTCCTCTTTTCTTGCAAGACAGGATCGGAGGATCCGTTGCGCTTCTCCTCGGTTGTTCGGCTGCTTCGCTCTACCTGAGCTGACAAGAAAAAGTTAAGGCATTTCCTATACCATTCGTCACGCACCTTCGCCCACCATCTACGGCCCGGTGTGAGGACTTTAATTCTACCAAGGATATGCATCCCATGACTGTGGCTCAAGCTGCTGCAATTGTTCACTCAGCTGCTGGTTAAGCTGCTTTCTTGTGGTCGTGTGCTCGTAATTCCGTTCCATAACTCAAACCCAGGGCGCTGACCTTTTTTCATCTTTCTTGTTCGAAACCATATTTTCCGTCCTATATGATTTCTTCCAAGATAAACAAACATGTGAGCGTAGAAGTGTAATGTTAGATTCAAATACTTATTAAAAGAGTTAAATATAATTCGAATTCAACGAGTTATCGTATCGATAATCATTGAAACATAACTTCAAGCATACACATATGAGTATGATATTACATCATATATAAATGGATGCATGATATATTCTATGTTTATTTTATACGTTGCCTAGTGTCTAATTATCAGTTAGACTTTGAAATATTGAAATATAATGTAAAATATTTAAATATTTAAATATTACTTATATATATGGAATTATTCAGTTCTTGATATTTTTTATTAAAAATCAGGATCTGGTTGATTAATATCCAACTGGAGATTTGCTTGAATTTTTGGTGCGGCTGAAAACCAAAATTAATCAAATTAGTATAAACTGGACAGAACTCAACATTAAAGAATAAGGACGAAATGTTTAAACATTGTTCACAGTAAACACTGGAGGATTTGCATAATTTACTATGAATTTTGTAACTGTATGTAGCTTTAAAATATTTGGATATGTGGTTTTATATTTTTCTGTCAAATAAATTGTGATTCTTCATTGCTTGAACAGTAAACTTTATTCGTTTTAGTTAAATGAAATTTGCAGTCAAACATAGTTTAATATTGCATATATTTTTAAATACTAATACCACATGTCCGATGGATATTTTCAAACAATTATTTCTAAATTTTTTAAATTAATCATGATACAATTGACCAGTTCGTATTTCCTCAATCAAACAGTTTTCTTTAGAATAGAGTCTCGCTTTCAAATCCATTTTAGTCCAAGACTCTGCCTCTGAATCCGTATTTGCTCCTCTCGATCACCCTGGCAAAGATTCGCCTACTTTGCTGTAACAAATAGACACCCGCACAACCCCGCGCACCCACACGACCCGCTGCGTTCGTTACAAAAGACAAATTGTGTAAACAAAGCTGATGACACGCTTTTACCGGAGACGCGCTGGGCCAACGTTTTGTTCAGCAGACAATGTGCCGCCATCGACTACAAGCTTACCGTACGGTCTTCTCTTCCGGCGACATCTTCCACCCTTAGAGTACCTTGCCTACCTGAAGCTGACCAGCGTGTGTCCCAACACGGCACGTTATCGATTTTACAATTTGTAGCCTTCCGTAAGCTGTCAAATAGAGTGCGATAACAAAAAGAAAAAAGCCCCGAAGAAAACAAGGATGCTTTATCGGCATCGGGCATCCTCTGAAGATGCTGACACCGTTCACCAGCCGGCACGAAGATCTCCTTCGATCCTTGCGTTTGCGCTGGAACTGTTTTAGAGGTAGCCCGAGACAACATGTTTTACCAACAAAAACAACATCGCATGATCCGAAATGAGAAAAACGGTGATCAGGGATGATTTACGATCGAACACAACACCGATGATCTTTCACGCTTGCTATGTACGCGATCGTGGTCGTGGTAACACCGGGAAAGCTGCGTCACGTTGTCACCCGGTGTAAAATATAGATTTCCGTGCGAGGGTGTGTCTGGTGGGGAATAAATTAAATCAACGCTATTCTAAACAGGTCCGCTTATTTTGGGGGAAACCCAAAATAGGCGAATGAGTAGATGTATCGATGATTAAAATCCTATCGATACAAACTTATACAAAAAGGCCTCAAATACATACAAAGCAAGGTTTGTTCGCTGTGTTCGTCTCAAATGATCGCACCTTCTCCACCCGTTAACATCATGTTCCACGGTTTTATGGTAATTAGTGCGAACGACATCTACCGTCCTGATTCATCCCGGACGGTTGGGATATGATGAAGTTGCAATAAAGCATCGTGGTTTGCATCCATTTCGAGAACAGGTTACCAGCCATGTGTATATTGCCTTCGATAGGAAACACGCTCTTGCTGATGGCCGTGCCATGATATGATTTATTGAGTCGAAAACAGTGAGACGATAATATAAATGTTCTACCGATCGGGAAACACATGTTTACAATCGGTTCTCGGGTAGAATCGGATGGAGCTAATCGACCGGCCGGGCTACATTTATGCTAGCGTATGTTCCGATAAGCGCCCGATAAGAGCTGGCCGTGTGTGCGTGCGGAAGATGTCGTTCACCTCGTGGGATGAAGATTTGGATTTTTTAATTTGTCATCAGTTCTGGTTGTAGTTTATGTTTTTCAGTATTTTCAATATATTTTAATTCGTTTTAACTTAAGAGTATATCGTTAAGGAGTGCATACAAGGTAAAAAGTTAAAATTTCTCAACTAATTATGATCAAAATTATGAAAACATGAATTTTGTTTCATTTAAAACAAGCCTATCACTTTGTTTATGAGGTCTCGGTCTTCCCATTTCAATGATATCAGTTCGTCTTGACTTAGGCCTATCTCAGTTCCTTTAGTAAACATTCCCTCATTTTACAAAATAAACCTAGTGTGCGGTAACAAAACAAACATGAAGATCGGAAGAACTTATCAATACAATACAATTAAAGTTTTCTGACAAAATAGACTCAAAGATGACAAAACTCCGTAACACATACTAGTTCAACAGTTTTGTTTCAAAACACAAAAAAAAATATTTTTGTTTTTCAATTTTTCAATGTTTTTCATTTTTTTCTAGTTCTTTTTAATGCTTTGAAATTGATGATATGATATGCCGAAACAAACATTCACTTACTGTTTAAAATTCGTTTAATTTCACTCGTTGAGAGCACCAATCACGCCAAATTTTTACCTTATCAATATGGTTATTAGATCTGATAATCTAATTAATTTGGTCATTTCATACACTCAAATCGCCTATTGTCTATTTTAAATAGGGATCAAATATTCACATCCCATTCGTTCCGTGTTTTTTATCAAACAATATTTGAGCTACACAATCCAAACATATTTCTTGAACTCAAAGAAATACACTATATTCTATACTTACGGGAAACGAAGTGGTGTTCAGAATTCAGAACAACAGTCGTGCTGGAATATTAAATAAATTGGCTTCATTGCTTTATTACCATGTCCTACATGAGCACGATAATTTTATTACTGCATTTCTAATTCCAACAAACCTAAAACATGAATAATATCTTCAACTAACATATTCCACAGCGTTGCCAAAAATGCTTCTTCCAACCGGACGTTCTTCTCAACTTTCTGCTGTACTCAACAACGCCTGTCGAGAACACCCAAAGCGAAAAGAAAAAAAAACTTCTCGAAGCAAAACCGTTGAATCCACCCCCGTGAAATGTGAGTCGCTCCGTGTGAAGCATAAACGACTGAACTGAACTGGAACTCAAATCAAAGCAAACACAGCAAAGTTGACCGCGTAAATCAGTCGCGCAGGTTTTAGCATTGCATGAGCTTTTCGATTCCATGGCCATTTCTAACGCAACAAATTGGGTTGAGAGAAGCGATCGAGATGTGGTTTCACTACACTCTCGCGTACATACCGACCACCCTACTAGATTTGTACTGCTTTACTCTGTGTAGTGAAATCGGAAGTCATCAAATTCAATTATCCTTAATGAATTCAATCGGGATGCATTTTAATGCTACTACCGAAAGCACTTCCCCCCCAGGTTTGTGTGATTTCCGCCGCATTGCACTGCACTGCACATACACTCACACACATACTCATACGCTCATAGACGGGCGAAGAACAACAAAACCACACTGCCTGTGGAGTGATACAGCAAGATGCAATAGCGCTAGACTAGCCTTACGACCAAGTTTTGCAGTTTCGTAGTAAACGCACATATTAGAATTGTTAATGAAGCACATGTTCCGGCGAGAACACGCAGCTGAACTTCGGCGCCCTGCTCGTCTTTCGATTACGTTTTTCTTTTCGTTTTTTGTTTGTGTTGCTGCTACTGTTGTAGAGCGATCGCATTGTAGTTTGGTTTGACCCTTGATGGTGGTGGCTTCTCCACACCCACCGTGCCACCCCCGTTCGCTGCGTCAACACAAAGCATATGGGGCAGTTGAGTTGGGAATTTTGAAATTGTATCGCTGGCACTTAATGCTCCCACCCACCACGCACGCTGGGTGGGAGGAGTGTGGCGGAAACGATGGAACACGTGTTCCATGAGTACGAGAGTTTCCTTCTCGAGAGTTCAGCGGGATTTGTCGCCTTTTTTGTTGTGGTTTTCGAAATGTTTATATTGCATAAACTAACGCACATAACGTTCACCACCTATGTAGGGGGTATGTTTGATTCATGGGCGCTGGGGAAAGATGCTCTAATTTGGATAGAAGTTTTGGACATGAACTAGTCACCATCAATCGAGCTTGATCGATCGAATGGATGTCATTATTGTCACGCGGCTTCGTTCTGCATAATTCCAGAAGAAAGTCTTTTCCGTGTGCGTCTACCCGGGAAAGAAGGTGATATGGAGATTTTTGGATAAAGATGTATGTCGTGGGTTCTAGATTGATCTAAAAAAATGCGACATTAGTTTGACAAATGAAACGGAGACCTTAAAGACTAGGTTTGCAAGCATTATACAATCTCCTTTTTTCACTTCTTGTTGTTTACTTTAAATATGTAATTAGTTAACAATTTAGTCTGGGTTGTCTAAGTGTCTGGGTTGTTCAAAACATTTTGAATTTATAAAAATATTTTTGTTCAAAAAACTGTAATAAAACCAACTTTTGGTGACAGCGGTAACAATGAAATTACTAACGAAAACATATTTGATCCAAAAACTTTGATTTTAAATTGCAACAAGAAACAAGCATCATAAAAAATATGAATGTTTAAATATAGAGCCGTCTACGGATTCACCGAATAAATCAACCCTGATTGAGTTTTGAACGGGTTGAGTTGATTAAGTTTTGAATGAGGTAATTAAAAATTTCCACTTTTAGCAAAACTATTACTTTTCTCCGAGATATGAAAAATTAGGAGTAGGTCACTCACTAAATATGTAGAGGAATGCTTTCAGAATTTATCTAGATATTTGTACCTTTGTTTAGTCACATTACTCGAAAGCCTTGAAAAATATCAAAGTTTATTAGTTTATACAAGTTTTCAAACAAAAATTGAGTTTTAAACATCGAAATAGGAATTGTCTCATTATATTGACAAAGAAATGATTGAAAAAATAAAAAATAGTGAATATTATACTACACTCTTTACAGGTAAAACAGATAAATAATGTAACATATATGCGAAAGGAATAGAAAAACATTTAGTTAAAAAACATAATTTATTTTTTTACTTATTGGTTGACATCTTTACATCTTTCTTATCTTGTATTAGAATGTTTATTTCGTCGTCTGGCTAAATCTATTTTCTATTTCAACTCTCAATTTTCTAAAAAAAAACCCTAAGAAACGTAAAATTACAAACTACCAATCAAATTTTGATGATTGGCACTAAAACAATATTGCACCATTACGTGCTTTAAAGTTTTTGCTTCACTTTGACCTTACCCGTGGAGATGGTACGATTTCCACGGGTAACCACTTCCGGTTAGTCGCTCCGGAATTGCATCACAATACTCCACCCACATGGTAGGACACGCTCGTAAACTGTGCCATGCATGCGCCAAAAATCGTGCCGATGCCGTAAAATCAGGCACCAAGCGTGAAAGCGATACGTTCTGATTGACAGCATTTATCAATCCTGCTAATGGAAGATGCGGCGCAAAAAACGTGATGACAACCTACAGCACTCGATAGATGCGATATGTAACCGAAAGACCTACACAGAACGAGACAAATCAGATTCTGGCAGCAAATCGATAGAAATATTATGCACCATCAGGGCAAGGTTGCGGTGGTGGTGGTGAAAAACAAAGCAGACAATTCAACGCCAAAAAAATCACACCCGAACACGCGCGCTTACTCGGAGCGGATGATAATAGAGGCGATGCTGAAAACACGAAACATCATCCACCCCGATGGCGAAGTGAAGTAATTTATTTCTGCGGTAAAACGTGCAGTTGCCGCTTCCAAACGGGCCCACGACACTCACGAAAGTGATTCGGGCACGAGAACGGAACTAGGATAAAAATGGTGAGCCAAAGGAAGCGTTTGTTACTGTTACGGTGCGTCGCATGGGAAAGAATATTCGCGAGACGGTTGGGAGATGAAGCGACGGTTTTTACGACGTTACTTTACTCGGTAGCATGACCGAATATTTTCCGTCCAATGCTTTCTCGCTCGATACGCAACTCGAGGGTTGCCCTGATGTTTGCAGAAAATTCTCCTACACCACTGCAGGCAAGCATTACAAGCCTCCTTTTTCGAAAAACCATGACGCACCCCGAGAGATTCGATGCAATTCAGTTTCACGTGGCATTTCGCCAGCTTGCCAGATTGCATCCTCCCACGCCACGTTGACTCACCCGACCAGTAGGGTGGGAAAGTTCGTTGAATGGTGGAATGCGTTTTGCGTCGCAAAGGGTGGGTCGCATGTGAAGGAATGTATTCTACGGCGCTATTCCCTCTCACGGCGACAATGCATCGTCATTACGCAGCGATGAATCAAACGTCCGGAAACCGGAAGGTAGGTGGTGGGAAATTGACGTCGACGTCGTCCCGATTCTTTCTTTAAGATGACGTCGAAGCAGCTGCGTCGTACCTCACGATAGATATTTTGGCCGGAACGTTGATGACGACATAGATTAAACCAATCAAGAATTCAAGGTTACGGAGAATGTGGTGGTCATGACATTAAAGCGAATAATATTTATGTTTCATATCGTTTATGTTTCCGATGGTGCATGGTACTTGTATTTGCTTCATTCCATGTAAAACCGTTTTACTTAATAAGGTACAATCATTGTAACGTCCAGGACGATGCGAAAGGATTTGGTGAGAAATTTATGATCATCTTTTTTACAAAAAATATGACTTCCGAAGAGACTTGTTGAATAAAAATCATAAAAAATAACTATGAAACTTAAAATGTTTGCGAAAATCAGTATCTGAACTAAATTGGATATTCAATCCAGAGTGATCGGACGAGTTTCCAATTAAAATTAATTTATAGAAATTTGATAACGTATTTGAAATGAAATAAAATTTTTATTTTTTAAGAAATAACGGCCTGGAAATGAAATAAAATGTTGTAATTGAAAACGAAATGTCAATAACAAAATTTTCTAAAGAAGATTTACAATATTTTAACGGTATGCTGAAACGCAACATGGCGACATTTCACGAAATTATGAATTATTGCATAATTTCCATAAAAAATAATTAATAATAAATAGCACTAAGACAGATTCATTAAAATAGTTTCAATTTATAAAAATCGTTAATACTAATGTTCGCATAATATCGTAGCAAAAAAGTACTCCGAACGGACTCAACATTTTACAGAGCCTAATTTCAATACTTAATGTTCAATTGATAAAATTAATCTTTAACAACTATTATAAAAAGAACTATTTCGTTACAAAACAGATCAACAAATTAACATTTGTTTATTACAATGTTTATTAAAATAACAACATAACAAACAACAATGATATGAATTTATCATGGCACGTCCCGCATGATCTTTTTTCCACATTTTTTCTTCATATTTCACATGTAAAATGTGCAAAAGGAAGTATTATATTTTTTATTCTTCATTAAAATAATTGAGCTCTTAATTTCACTGCAAAATATATTATCATTAATTTTTGTTCAAACGACACTGATACTAAAAACCGCTCATATTGAGGCTAGTTCGTTGAACAGGGCAAGTTTTTTATTTTACTAGACCACATTTTCGATCGCTGCTGTGCGTTGCATAAACCATAACCAAAAAAACGTTTAATCCACGCATAAATGCGCTGCCATACCCCTTTTTCGGACGATCAGTTTCGGAGCATAAATTTGACCAAAGCCATTTTCTACGAAAAGGATCCTTCACCATTTTATTGCAAACCGAGCCACGATTGCCCAGGTTCCCGGTTTCTTCCCCCTCAAAAAAGGCGCGGGTTCGTCCGCGCCGAAAATCTCAGCCCGGATCCCCTCGCACCAGTTCCGCCCGAGCGACAGACAACGGCTTTGAACACCCAGCGGGTCTAACAAAACTCTAGCAAGCGAGCGAAAAAAAAGGCAACATGACATCGTAACATCGGCAAGACGCAAGACGATCAGCTAAATCAGCAGATGTGCCGGGTGTCAGGGTCCTAAAAAGCCATCATCATCATCGTCATCGCCATCAACGCACCACCTTAGCGTCCCGTGCAAAGACGAAGGGGGAACACACAATGCACGGAAGAAGCAAAAACGGCCAAGGATTTAGAGCCCTCGCCATGGGCTGTACTTAGCGCTTGAGGTCCTTCGCCGGAGCCTACGACGCAGCGAGGGATGAATGGTAAAAAATGATAATTGAAACCGGTGTACGCGGGGTCGCGGGAACGGGGAAATGAAAAATGGAATTACCACTCCGGCGGCAAGGGTAGCAGCAAAACGGTAAGTCTCCACAGGAGAGACAGAAGACACCAGGAAGGAAGAATGAAAAGTGCGCAATTTCCGCCGGCGCTGGCGGCGAGGGGGTTCTTAGGAACGAAGGGTCTTTCCGTCACGCCAAAAACGGGAAACCGGATCCGTGGAAAAACCGGTCCATACATACAAACAAAGGCGGCCGCAAATTTTCCTAAGTTCCTCTAGTAGCGTACCGTGCTATCTTGTCCTTTTTGAACAAAGAAAACCTCCCGTTTCGACAGGGTGGTGGGGCATTCGCTTAGGAGCTGGGGTGTTCAATTTTAAGACCTCGTTTAAAATGTTCCTTCATTTTTTTCAAATTTTCCTAACCATTTCACGTGGTGCCGGAACCCTATCACGGAAACTAGAAGCAAAACAAAAACAAAAGCGCGCCAACACACCGGCAAATGGTGCGTTGGTGTGAGTGTGTGCAGGCAACGGGCAATTTCGCTCTCTGTCTCTCTCATTTATAAACTCTCTGAAACAAATCTTTCGCTCTCTCAACTCTCTTGCTGCATCTCTTTTCCACATGGCAGTGCTGTGTGGATTTGTTCGAAGTTCTCTCATTTCGTATCTCACTCTTTCACTGTTTCCTGCTCACTAGTGCTTACTCAATTTATACTATGGGAGAGGAAAAGTTTTCGAGCGTTTGAAGGGGAAAAATGAGTTGTATATTTTTTTTGACGCAATTTACGAGTGTTAGGTGTAATTAAAATAAAACGTGTGATTGTGCTTTCAATTAACACATGGATTAAAAATTAAACTATATACAAACAAATCTCAAAGAGTCGTCGCACATCTTGACGAAATTCCACCTGGTTCCAAGTTACTACCTCTATTTCCTTTATTCTGCTTTCAGAATAAAGTAAGGTGAAATGTTGTGAATAAAATTGGAATGTATGATATATGACTATTCATAGTTCTTCATAAGCTTCATTGTTAACACTTTTTCAACATGACTCGTTACTAATACAGTTCATAAGACCAAACATCTTTCAAAATGTTTCTAAATGCTTCTCTGAGGATCCTCCTCACGTCAGATATTTGAATGTAGTAATCTCACGAAATGGAATATCAGCAAATAATTCCCGAATTTGTCCATTTTCATTCCTTAACCTAATGTGCTAGTCTCTCTCAAGTCCGCTTTGGCAGCGTCAACTTCTCTCATTCTGCATCTCTTTCCAACAAGTTTGCCGCCCCGTCGTCACCGGCTATCGCCGAAGCCGTTTTAAATTTTGCATCTCGCTCTTTCACTGCTCCGCGCTCTCAGCGATGCTCACCTCTCCGGAGCCGGGCAATGCTCGCATCGGCTTATTTTGAAGCTCGCGCGAATCTTCCTTCGTCGGACGCTGATTCTCGTTCATTTTTTTATTTACTTCTTAACTTCCACACGGACGGACGCGCCACGCTCGTCGTCGTCGTTCCCGTTTCCACGCTAAGTTTTTCCGATAGAATAGGCGCGCAAAGTAGGCAACGATTTTAGTTTTTTCGTTTCGGAACGGGAACGGGTAGCTTTCAGTGTTCGTAGATTGTTGCGATGTTGTGCGCATAGATGGTGTGTGTGTGTGCGTTTAGTGTAGTGTTTTTAGCACGTGCTAGTAAGTTAGTAAAGCCATAGTCTCGTCCCGGATCGTCCTGCAACCGACGCACGGAATCCTGTGGTTTGTGTTTAAACGCCCGCCAGAGCTCGCTTCCAATATACTCGTGTGCTGGTGAAAAGGAAAAAAGTGGAGCGCGCGTTTGGATTAAATCGAGATCAAAGTGCACATCGGTATAAAGTACGAAATACTTCGTTTGTGATTTGTGGCTGACAGCAGTTGTCGGCAGTGTGAGCTCTTGCGGGAAGAAGTAACCGAAATCAGCGCGAAAACTGTGTGCCAATCGTGCAGGAAGCGCACACGAAACTCGTGCTGAAGGTGTTGAGGAATTCCATGTCCACGAATAAAGCGATTGCGTTATAATTGTGCACTATCGGCGATCGTCCATAACCCGGCCGTGATACCCTTCCACGACGCACCAATCGGCAGGACACGACGTCACGGCAGCTGTGTTGTAGAAGCTACACTTCCCCAAACATACATACATACACACAACCGAAACACCATCTTGTCCGGCTTGGGGCGCGTGTTGTTTGCCCTGGCCGACGAAGTGATTTCTCGTGGTGCTCCTCGTGTTTCTCGTGTTGGGCTGTTTGAGCGCCGCAAGCTCCACCCACGCTTCAAGTGAAGATTTCAAATGGTCCAAAAGTTGTGCAACACATAAAACACACTCCCGAGTTTGCGTCTGTCTGCCGTCAAGTGTGTCCTTAAGCCAAGTCCTTAATGCTTCTGCCGATGCGCGTGAAACAAAACGACCCCGAAGTGAAGTGCAACAACGACAAATAGAAGTAGAGAAATACGTGTGCAAAAATTCATAGAAAGCTGCGTCAAATGCGCTGAAGATGACGCAAAGGTTTCGCTTGTGGTAGGATGTGTTAGAAAGTGCTGTGTATCGGTGTGCTATTTTGTGCATGTATATGCGTGCATGTGTGTGTGTGCTTGCCAAAGATTCAATTCAAGACAACATCCCCGGCAACAAAGAAGCAACGCCGGTCCGCGACCGATCGGTTCGATAGAGCATCACCGGATCAGAATCCTGAAACTGACGAACGAAGCAGCGGAACGCCCAGTGGAAGCGATATATTCATCCCATGCACGGTAAGTAACGATAATGAAGTTTTACATCCACACATCTGGGCGAGTTCGAGGACATCGCGATTTTTCGGTGTGTCTTGGAGGAAAAAAGCGGCCAGCTGGTTGAAATTGGGAGTATTTTTTTTTTTGTGTTCAAACTCCTAAATACCGCCGGCTCGCTGTGCCCCGTATTGTTCCAAAGTGACTTGGATCGATTTCGAGAGCAAGACTAAAATCATCCCCCGCAAAGGCACGATCAATCTTCTTTCCTGCTTTATTCCGATCTTCTCCGAAGGCAACGAATATTTTGTTTTCAATTTACAAATTACGTAAATTCTAAACTGTCTCTTGAAGATGCGTGCTTCTGTAATGGAATTATCACAGACGCATTTGCAATTGAATATTCGCAGTTATTATTTTTGAAAGGAATGAAAATTTTCTCTGGTAAAAATTTTCTAAGAATGGTTATTCAAAGATATTACAATTTCACAATTTGCTAAAAGGACAACACGACCTATCCATCCGGCAAACCAGAAAGGGTTTCCGCGAAGAACCATTCTCGCGTACGATCACCAACCTCGGCGGCGTGGGAAGAACCCTCTTGAAGCTTACACTTTCGCTTCCTTCTTTCTAACTCGTTTGCTTAATTTCATTAGCTTACGCCACACCGCCGGGTTTCTCACGCAACACCGAACCATTTCACAGGGCCTTTTGCACCCTTAATGTGATGCTCGATCAGGACGGGAAGTGACGCTGATTACGATGCCCCGCACAGCATCCACCTTATCGTTTCCACCATTTGTGTGTATTTTTTATGTTTTTGGGGATGTTTTTTTCACGGACCCATGAGCAACTCCCGCACGAAAATGTCACCGACGCCCGGAAGAGAAGGTTGGTGGCGAAGGAACCCACCATTAATATGGAGTGGATTGTGTGTGCGATTCCGCCACCATCAAACGAGCCCGATTCGCCGACGGTGGATGGGAACCACCGGCACTAAAATCACAAAACGCGACCGCTCGGCGCAGGATGTTGGGGATTGGTGGGAGAATGGGATCGCGCCAAGAAAATGGCCAGTTTTTTTTGGGGCGGATGCGGGAGTGAGATATGTTGAAGGTGTTCCCGACTCCCCTCCTCTCCTCCCTGGTTTCCTTCCACCCATAAGTGGTGGTCGTCGTACCTCCATACGATGGACCCGTAAAAAAAGTAAACTATGCTTGAGAGCATTGTCTTTTTGATTCCATCAAACGCTGTTTGGGACGCGTCGGAGACGAGCGGATTGATAAATTGTTATCGTTTCCGGAGGATGTGAGCTGATGTCTCGGTCGGTTCCAACCGGCAACTTCCCCGGAGCGTCCCGTCCCACACGCTGTGAGTGAGTTTGGACGACATTAGGCAATGATTTGAAACATAAAAATACTACGAAAATCATCCGGCAGAAACCTTTGGCCCCACTCGTAATAAGCTTTTGTGATCTAGAGCCGACAGGACGTTGACGTTGTGCTGATGTGAAAGTTTTTAATATTTACATCATTTATTCTCGGATAGAGTGGTTTTCATACTGTTGTTTTTTTTTTTCGTATGTTTATGAGTTTATGTATTTGAACGATATTTCGAAGAAATCTTTTGACTGGAAATTTGTAATAGAGGAATACTATTTTATTACATTAAAACTATCCTCAACATATTGCCACATAACACTCTCATGAGGTTTAGAAGTGTTTTGGATGATCAGACGCCCCAAACAGCCAGCAAAACGAATGAGCCCGGCGTCAACTTGGCTATCAATCGTCCTAGCCAAACGTCGGCGCGCTGCCGTTAGATGTGTGTGTCTGTCTGCGCGCGCGAAAAGGGAAGCATTTATTAGTGGCCATTGCCTGTCCCTAATTTTTGGCTGTGGCTTGTTTTTTATTTAGCTGTTTTCACGGCTGTAAAACTCGAAACAAGAAGAAAAGCAATAACAAAAAAACCCGACTTTAAACGCCACACCGGAAATGGAGTTGTCGCTACTTTCATAATCCCACATGTGGCGGTGGTCAAGATTTTTTTCTCCCGTGGACAGATGAGTATCGCTCACCACGCAGGGGATGGAGAATTTTGTCGCCGCTTTTTCCGAAACCCCATCGCGGTAGATTCGCGGTCTTCCTGCTTCGAATTCACACCAGATGTTGAACTTGGTGGAGAAACGGTTGGTTTTTTTAGTGAGGTAGTTGTTGTTGTGAGGCTGTGAAGACAACTGTAGACTGTTGCGAAAAATCGTAAATTTTATCTAGCCAGGGTATCGGACGTTTCCATTTGCTTTGCATAGCAGTCTTGGTGACTATTTCATTTTGGTCAGCTAACTGACACAGCTAAATTAGATCTAAGTAAGTGATAGACTCGCAAGTTTACAAATATAAAATGATGTTTATCTGCTAGAAGAGTGTTGGAAATTTCTTCAACGCAATGAAACATAAAAATTACATTTTTTTCATTTTCTTTATTTTTATATGTATGAATTTAAGTTTTATATGAACATTTTGAAGTAAACAAAGTTCTTCCTGCTCTGTTTTGTGTAATTGAAAGTTTTCTAGGAAATTTTAGAGAAATTCGGAGCAAATCGTGCCTAGAATTAAAATCCTATTATCGAACATCAAATAATAGCTCAAGACAAGCAAATGGTTTCAAAAATTTGAACTAATCGTTAAAAGAAAACTCAACCTTTTTTTGATCAAGAACTACAGATAGATTTTGTGACGATTTAAACGTTTTCCCGCTTTTTACATTGTTCAAGAGTAATAGAATAACAAATAAGTTAAACTAAAAGAAGACGCAATTGAATGTACTCGAACACAAAAATAACTTACGCATTATGTAATAAACTGTAATTGATACAAAACAGGGATGAAAACACCACAAAAAAAACGAAACATGAATAGAACATCTTGCATATCTAACACACTCAACAGCCCGGCCCAAAATGGCCGTTAAACACGCAGTACCGACCGCAACCAACGTGTTACGAGTGACACATATTTTATGCGCATACATCATTTTGGATTCGGATCGCAATTCTGCCCACAGAAGCGTCTCCCACAACGATTTCACCCCCTTTCTCACCAGAAATGGAAATTGGCCTTTGATAACGAAACAAACGGACAAACAAAACGCGAGTAGCTTTACCAGATGAGTGTTGTTGCTTCTGTGTTCTGTACCGCCGTGGCCAATTACATCACATGCAAATCGGCACTGGGCATCAGGATCGCATCAAGGAAGGACATTCTACGGGCTCAACCACTACTACCACAAAAACACGTGGCTTGCCAATCCCGGGTCACATTCTTGGTTGCGGCTTTTTTCTAGCCGCGATTTTTTTTGCTCCACTGTTCGCCACCGGTTTGTCCATTGCGTGCGCATAAATCCATCGCTAATCGGGTGGTGCGCCCATGTGCGTTTTAAAGCGGAAGGGGGTGTTCGATGAGAAGGACCGCAAAGGAGCGAAAAAATAACACACTCTCCAAATCGTTCCAAACGGTTCCAAACGGTCATATTCAACTGGCCAAGTGCAAATTTAAATAGTGTCAACTAGATCGGGCACTGCACGTGTTTCAATTTGAACCCGATGCGTTCGTGTTTGTGTGCGGTTTCGGATTATTATCTCCTCCACTGTGCGGTATTTCGAACGCAGCAGTTTGCGAAACGTCCGATTTGCGGTTTAGTTTTCGTAGTTTAAAAAACATTTTCCGAAAAAAAACGCAAAATAAAACAAGAGGTTAAAAAAAAGCTCGATTTGCGGTGGGTGGCGCGTAAAATTTCGTGTCGGCTGTGTTGGCGAGCATAACGCTTCAATTTACTCTGCGAATGTGTTTCATTCATGCACATGCCTTTCGGTAGCATGGCAGAAGGGAAGGTAATTTCCAGCACGATAAGCATTTTTCGCACCAGGGGGGAAGAAAACAAATCGGGTTGAAAAATAATTGAAGCCTCCATTTTTGTTTGAACGCAAATAACTAAATGCGCCCCGGTTGGTCAACAATTGTTTCGTTTGTGTTCAAATCGCATGTAAAAGTTTGCCGAACCTAACAACCAACCCAAACCCCAACCGACTTCGGGGGCCGATCTTCAATTGCGTTTTTGTTTATATTTTTTTTTGTTTCGATCCGATTAAATCATCCGGTTGATTATGCAGGCGAAGAAAACTGTCGTCACTACGGCCGATTAAGCCGTGTGACCGTTCCCCGATCGATCCGCCCGTCGTCTTAGGTCGCAAGTTCGGCTTCCCAACGACGTCCCGAGGTCACCGCCGGCGAGGTCCGGTCGCATCGCGTGGACGAAGGAATCCGCCGCATCCGTGGCGAAGCGGGTGGGTGGTGGGTTCCGCGAAACCGGAAGGGGAACGCGCCATTGCCATGTCAGCGCACATGCCAAAGGCCTGCGTCGGCGGTGCAGGAGGTACATGCGATGCGTTCGCGAGCACACGTTTGCATTGGAAATTAGCATATGAAAATTTATGAGCCACCAGCTCCTCCACCACTCCTCCACCACCCTTTCCGGCCAACCAGCGCGAGCTGGGAGGGCGACCTTAAACGGGAAAGGGGTGCGTCTAACAGAAACCAAAACAAAAACCCCGGGAATCGCGACCCCGTTTGGGTGCGCTCGTTTGCAACCTTCGCTTGCGTGGAGTTAGTTTTCGAATCCATAATCCTCTCGGGATTGCTTTCGGGATCGCTTGCAAACAGAGGGTCACGCTTTCGAGCATTTTCTTCGTTCGTTGTTAGCAGTTTTGTTTTATGGCTGCAGCCAAACTAAAGCGCAAAAATCTAATTCCACACGAAAAAAGAAATCCCTTTCAGTGCCTCCGGTGCAGCGGCCGGCCAAGCTTGCGCAAGGCTCCTTGGCAAAACATTCACTTCGGCACGTTGTGCATCGCGGACGTGCGGTCGGGATGCAGGCGAGAGCGAAACCCGCGGGCTTTTAAGTTTGCAAAACTTTCAACGGAAACACGGGGTGATTGTGCTGGTGTCGGAACGAAAGAGCGTTTTCGAAAAGTGACATTTTTTCTAAACATGCGCTGCCCCGTTTTCGAAAAAACGGCTCGAGACACGCCCGGCGTATGTTTTGGCTTGGTGGTGGCTCGAGGATACTCGTCTGGCGTCCTTCGGTTGCACCTAGAGGCACGCCGTGATTGCGCTCCGCAGCTCTATCGTCACGCGGGTGCAATGGTTTTATCTGTTTGCTGGAAGGAGTAGGTGTTGTTTTTAATTTTGTTTGTTTTTTAAACATTGTGTGTGTGGAAAATTTGCAATTTCTGGAGCGTAAACCAACTGTTTGGTTTGTTTGGTTGTAGTGGCTTGTGACTGAAATGCACCAGTTGCAAGCAAAGTTGATTCATTGGTCACAGGATTATTAGATTAAATGTTGAGGCTATGACAACATCAGTGCTCTTTAGCGCTCAAAAACTTTCAAACAAGACGTAGAGAAGTAATAGTTGGGTAAATTAATCAAAGATTTATTTGAGCATTAGCATTCAAACAAGCCAATCTAGGAATCAAGAAGAACAATATTTTTGAACACAATTATTTTAAAATAAACAGCATCCTTAACGATCGCAATTTATCTGCTCGGTTTTTCTTAATTTATTTGATTAAAATAAGCAGCTTTTGATTGCGATCTTATTTGTGTACCTAACTAAATAAAGTATCACCTCAAAAAAGCACATTGAAGTTGTCGCTGCTGAGTTGCTCAGTTTCCCACCCACCTGTACGTGGGAAACACTAAAACATTCTCACTTGAGGGGCTGAGGGTTGCACAAATTCTGGTTCACCCTTCCGGAACCTCTATACCAGTCCGGTAGTCTCATTTTTGCCATTTTGCTGAGGCAAACCGATTTTACCCAACATACCCAAACCAAAAGGAGGAGAAGGTGTTGGGTTTTGAACCAAAAAAAGAAAACGACAATTTCATTCATAACGTACGCGCTCCCAACGGGCCGAACGCAAATCGACGGTTAACAAAACAAACACTGCTGCACCAACCGAACCACCCACCTAGCGCTCAAAAAGTGCAGTGCGGGGCGCAAATTAAGCTGAGCTTGCGTAGGGCGCGTTGCATTGCTGCAGCGTCGTCCCGGGACTAATGTTGTGGCGTGCGTTACGGTGCAGTGTTGCGAAAAATTGACGCATGTGAAGTTTTCATTTCGAAATTGTCTGCACAATAAAAGGACCAACGCGTTCATTGAGAGAATTTTTAAGCGCTGTGCCAATTTTGAATGGATGATACTGTTCGTCAGAGCTTGTACCCAGAACCTACGACGGAGATGATGGCGTAAAATGTGCTGATAATGAACGGTTCTCGATGCAATCGCAGCATGCGGGGGCTGTTGTTTTTTTATAAATCGAAGCTCCTTTTTCTTAGAGGCGTATTCGGAGCTTCGTAACACTTCACGGAATTGTTGAATTTTCGGACGCCGTGATGTGTGTGTGTGTGTGTATGTATGTTGTGACTTCGTAGCAGCGAGGTGAAGGATGCGATAAGGTTTATGCTTGCTAGCACGCCGCTTGACGTATTGTTTCTTAGTTTGCTTGATTATATTCTGTTTTCGCTTTCGTTGGAGCGCGTCTGACGCAAAAGTAATTTTTTTTTAATTAGAAAAAAACAACAATAATGCGTTTCAAATCGTAAACACACAGCATTTGCTCTTGTATTATCACACTAACCATGCATTTTACTAACGACAAAAACGCATTTAATTTTGTTCTTTATAAACCAAACCCAAGCAACAGTGGTAATCAAACATTAATAACAGATAATTATCAGCTTTTAACCAAGTGATGTTCTTTCTTGCCACTCGTGTTCACACACAACCACACATACCCCTCAAACATGAAGAATTGTTGTGTGTGGGGTGTGTAATTGCTTAATCAAACATTATCACTTCACGCGCAAAATGGCGGTGGCGGGTTTTTTTGGGTGAATGTGTTTGCCCGCCACGCGATTCTCACTGGCTGGCCCGTTTGGATCGCGCTCTCCCTTCCTTCTGCCTCGTGGTAATGTGTGTGCAAATATCGTCTCCTCATCGCTTCTTCTTCTCTCCGACCCGGGTTCGAGACATATTGGACGGCAATTATCAGTACCGCATGTGGTACCTTCGCCACCGCAAGGGAGCGTTCCTGGCGCCACAAACCTGGTTGCCATTTTTTCGGTACGAGGTAAACTTTTTCCTACACCCTGTTTTTTTGGGGCATTCGATCGAGAGCAATCGGATCATTTGCTAGCTCTAAAGCGGGCGTCGCGCGTAACGATCCAAACAGTAATCATTTGCGTCCGCGAATTCCGTCCGTGGTGTGGCGTTTGCGTACACGACACGGCTCCTCCTCTTTCCAAGCGGGTGGGATTGCCGTTTTTGCTCCCTCGCACCCTCGGTTTTCTGGGGAGGTGGCCATTGCCGTTTTTCCTCCCCTGTTTTTGGCACGATTCCCAAACGAATCCGTACACAGCAGCAGCCGCAGCAGCTGTGTAAGAAAAAAAAACAATCATCAACCTGGTTGGTTTTTCTCGCCCGCATCCAAACATCACCGGGTGGGATGATGTTTGGCTTGCCTGGTTCATATTCACGCCATGTTTTTTATGTACGTGCGTGTGTGTGTCGGTGTTTCTATGCATGTTCACTATTTTGGCCCGCAAATTATCATCACACACCTCATGCGCGACGTTCCGTTGCGTTGCGAAGACACACCGAAAAACACGCCCTCAGTTTGGTTCCTTCACGGTTGGGAGCATTGTTGATGAATCTTCCAACCACCGCCGACAATCCGGTGTACCTGCAGATCGTGCCGATCGCAATCTCGCCGATCTTACTCCTGGTTTTCGGTGCGATCGGTAAGCACATCCGCCAGTGGTGGAAGGCCCCCTACCCTTGGTAACAGAGGCAAACTCTTCCCAATCACTCGCTCCATTTCGCGAGATTCGACGCGACTGAAACGGTGGAAGAGGAGGGCGACCCACGGTGCACGGCGTTAAAACAAATATTTAATTCACACCCCGTCCCGCGCGAGCTGCCGAGACGTTTTGGCCCGATCGAACCGTGCGTTTGCATCACCCGGGGAGAGAATTCAGTCCCGAGCGCGATTCCGCGCGGGTGTCCTGTGGAATGTAGCCACCTGCCAAACACGAACGCCGGCGGCCTTCCCCTCTGGGCGGGATGCTTTCCGTTCGCCCCATACCATCCCGATTTCAGGTGAAGTCTACACCGATCGGCCGTGGATTAGAAAACCGACCTGTCGTCGTCGAGCTCCTTTACGTATTATTATTTTTTTTTCACTTGGCCTCTGCTCCAACCACCACCACCGTTGTCGTGGGGCGCAAATTAGCGTGCTGCTGGAGAATCGAGAAACTGGATCGATTGGCCCCAGCGTGCGGCGTAACACTTTCAAAAAACCAGCCCCCAAACCGTCTCCTTTACACCTGTGCGCGAGCCGAAAACCGCCACGATCACGCACATGCGAGTGTGTGGAATCTGGCGTTGACTACGCCGGAGAACCCAACAGCAGGGAAGCAACGGGGGAGGACGGGGAGAAGAAAGAAAAAAACGTCCAAATCACATTCCCACCCGCTCCCGAACCCGAATATTAAAATGATAAATTTGACAGATCGAGGTCTTGTGACGACGTCTCGGGGACCACGGGGAGAAACCCGGTGAGACAAAACGTTAAAGGATCCGGCGAGATGTTCCGAGCGAACGGAATGGGAGGAGCGCTAATGGCGCGTAACCCCCGTAGCTCCCGTCGAACCGTTTGGGACTCGAAACCTCGTTATGCTCGGGTGAGCCAACACCACACCGCGATCATTAGCCACGCGGGCGAGCGAATTCGGCAGCCAAACCTAGCCCCTGGTGGCTGGTAATGTACGCCCGGGTGCTTTATTTCTCTTCCACCCCCGGCACATGTCGCCATTGCGAGTTGCCCATTAGGTCATGTGTGAAGGGTTTTTGGGACACATAATTGGAGGTCCACGTCCCCATCTCCAAAAACACAAACTCACACACACCAGGACCTTCTCCAATTTTGTCCGAAATATGGACTTAAGAAAAAGCCTCGGGTTGATCGTCGGGCTCGATCTCTCATTAAGTGACCGGCCTGGGACGAAAGATTGATCGTCGGCTTTACCGTGTGCCGCTCCTGGGACCGCTTTAGGTCTGGTCTCTGCAACTCTGCCGCCCCACGGCACGACGGTTTGTTAAGTGCTTTTGTTTGATTAATAATGATAATGATATACACACGCTTTCACGCTTCACGCTGGAACGGAAGGGCCTCCAACCCGTGTGTTGTCTGATCCTTTTTTTTCTCCCGGCTGGTCAGTTCTTGGACGGCTCGTACCGGAGACCGTTCGGTAGTGACCTTCGCCAGTGACGGTCACCTTTTACGGTGTCAATTCAGGTGGTTCTCCAGATTGTCTGATTGATGGCTGGAATATGGGAACGCCTTCGCCCTCGACGCCCCAGCTAATTAGATCAATCGTCCTGCATGCCCCAAAACAATGTCCGATTTCACATTACCAACATCTGAAACAGCGGGGGCGGTAGGTGGCTGCTTCCTGCGGTATCTCCAAAACTCGCACAGCGCATAAGGTGCCCCGGGAGGCATTAACCGAAACCTAACCGAAAAACAAAACAGATACGAGAATATTACCTGTGTGAACCGGCACCGAGATATAAAATCCTGCCCAGACTTCCAACCTGCCAACCTTCCGAGACTTCACCGTTCGTGTGCGTCCGTATGCAACTAGCCACACAGGCACCCGCGGGGAGTCCAACAAACAAGAGATTGTGGGCAGATAAGCGGCCAAGATTTGTAGTCCAACCCCAGCCCGAGCCCGAACACTCCGGTGTCGGTTCGATATCCGTCGGTTCCCGCTCGGGCGGTTCTCGCTTTAATTTTATTTATGTTTTCCATCTCGGGCTCTCATCTGGTCCACTGGGTCCCCGAAAAAAAAAAGAAGCAAGATCATATGCGGCTTGTTGTGCCCCTCATTCACCCGTCCCTTTGGATGCTGGATATTGGAGGAGTTCCCACGGAGGACGACCGAGGCTGGTGGAAGGAAGTCGCTGCTTCCAATCTTGCGGGCGGATTGCGTATCTTGCTGCTGGACCCGAATGAAGAAGTTATGCCGCGCTCTGCTCCGCATCCGCTTATCCGTTGGCTATAAAATATATAGCGTGTGTGTGTGTGTGTGTGTTTGTGCGTGCTCGCGTCGTCCCGCTCTTCCTTTGCCCTCCACCAGCACGGTAGGGGGCTCACTGTGGGCCCGGAAAATAGGCTCTAGCGCTCACTTTCTGTGTCCCATGCCTCATTTCGAAGCGTTCTTGTTGCTGTTTGCGTCCCGTCCGAGCCGGACAGTGGAGACACTGGAGTTAAAATTTAATTTCTTGATTACTTGCTCCGATTCTCTGCTCTTTCTCATTCTTTTTTCCATCCCCACACGGTGGCTCGGTTTCGGCCGCGGATGATATGAGAACGCTCTTTTTTTATGATCCATTCTACCAAGCAGCCTCGAAAACCCCCGGGCGCTTCGATAGGAAACAGTTTCGGAAAAGTTGCTCCATCGCGCGATCCTTATCTCGATCGCTACAAAACGACCGCATATAATATACGATCGCCCGGCTCCCGCCAGATCGGTTGTCTTCGATTGGGAAATGGTTTGTGGACGAATTTTAATGTCATTTCCGTTCGCTAACCATTGCGCGACGGCCGAAAGCGCTTCTATTAAGCGCCATCGTGTTTCGATCGACGCCGATCGGGCTCGGATTTGGCGGATCACACGCGGGGCGGACTTTGCGACGGCGGTGACGAGATTCGGTGGTATCGGTTTTGTTATTTTGTTTTAATTTAATGATCCCACCCCGTTAAGCGTTTGTTTGCTGCTGATGTCTTAATTCAATTAATTGAAGAAAGTGTCGAAAGACGGCTTCGGCCTGGTGGCGCCCGAATCGTTCCGAATGTTTATCTCGCTCGCTACCATTGGGCCAATCATTTTCATCCCGTCTTGGGCAAGATGCGAACGCGGATTACGCGCTCCGTGCCGGGCAGTGTGATAGCATGGGAAAATGCAACACGATCTGATGCGCGGCCCCGTACGCAAATTGGCAGTCAACACACATCGGCCAGCTTATCTCCGATATTGAGCAATATGCGAAAGCACACGGCCCAAAACTGCGCACATTTAATTGTGTCCCCTTAACTGTGTGTGTGTGTGTGTATGTGTTGTGCCACCCGGTGAGAATCCGGCTTTCTTTCAGCTCGAGCTCAGCTCAGCTGGAAGGTTAAACTGCATCGTTAAACAATTAAAAACATGCGCATTCGGGTGAGCGGTTTTTTTTTTGAGTTTGCTTTTCTTACTTGCGTGGCCATTTTTTCGGGGTTTTTTTTACGGTGGGGGTATGTTGAACTTTTGGTCACTTTTGGGTTTCGGGGTGGTTTTTTTTCAGCTTCGTATGTGACTTTTCTCACGCGCTGACCGCTCCTTCAGCACACCCTTGTACTTATTTTTTTTTGCGTATAAGATGAGGGAGGAAGAAATCGGTGCTTTCAACGTGGTCGACTCTAGTTAGGAGAAAGAAAATAAAACAATCTTCACTTGCAAAACACCTACCTTCCCGTCGCCGGTCGGCCGGTTGGTCGGGGTTACAAGATGTATTTTAACGTAACAAACCACCCTCTTCACGAGGAGCAACCCCATCTCGAGGAGTTCCCACCGTCCCACCGTGTAGCGGGGTCGTCAATAGTCCCGTACGTTGCAAAGTCTACGTCGGGGAAACAAATAAACGACGATGGCGGTGGCGTTTGGTGGAGAATTAATTTCGAAACCCTGCTACGCAAGATTGCGACGATCCTTTCATCCTTTGATGCGCCCAGGTCCGGGAGCCTTCAACGCGCACGGCACGGCGAACCCCAACCTTTCCGGCAAGCGGGAAAAGCGGTCACGAGCGGCGGGTCGAGACAACCGGATAAAACAAAACAAAAAGGTGGCAAAAGCGTCCTCTCGTAAAGCCGTTTTACGGTCGATTTCTCAGTTGCTTTCGCGAACCCGCCACACCAGCAAACATAAAGAAATAAAAGCCAAGATTTGCGAAAATAAAAATCTCACCCGAAGCGCAGCCGGGCGCGTTTGACTTCGCTTCCGCAAAGGACCGCCCGGTCTTGACACGCCGCGCATGCTGGTCTCTTGAAAGGTTCTCTCGCACACGATCGATCGGGTGAGGACTTTCGATGCCTTTTTTTGTTGTTGTTGCTGCCTGTAATGCGCGAACGTAACGGAAAGCAAGTGCAACATAACAGCATCTCGCGGTTCCAGCCGAACCGAAGCGATTGTTTCTTCAATTTTAGGGCCCTTTTTGGGGCGGTTGTAATGGAAGGCTGATGTGTTTTTTTTTCTTCTCCTGTCATGTACTTCACCTTTGGCTACTCCAACGTTTCACGATCTTTCATATACGGAACGGACGTAGCAGACAGTACCACACCAACGCGCAGCATCGGTTTCAGTTTGAACGCTGCCGATATGTAAATACTTCCAGCCCCCGAGGGTCGGACATCGGAGTCGTGTTGTTCGGAGTGCCGATTCACTTCAACAGGTTCACGAAAGGTAAAGGACTGGCGAATGATTCGCACCAGGCACTTGATTGAATGCTGTTTCTCTTCGCCGCCGCTGGGTTATCTCAATTTGGAGCCGGTTTTTTAATTTTTTTTTTGGTATAAAATTTTTTACGATGAAGATAACGTAGTGCGTACACCCGCTATTGACCCAGCGGATCATCTCCAACGCGTTGAAAAAGGTGAAGATGATGGGAAGCTAAACCTTTGCACGCAACACCGCTCAGTTCCTGAAACGATCAAGCAGAGTGAACCCGAAATTAATCTCTTCAAAGGATTCCCATTCCACTGAATTTAAAAATGCACACCTTCAATCTTAATGAAGCTATATTTGATATTAGAGAGGCTTCGGAAGTCGGTGTTAGCTACGTGGTACATATTATCGACAATCCCGATAATAATTCTATTGTTTGTTCTCTCTTTCCAGGTACGTACTTCCGATGTCAACTACTTTTCTGAACATATAATCAACGTCCCTATCACGGCTGCAAATGTGTCTTCAAGAGATATCTATATCTGCTTCGCTGGGTATGTGGATCAATGTTCGTTCCTCGATTAAATCTCCTCACCCGAAACTCGCTGATAGTGGGTGAACGCGCGTCTACACTTATGTCCAAATTACCCGTAGATATTACGAACGTGAGCTCCCGGGCACGACGCCGCCTGCACCGAATGACTAATTCAATCATAATTCGGAGCGTCCGCGCGGAAATATCATCACCCGCGGTCGTCTTATCGGTTAATTGATATTAATATGATCCCGCGCGCGCGGAAAATCTCAGCACGTCAGCCGTCAGTGGCAATGGAGACTCCGGACTGCGGGGAGAGGGGGCGGGGTAGGGGGTGCCAGATTTCAATTGACATATTCAGATTGTCGCCGTCGCCGTTGTCGACACCAGTAAGCGCACCGAGGAAGCGGCGGTGGTGGTACAAAGTAGTAGACGCGCAATGCTTAAGGGCTTCCGACCGGTGCGGGCGTCCGACCCGAATGAAGCTGCCACCATCAATTGAGTTCTCCATTGCTATCAATTAACCTCCCGGTTCTGCCCGCCAGCCCGCCAGCCCGCCTGCCTGGTGCGCACCAAACAAGAAGGCTTATGTCCTGGTGTTTACTCCCCCGACGTCAATTTCAGCGCCAATTCCAAGCGTTCGTTCAGCTTTCCGACACGACCGGCACCAGCATGTGTACGGGCGGTGAAACGGGGAGGGCAGCACATTATCCCATCTGCTCAAATGGGAGTCAACGGACCGGGCTGGGATGGGAATCCGCGTATGAGCCCACCCGTCACCGCGTGTTCTCACATGGTTGTTTACGATGTTCCGCCTCCACCGACTCCTTCATACTGAAGCGGCCTGGCCGGCGTGTTTGTGTGTTTGTGATTTAAAAATAAGCATAAACCTTACGACATAAACGATCGTATAAGGTGGCGCACCACCCCCTACTTCTGTGACGCATTGGAGATGGTGCGGTACACCCGCAACCCACGGCCGTGCGCGTTCGCTTTTGATGCGGTCAAGAGGTGTCGGACGCGAATTGGTACTAATGTTGGTGGGTTTTATTTTATTTGGGAGCACCAAGAGCACGCCGTAAGCGGAATAAGCTCGTCATAAGGCATGACTTTTATGTTCCGATGGTGCTCTTTCTTGACCGAATCATTTGCTTTATCAGCACGCTAAACTTGCTGTAGTAACAAGGGTTTGCTTTCTGTTTTGAATTCGAACTAAAGAGCCCATATAACGTTTAGCAGCAGATTGAGAACTCCAGTAAGCGCATGCCTAGTCCATGCAGCTATTCGTGTCTGTAAACCTTAAATCATATGTTTAATATTGCGAGGCATCGCCAGCGACAAGTGCCACGAGCGCAAGTCTAGCCGCTTGGGAGATAGGACACCCGCACGGCTGTAACTCGATCGCCTCGGACAACGATGGCGACGACTTGGACGGGAAAGATTTCCCACGTCTGGTGCGCCACTCTCGCGGCCGGTTGAGGCGCGCGCGTTGAGGCACTCGGGACGTACATAAATATTTATACACTACACTCGGCCAAACATTACAAACGCTCCGCATGCGGGAACACTACTTAACGAATTGATTCCCTCCGACTGCACGGACACGGACGCGGTTTCGAGTCGAGCCAAGCGACCGGGAGGTGGCGAAATACCCAAAGATCTTCGATCGAAATCTGAAGACGGCCGTCACTGGCTGCCGTACCGGGGGCATAGAATGTGGAAGGTGCGACGCAACCGACAGCCTTTAGGTATCGTCGTTTATCGTGTGTTGCTTCTTGGCGTTGCTTTGTGTGCGGCTGGGCTTCCCTCCCCCGCAATATTTCGACCGAGCGGGTCGGACCCGAACCCGGAGGCTCGAAAAATTCCCCATTGCTCAAGTATTCCAAACGAAAACATTCTTGAAGGAGAGCCGCCCGAACAACTCCGTTGCTATGGGAGACGGGCAGATTCAAGCAGGCTGGACACTGGTAGGAAAGGAGTTTGTTTTTTTTTTGTATGAGGTGATTCTGTGCGTTTGAATCCAACCATCCCCAAAAGACCCTTCGCGGAAACTTAAGCATCGACTGTTGCGCCAAATACTTTACCGAAATCCCAAAACGGGCCGTGCCGAACCTAATGCGCGTTGGAAGGCCCGTTTCTTCCACACGGACTGCTTCTTACTTCTAGTTCTTCATCACCGACCGCCCAAAACCACAACCCCGAGCATTTCTGAGATTCGCTTCGTCGATGAGATTTTCTCATGGTGGTTCTAGGAGAAAACCACCCTCGCCCGAGATGAGTTCGAGCTGGCCATGCTCTTGAGCACGGGGGACGGGATTGTTTTTTTTTTGTTTCCGACGTGTTCTGTCATTCCAAAGCGTCCGCGTCGCACCTCCCAAGTCCTCCAAGATGCGAGACCGACCGGGATCTTATGTCCCGCATCTCCGCATTCTTGCCCGGGCGTACCTGTTCTCAAGGTTCTGCTGCCGCAGTTACCGGGAAGCGAGGGTCGTAATGTCCCAAGATTCCACCCGCATCGGAAGCCCTACGTAGGAAGGTCTCGACATCGAGCAGTTTCGTATTACCCCTTTTCTGCTCGCCTGCACTGTTTGTATTGTTCGTGCGGCGGGCTAGAACTGGTTGGCTGGACCGGCTGAATCACCACCTCCACGCTGAAGTGGCCGACAAGTCAGCCGGACAGAAGTGGAATTTCATACACTCGAACATCTCATAACAACATCCAACAGCAGCATAACAATCATCGTCATCATCATCGTGCTCGTCGTCGGCAGCTAAACACGCAGGCGACAGTGGCAGCCGCGGCAAAAAGACTCTGAAGCGGGCAATCACGGCCCAGCATAGCCTCTGACATCAAGAGCATATGCTCGAACGAGGGAACGAGGGCTCCGCGGGACGATTCATTTGAAACGAATTCAAATGAATATTAATTCTGATTTTCCCAAATTGGAGGAGGATTTCATTAGGTCCGATTCTTTTGGGATCGTTTTCGGATCGTTTTGTTCGCTCTCTTTCCATTCCCCTCGTGCCCATTCACGTCCCCGAGGCACCTCCATCAGCTTCTCGATTTAGATTGTGCGGCTTTTGTTTTTTTTCGTGTTCGCTCCTCATTCCTTTAGCGTCCGATTGCGTTTTGTTTTGCTCCTTCCTGAGAAGCTAAAGCGTTTCGTTTAAGCGGCGAACTGTTGTGCATTCTTCGCTTCCACCCTCATTCTTGCTACGTTAAAAATCGATCGTTTATTCATGTTCCTGCAGCGAATAGCTTTGATCCGCGAAAACCAATTTCTCCCAAAAATTTGGGGTGGGGAAGAAGATCCTTTACTTATTAAAACAAAAGTTTACGATTGGACTTCATTCCAAGAAAATTTTGTGAGTTTTTTTTTTTATTTTATGGCTATATTTGTTGTAGTAAAGCTTTGCTACTTGTGTTTTACAATAATGTTTGATGAGATGTTGAAATTGGCACGCCTAATTTTTTTTTGTTTTTAAATGTTTCAAGCGATTTTTTTTTACAAACCCTTTGCTTAGTTTTGCTATGTCAGAAGTCGATCAGGACGATCAGCACCCGTCCGCACCATCAAGACGATCAGCAGCTCCTTCAGAGCAATAATTTATGTAAATGATATCTTCACGAGAGCTTCGTCGCTCCTCGCCACACCGGATGTGATACTAGCGTTCATGGGTTATCAGAGGCCCCCTGCAGAGGGCAGTAACCGATGGAGGCGGTTACAACCCCCGACAACCGGCACACGTGTGGCCCAGCAGATGGTCTAGCCGTAGGTGCTGATTGGCTAATTAATACCCGTGACGAGCACAGTGGCTCCAGCCACCAGGGAGACCCTATCCACCAGCGCTCAGCGTACAATCAGCACGCCTTCCTCGAGGATGCAGCTTCTACCGATCGCTTCCCACCACGTGCCGCAACCACAACAATCTAAATGAAGGCATCATCCATCCGCCGAGCGTACGGGGCGCGCCGACGGCCTGTCATCATGCAACCATCGCACCATCCTGCTCAAGGCCACCGGCTTTTGCGATAAACATCCAATTCCTTCTGGTGTCTCTGGATCACATCGCGGCCGGGCCAATTTACCCCCGGCGGGCTGCTCTTTGCCGTCGGGTTGTTTCGGGTGTGGTATAGGCCTCGGGACGGAGAGATTTTAATTCGTGGTCAATTTATGCAACCCACCACTATCAGCTATCAGCTGCGGTTGCGATAGTGTGGCGAGTTTGCCACTGGCTAGCACAAATTACATCGCGATCCTTTCACGCCCTCTGCGGTTGGAACAAAAAACAGGAGCTAGCATTTTAAGGTGCGACACACCACGCACCCGTTCGACATGTGATTTTTTTCCCTCTATGCCCTCTTGCTTTTGCGATATTGCGTGTCGAACGCATCCGCTGTGCATGCACATGTGAGCTTTCTCGAGGGCGTGTGATTGGCTTTGGCGTGTTTCTGGATCGTTACATGCGTTTTCCCTGCGGTGGGTTGTATGTTACTTTTTTATGTCGGCACAGGAAAATTTAGCATTTTATGTTGATGGGTCGCAACGCATGACAATATCGTTCGCACTTCAGACTCTTATGGAAGCATGCGACCTTTATTGGGGTTCTTTGTAGACGAATGTTGGTTGATTTTCACAAATTTCGCTAACCCCCGAGGAATTAGACGCAAATCTTAAAATATTGTTCTTGCAATTTGTTGCTCTGTAGATGAATGACTCTCTGTAGTTTCTAATGACAGGAGTCAAGAAACCCAAAACAGAAATAAAAATGAAGGCAAAGACGTTAAAATCATGCGATTGGATAGTGTTCGAATTATTATTGAATCCAGTCCTATACGCCAGTCTACGGTCTGCAGTCCTATCGAGCCATCAGATCGGCTGGAAATATTCTCGAGCCTATCACCTTCTTGAAATCCGATGAATTTCCGTTCGGCAATGTCATAATCATCATCATCTCGATTTTATGAGCCACCCGGATGGACATGAAACGATCAGCGTTCGTCGTTGGTCAACTCTCAAATTACCAAACTCTCGCACCCTCTCCCCGGCTGGCACAGAAAAATGCAAACACAAAATCAAACACATCACACAAATGAATGTATACGGCCCTGAAATCCCGCGGAAACAATTAAAAGAAAAACTACAAACCAATAACAAGAAACAAATCGATCAAAACATTTTGCTTTGTCAGGCGAAAGACGGAAGATCTTCACCGAATCGATCTTGACGATCTCGGCTGTTGTCCCACGGTAAAAGAAATGCTTGGCCGGATGTTCGTAGGTGGTGGTACACGAGGGAAGGGGGTGGCTAATTTTCGGACTAATTCTTCCGCCACCAATCCGTACACGCACACACGCTCCGGTCACGCTTCTGTGCGAGCCGCCGAACGGTGCGCCGTTTCAAGGCTTCGCAGCGCCACAAATTAATGAGCTGATTGCGATCGACACCGGCAGCAGTAGTAGTAGTAGTGGGAGGCTTCGGAAACGAACACGACCGCGTTCACGGTTGCCATCCGCCAAGGTCAAACGGTTTCGGGTACGAACTTAGACGACGCTCCCACGACGTGAAACAGCCGCACTAAGAGATTATTGTTTTGATTTGTTTAATCGGCATGTAAAATAATAACTCCCGCAGGCATGGAAGCCTAGCCACGCCGTGGGCTCGCAAGATGCAATGAATAAATAAATGCATTCGAAGATTGATGATCCTCGGCCGAGCTTAATTTAACGGTGGTGCGGCGGTTCGGGACGGAGGGGTGGAACAACAAAAATTGAAACACACGTTTACGGCTGTTCTACAATACTCGTCCACCGTGCAATTAATTATACGCGATACAAATCGTTAAAGACGATGACCGGGCGGAATGAATCATCGAATGGAGAGCGAAAAAACATAACGCGGGGCATACATACTTCGTAAAAATCGATTTTTCAACTCGCCGTGTTCAGGGCGTGTTCTCACGTCGGTGGGTGGAAAGGAGATGGGGATGAACATAAAAGACATTCTGTTTTTACAACATTATCAAAAATGGAAAGTAAAACGGGGCCAGGTTTGAAGGTGTTTCGCTTTTTTCGTTTTGGATTGTTTTATTTTTGCGCAGTGCATGCGTTAATATCCATGCTTTTTTTTGTTGTTGCTATAATCACCGCTTTTCTCGGACTTTGGGCTTCGATCGCACTTGGAAGCGATTGTTTAAATCGATCGAAACGTCATCCATTAAGTTGGGGGAATGTGGTGAAGTGCTCGTCTTCCAAAGCCACGGTCAAAAAACGAGGCTAAACGAACTGTTGCTTACCGCTGACGTAAAGTGAAGTAACTCCAAAAAGTGCACATCTCCTCTCTGCGCACCCACCACCCAACAGAACACCCGTCTCGTCAGTGTGGCTCTAAATGTCTTGGGTAACCAGGGAAAACATCTAAGAAAACCCATCGGCAACCCGCCACAGGGTACGCGAGAAAAAAGAAAACATTCGAGCATACGCTCAATTAATTAGGCAAAAAGCCGCACCAGCGCGCTCCGTGTCTCAAAAGGGGATCGCGCGTCTTGCGCAAAGCGCCAAACATTTTGCGAAGGAGGCTGACAGCGTCGTCTCGGCAGCACCAACAGCAACCGAATGTTTGCTTTTGCGGTTCTGCGGTCCCTTTAACGGGGTGTGGGAGAGGAGAGAGAGAGATGGAAACGAGAATATATAAAATTAATTGTTTTCGGTTTAATTATTTTGGGATCGCTTCTCTTCCTCCTGGGGCCCGCACAAAAGGAACACTGGCGGCACTGTCCTAGAAGGGAGGATCCTCAAGTACACGCTCAAAAGGAGCATGTGGGAGGGGGGCTGGGAGATGATGATGATGTGTCGCCCTCAGCAAAAGCCGAAAGCCGTTTGTGTGGCGCGCAAAGAACACCGATGCAAGAAGATCACTAACCGTCGTCGGCGTCGTCGCCATCGCAACCTGTTCGGAAGGAGTTGATGAGTTTTTGCCACAAATCGGCAAAGAATGCGACCACGATCCCTGCTTCGACCGGCCCCGTCCCGGCGATATCATTAAAAGCCAGCGACAGCAAACATATGGTGCGCGATATACGAATCAAATAACCGCGAGTGGGTGAACAGCGGCGCGCGCGTGTTTGTATGTGTGCCCGGATGACGATGTTGCCGTTCTCGAGCAGCGAGACACATTTCGTTATGTTGTTTGGCTTGTCTCGTTGCATTTTGTTCCCACCTCACACAGGCCCGTTTGCTGACTGCAGCACAACCTTGCCCACGATGTTGCTCCTTTTTTTTGTTTAAAAAGGCAAACCCATTTCGGTGCGATTGTGTTTGCGACCCCCGCGAGACCAAAAGAATTGCCGGCCGCCGCGCCAGAGCATGCCGAAACGTCTCCGATCAGATCAGACGAGCGAACGGTCGGTGTTGAAATATTTTGTTCCTGCCTTTTTTTGCGATACGAAGAGGGGTTTTTTGGTTTTATGCTCACCCTCACCATAAAGCAACAGCAGCAAGTGCACAACGCATACAGGAGGCTCTTGTTGGTTTTCCTTGCTCTTAAAATTTATTATCATCCTCTCGTGGGTGGAGTGCAGCGGTGGGGCCTAGCATGATGGTAGAAAGGGAGGGGACTGGTGTGGTCGGATGGTAACAAATCAAAACGGCAGATAAAATCGAAATGTTTAATGATGCATACACACACACACACACATACTCGTGCACACAGGGACGGATGGATTTGCAATCCTCGATGGAACGGTTGGGGTACGTGCGAGTACAAGCAAGAGTAATTGGCGCAGAGTCGTGCTGAGTCGTCGTCGGTGTACCAAAAAGACGCTGCCTTTTTGGAGAAAGGGATAGTGGTGAAATGCAGAGGTCACCAAGCAGTAAAAATCATATTTTCATATAAATTAAAAACAGGGGAGAGAATACTATTTTATAATTGAAGTAGATAAGTAAAGTTAGAAAATAAATTTTCAACTCACATTGTTGGTGTTGATTTGTGTCCTCGATTTCTCTGGATATGATTAGGAAATTTGCAATCTTCTATGAAGATTCGGTACGACTTCATGGTACATGAAATTACGATTTCATGAACTGATCTCTTTTTACCATTCTTTAAAATTTCAATATAATGTTTTCTTTGCTTTTTATGTAAACATCAATCAAGTTCAGCGCTAATTCAGTACATTTTCATATTAAATATTTTAAAATGTGTTGTAAAAATTAAAATGTATTGTATTGTAAAAAAAATTAAATGTTTGTTTATATTTAGCAGCTCTACATATATTGTCTAACACACCAGATAAAATAAGCAGCAGGCATAAATGTTGCCCATCCCTGGAGAGCATTTTAGTGAAGCTACTTTACTCCTCTCGTCATAAATGCTCCACTGAGGGAAACGGATCCGGACCTGTAACAGGTCGAGTAAAAGCAGCGAGCGTTCGGCTCGTCAACGCGTCAAAAATTAAGTGTCAAGTGTCAGGTGTCGGCAGCAGTTCTGACAGGGCGCATCGAGGAAAGCCACGGGCTTGGCCGCGTGTCAATCGACCCACCTCGATTATCCGATAATCCTTAAGTGAGTAGAAAGGATCGCAGACGAGCCGCATCGATGAGTCGTTTACACACTTTTTTCACCCTCGCTCAAGCCGCACTCGGCGAAGATAAACCACCAGGACCGGCAGAGGAGAAGCTGCGATTTTGTAAACGTCGATTGTCCGGTCGGTCAACACCATCATCTCGTCCCAACTATTATCATCTTCAGGCCCGCCGGTTGAATGTGCGCTTACCGAATTTGTGCGCCGCGCGAATGGAAAGGGCCCGAAAGTGGGTAAAACTTTCAAATCAATTTTCGCTTACCCAACCCGACAAAGAAAAGAAGAAAAACGGCAACGCAACGGCGGAACGGTTATCGGCGTAAATCGGAGAGTTTTTTTTTATTTTGTTTAAGTTGGGGCCTTCTTCTCGAGGAGTTGAAATTCGGAAGGGGCCAGCGCGCAGAAGAGGGCCGCGCTTTCAGCATAAGATCAGCAGCGGCACTCTTAACGGCGGCAATTAATCAGTGCAACGAAATCTTTTTACCTCATTTGCTGGGGAGTTCCCCGTGCGCCCGGTGCACGGTCGAAGTTCGGCCGGGCTGCTGATCGATATCGGTCTGCTGCTTGGGGGTGGTATGGGGGAGAAGGCGGTGAGAAAGCTGAACGCGCAACAATTTGACTTATCATGCACGTAAGGGTGTTTGACCCAGCGCCGGGGGTGAGTTTGTTGCGCAAGCAAAGCAAACGTTTAGAGAGGCAAATAAAACAAATTAACGAAATTTTCGGGAGAAGGCACTACAGGGCTCAAACAAACGCACTCACACATGTGCGAGAAAAATCACCTGAAACGCATTCCCGAGTCCCGGTTGGGAGGGAAACGAAAATCTTTGCAAACCCTTTGATCGATCGATCTCCGCACGATCTACCGAAGATCTGCCTATCTGCGCTAATTGGTTTCGAATTTCTCATGTTGCGTTTGTGGCAGCCCCCGTCCACCATTCGGACGTTTTTGATGCATCTCGCCCGACGTGAGGACACATCTGGGCACATCGCAAGTGATCGATGAGAGCAGCACGAAAGCTAATTGGACCTTTCAGGCTGACCGGTATGCAATTTTCGGGAAATTGAAACGAATTTGCAGAAGGGTAATCCAAATAAATGACACCGCGTGCTTAGCGTTGCGCTGGATGGGAAACAATGCCACAGCGCAATGCGAGGATGCGCAGCGCATGCATGGTAATTCTTTCACACAGCGGGAGCTTTCAGCTTTTACGAGCACGCTTAATTATCCTTCCCGCCGCTGGAGCAACAGTCTCGAATCGAACATCTTTTTTGTTTTGTCCTCGGTGGATGGAACTTACCGGATAATGTATCCCACAATAAAAAAGCAACCTCAAAACAACCGAGAGCAACCGGGGCCAGATAGCGTTCCAATTAATTAAGCAACAATCTTCGGAAGCTCTTGCAGTCACTCCGATTGGGATGCAGCCGTAGGCTCGCCGTTCGGAAACGGGCGAACCGATCGCCGGGTTGATGGAAAGTCAAAAAGAGACACACGAAAGGTGATAGCCACCCGTAAAGTTCGAATCCGAGACCTGCTTTCGCAGGTGGTAGCGTTCGTGAGAAAAGCCTCCGAGCGATCGGTAGCGTACACCTCCCAAAACGGTCCAAATTCAAATCGACAGGAAATGTGGCTGCCGCCCCAGGACCCATTGGGTTGGGGTGGTGTGTGTCTGCCCATGTGGTGGTGGTCTCCCGCAGCGGAAGCATTACTTCCCATCCCGGGGAGTGTTGGTTGGATCAACGCAACCCACCTCCACCTCCGTGGCTCAAAAACGAGACTCCGTTAATTAAACGGAAATGAAGTTATAGTCTCGGTTTTGTTTTTCTCTCTCTTTCTCTCCGCCCGTTGCTGTGGTCGGTGTTGCTTAAATTTCTTGACTCGTTTTGCGTTGTTGCGTCGTCGTCGTCGTCACCGCCGCTGAGCTTATCAACCCGAGGAGGCTGCAAACGACATCGGAAATCAATAAAACTGAAGACACCACACCGAAGCAGAATGGGCCGCGCATAATAATGCATGGCCGCTGATCGAACCGATCGCAATCTTTTATCGCCACGCGAAGAAAAGGATGGTGGATGAGGGTGTGGGAGCTGACGGGGGGAGGGTTACCGGTTAGGAGCCCGGAGCCTAATTAATTCACGACGCTAATTTCAACCGTGGCCCGCGCTAGCGTTGATCGCGATCTTCGCAAAGTCCGCACCTGATCTTCCTTCCATTTTGAGCCAGCTTTTTCCCATCGATTCACCCATCGGGAGAGACTCGAGCCCTTAGTGCTCCTAATCGTTTGAGAAGGGAAGAGGCTAAATGAAACGGTACGATTTCATCTTATTTCTCCCACCAGCCCTTCGGGAGACGGTCCCTTACAATCGATACCGGCGGTAGTGATGTTGTTGAATGAATATTGGATAGATCGAGCGCCGTGTATCGTGTCCGGCGCCCTTCGATTATTAATGAGCGCATCCGTCGTCAGATGCTTCGAAGTTCATAAATATGCTACAATTGAATTATTTACGGGTTTGCAGGATCTTTTATTCGAATTTTTATTTACTATCGTTTGGTCGTGGTCTTGCAATATATTTACTATCATGCAGCAGGAAGCTGGATTTTATTTCGCTGGCTGGTAGTTTTGTTTTGAAATTTTTCATGTCAGTCTGAAATAAAAGGTAGACTTTTCTTGCTAGTAATTAGAAATAACTTAACCTACTATATTTTTATTTTATATTTTAAAATTAGGATCGAGAAATGTTTGCTAAGAAACATCTCTATTCTCATAACTGTATCTTATTTCAAGATATTCATCATGTTTTAATTTTTAAAACTACGATTCAAAATTAATAAAATCAAAGATAAGTAAACCTACAAATAGAACGCCTCATAATTAATGTCGGCAGATCGTAGGCAGATTCGTTGAAGTACGGATAAACGATCACACTTTATTTATTCTTACGATCCGCCACAATCAACGCTTATTATGTGCTGTAAATATAGCCGTAACTAAACCGCCATTAAACGGTAATGCTTTCTTCGAGCAGAACTATCAAGTGGAGGGCACAAAAAACTTCCTTTCCAGACAACCGGCAGATCATCCCAGTTTGGTCACCGACCAGACCGGACCGCCCCGTTCGCTTAATATTGCCCCGGAGCCTTTCCGCGAAATTCAAACCGAATGTGTCATTATCTGTCAACGTCCTGCGAGACTCCCCGCACCACCAGCCAAAACGATCGAGCAATGCGGCCAACCGGTCTATTGTGTGTGGCTAAGGGTGGAAGAAAAAAGGTGCGCGAGGAAAAGCCTGCGCGGCCAGCACGGTCGGAATGCGCATGTGCGTTCGCGTTTCTTCGCCAAGAAGGAAGCGGAGGATGTCAACAATGTTGCTGGGTTGGTCGATCATACGCCCGGGTGGTGCGTTTATACCACCCTCCCTTCGTTTCGCTCTGCCCCTGCACCGTCCAGCAGACTGCAATCAGTCCATTTCAGTGCGCGATTGCCGCTCGCGATATCTTTAGCATCCGCTGCCCGGAGCGATACATTGCGGCACCACTGACGTCGCGGGCCGGAGCTTTCATCGCCGAGTGGTGCGGGCACGCGGCGCACGTTTTCCGCTGCGACGTAACTTTCCTCCATTTGGAGAGAATGAAAATGTGACTAATTGATTTGTACATTCGTGTGAATGCTCTGCCCGCGGTGTTCATTCGTTTCATCCGCGGCACCCCGGCGATGTGTGGACACTCTCTGAGCCTAATCCCACCGCGAGTCGTGTGCGTGCGATCTAACTTGATGGTTCCGCGCTTCACAGCCAATCGAACTAGACAGCTTGGTTGGATAGTAAAATCTAAATGGCTTTCCGATTCGGGGAAGCTCTTTAAACGTTGCTTGATGGCATTTGTCGCTACGATCGCTTCGGCACAGTGTCTTCAGACTCAAAAAGTTTAAACCTAAGAAGCTAGGAACTCCAAAAATTATACATTGTTAGATTGGGGCTACCAAATCAAAATAGTTTGTGAACTATAATTTGTTTGTAATTCAATTTTGTAACGCATGTGGTTATTATATACTATTTTCATGACATTAAATGAAGATGGTTTATATGATCTCACATTCACGCCATAACTTGCCACCTTTCAATCCATTCCAGGATGAGTCATATAGCAATTCAAGTTTATAGCTCTCGTGAACGGATTTCCCGTCTTCAGCAGACAAACATATCAAGCATGCTGTTGTTTTAACCCAGTCCGATTCAAGTGAAAGTAAATTTTGATATTGCATTACCAACTAAAATTAAATAAAAAATATAACGCTAAAACCAAAACTTGTATCCCTTTTCCAAAAGCTCATCGTCAAAGTCGAGAATGGTTCATCCAAGTAAACATCAAGATCCTATCCAACCATCCAACTTCTAGCGTCGTATTTCTAGTTCTATGTTCGGCATCATCGACATCACCATGTGGATGCCGACTTTTATTGTCTTTTGTTACCCTGTTCCATATCTAGACCCTCCAAAGCAGTTGGAACCTTCGAAGGTTTTCGAACCCCCTTGCCCAGCCCAGTGCCATTCTTCTAATGCGCTCGAGATCGAGTCGAACCGATAGGTTTTCGTTCCACTCGGCGGGATGGTGGCGTTAAGGCGTATAGGCTCCATAACCTTTCCGAATTGGAACCGCGTGGCGCGATTCATTAGTGAACCGTGGCCTCCAGGCGTACAAGTGCTCCTCCCACCCATCGCGGTTGTGGCGGGAGTGGCAGCTTTTTTGACGGAACACTGTCAGCAGCAGTTGATTCTGGTGACGTTGAAATTGTAGAATTCGTACTAGGGCTCCATTTTCTCATGTTCTCGTTTACTGCTTTGGGGCGAAGTTTGCAAGTGCTTCATCTGCACGGGCACTGGATATCCTTAGCCGAATAAGAATTTACTCTTCGTTGAAGTTGTGTTAAAAAAAAACGAAAAACCCCATGCTCCATCGGTCTGACCCTCGATTCGACGCTCGATTGTCACTACCATTCGTTACCTTGAAGTCCGTCGATGTCGTTGTCTCCTCTCGGAGCCTTTCTTTGCCCGCTGAAAACGCAAAGTATGTTTCGGTGCAGATTCTCGCACACCCGCTCCCCCATGCCTCCGCTACCAAGTAGATCTTGCCAAGAATGCACTTGCCTGCTCGAAAAGCGGCTGCGGTTGAAAAACAGAAGCCCTTGCCGCAAGGCTCGCAATCGGCGGGCTCGCACAGCACCGGCACGATTCGTGCCGGACTTCGTGGGTGAAGAAGCCATGTCGCATGTGTGTGCCGATCGGTTTTGTCTCCGTTCGTTTCGCCTTCGCCTACATGCGCCCGCAAAGGAGTGCCCGCGCTAACACGGGGAGCTCCCGTTTTTCTGTGCGGCACACGGTGCGGCGAGGGCAGATAAACAGGTTTATTAGCTTCTCTAGAGACGTCGTCCCCGCGTCCGTCGGCGCGACATGGCGGCCTGTCGCAAGTGGTTCGACGTCCTGCACCGATCTCGTGCCTCGTGTGCGTCCCGCAGCCGAACGGTTAGCGATTAGGCTGGCAGGTTGGAAATTAATATTAAATTGTGTGTAGACGTGTGCAACGCGCCGGCCGCAGCTCGGCGTCCACTTCCACCCGACCGCCGCGGGTATCAGCAGCAACCGAAGAAGCAGCAGCCGCCACAGCCACACGCACATCCGTTTTGGAGTGCATCGAAGAAAGGCAAGAAACCAGCAAACGTTGAATGAAAATCATACCCTCCGGGGCAGGCTTACCGACTGTGCCCGTTGTCATTCCACCCGCTCTGTGTGTGTTTCTCTCGTTAGGCAGCTCTCTCAGTGTTTCGGAGGGGGGGGGAGATTGAGGGGAAATGAAGGTTGCATTTTATGTTCCAAATCGGTATGGTAATTGTCCACGATGCAAGCGATTTGTCGGATTGGGGCCTGGCGGCGATGGCACACCTTCTTCGCATGGAAGACGCGTACCGTCCGTGATCAGGTGTGCCGTGTTCGGCCGCTCGGCGTGATTGTGAACCGATAATGAACCTTTTCGATTTTTATTTCCTCTGCGCCGGATTGAGATGTACAAAGTAATCCCATTAATGGGCGATTACGTGTGTGGATTCTTATTGCAACAAATTAGAACTCTATTAACGACCCATCTATTCATACTGTTTTCTCTTTTTCCTCCCTTTCACAGGTACGTTTCAAAACCATAACGGATTTATCTAAGGGACTCGACCTCATTTGGCATCGATCGTACGCTCGTAAGTTGCAAAGTTTTGCACCTTAAGGACGCCAGTAATCAGCATCCGTTGCGTTCCGGTGTCAAAAGACTCATATTTTGGCCCATTTTATTAGTCATTTTACCTGCTCTCTAGCTGGTTCCTACAATTTCTAACCAAGGCGGGGGTGTTAAAGTGCAACATTAGTGTCTCCTCCAGAGTCTCTCAAAGCTGAGCCGTGGCAGCGTCTTACTACGATGCACCCGTCTAAGTAGAGACGTGAATAAAACGGGTAAATTGAATTGAATGACATTATTAGGCACTGGGATCGCGCGCAAACACACCCCGCGAGAGGATTTCCTTCTATTGCAGGAGCTTGAATGGGTGATGGTGATGGTAGAACGAGAGAGAGAGAGAGAGAGAGAAACATGTTCCCCGGCCTCCACATACCCTCCTCCTCAAGGAAAGCGATACACACGATTTCTTCACCCACGGCGAAGTGCATTTGGGCGTTTGTCCGTCCCCAAGTCGTTGCGACGTGGCATGTGTTTTTGTGCCCTGAACCAGTTTCTCACCACTGACGGCGCACTACTTTATCGCAAATCCCTTTTTGCAACGCCGCACACCACCGTGCCATCAGAGGGACCGGGTTGGGAGGGGAGGAAGGGAATTTGAAAAGCGAGCGCTAATTTAACGGATGTTGACAGTTGAAATCAGATTAATTTATTGATGCCCCTCGGGGTAGTCTGCAGCAGTCGACGATCCGGGTGAGGTAATGCGGGGGGCATGGAAGGTTGCGTACAGTCGGCTCGCAATCGCTCTTTCGGCTGTCGCCGGTGTTGGTGACCGGTGGTTTTCTTCTTTTTTTTTGTTGGGATCAATTTCTTTGAGGCGTAATCACACCCGAGTGGCGGCGCAGATTTACATTTTGGTTTTCCGTTTTTCCGCGATCGCCGTTCCTCGGTGCGGTGCGATTCGGGCACCACACGCGGCAGAGGCAGCAGGTTGTTGTCGGTTTGAAAAATGGCGTTCAGTCTTTGCGGGATCCGGCGACGGTTTGACCGGTTATCCTGGCTTGTCGAACGGGCGATTAATATGGGCACGTAAACCGAACGTCGTTTGGAGACAGGATATAAAGGGGTTGGATTTTGTTCCATGGTATTATGCGTGAAAAGGGTGCGGCTTGAGAAAGCAAAAAATAGTTTCGCTGCTAATTTATCTCTGTTGAGGTGTACTAGGCTTCTGAAATATTTTTTTAATTCATTCAAATAAAGTTCTTTGACCATAATGTAGCTATTTTATTCGAATGAATTTGGCAATGGTGCCATGGTGTTATACTTGTAAAAATCCTAATATTCCATTTAAAACTCCCCTTAACTTGTTTACTTGCAAGTGAAGCGGAAAAATGCTTTCAAGAAATTGGTATAAATTTTCCCAATTAAGAATTTCTTATTCAAAAATTAAATCAAAAATTTCCAATCACATAACGCGAATTAAACAACCAATTTTCATTATTGTTTAATTTTTGCAATGATCAACCATCACTCCAGTCCTTAAAGTCAGAGTTCTCTTTGCACAAAGATGTGTCTGCTCAATCTTTTATGTTGTGTTGAAATGAAATATTTACCGGCGAACAAATAGCCAAAATTCATGAATACGAATATCCTATCACTGCTCTTCTAAAACCATAATGCCCAAAGCCGCAGTGCGTAGGAAAAGCTTCGTCCTAAGCTAAATGCTCGATTATCAATGACAGACACGTCCTGCTCGTAGTCTACATCGCTCTTAACGATCCGTCACGATGCCGACGCTTTCCGAAAATCCGCATTCACCCCGGCTGTGTGTGTGTGTGTGTTTGTGATGTAAATCCCACGCTTCACGCGTTCACCACAGGATCCACCATTCGTCCTCGAAAGAAGGATGCGTATTCGGTGCGCGTATGCTGCGCCCGAATCGTGAGGAGTAATTGTTTTTACTGCCGCTCGCCCCAACTCGCAACTGGCGACAAAGCTTCTGGCGGCTGCCATCACCGGGACCATTGCCCAAATACGCCACCGATCGAACGGATTCGAAAATTCGGCTCACGGCTTGAACTGGAACGGTTTATTGTTTCAGTGCTGCTGTCGCTCTCTGTCTGTCCCACTCACACAAACACACACACACTCCTTCACGCGTGAGCTTGGTGATGGTTAATTTGAATTTATTATCCAACCAATAGTCATCATCTCGGTGGTGCATGGAACGAACGCGGTTGTGGGTGGCGGTGGTGTGTTGTTGGAGTCAAAAACATCACCGCAATCTCAATCCATCCATGAAGATGTCGACGATGACGACCAACCGCAACCACGGCAACCCTTCCTTCGTCCCACCGAACTCGCAGACAGTCAGGATCTTCCATTCCGAGCGTTTTTCTCCTCCTCTCTTTCCGGTTCCGAGCTCCTCTCCTCCCACCCCGATCGAATGTGACGACACTTTTCGGGCAGGAAAGGTCAACCGTATATGTCGCTTCAACCGCCAATGTCCAGAAAACGCCGACGGCATGTGAGCTTCTCGCCGCGGACTTAAGCAGATCGTGCTCAAGTAGAAAAAGGGATGCTGGTCATCTTGAAATCTCATCCCATTCCCATGGCACATCTTCGCGTACGCCGCCAGCTTCGAGGGGGTTTCGGTTTGGTGGTGACGATGCGTGCCATACAATCCTTTGCCATTCCCGCACCGGCATTCGTCGATACCGCAGTGTCATCGTCGGTCGGCTCCCCACTTATCACTCGCAACCACCACCCCCGTTTGGGCACGTTTTTGGGAAGTTTTTTTTTCTACTGCTCAAATTTTGCACCCAAGAGAGGGGGAGTGTTTTTCGTTTCCCACCCATGCCACCCTTTTCTGACAAGCGACAGATGGCGCTGAGGATGGGATGAGAGCAGCGGGAAGATGGCAGATTGAGTTTGCCGTATGCGTACGTTTGGTGATGCTTTGCGTGAACTATTCGATAGCGTGCGACGACGTGTGATGAAAACCAAAACGAATCGCTTTTCTTACGGTCTATACATGTGAAAGGGTGAAGAAGGATTCGCCACCGGGCCTCGCCGTTTCGATTTGGTTGCATCAGCAAAGAAATTCACTATCTGATTTTTTTACATAATTCCACGTTTATGTTAGTGTTAGAATATAGAGACAAAAATCATGAAGTCTTATAAATTTGTGCCACACAGAATACTTTTTAGTGGCCTATTTTATTTGCGGTCTGTTTTCCTGTTGCGAACGCATTTAATTCTCAAACCCAAAGCCTTAACAGCCATCATTAGGCTCGGCTCACCCGCGTAACGTCGATAGCCTTCCTTTTAACCTGCGATACACCACCGAAGATGATGATGACGACAATCATGAGCCTTTCCACGAAAAAGAGCTTCCCATGCCGCGTTAGAAAATTCACTTGCCATCCGTGTGCTGGTTTTATATTTTATCCTAACAAGATAAAAACACTAGCTAGCCCTTACCGGAGGAGATGTTCATTTCTCTCTAACCCCCTCCCTCCTCCCACAGCTCCCTTCAGATTAGCCATTGCGATGTCGTAAAACTGTTTTCAGCTTTCTCCACTACCTCTCAAACCCGCCGACGCGATAATACCGTGGTTTATGAGTGGCGTGGAGTTGAAAAATAGGAACTGGCAGCTTTTTTATACACCATCTTTTTTTTTTGTTGTTTTTTGGGACCTGTTTTATGCACGCGGGAAGAAGATCCCACCGTTGTAGGCTGCTTTTTGTTCGTTTTCGGTGAGGTTATTCGCAATAATCCTCTCCAGGCCGGTTGGATGGGAGCCGAAGCAAATCGCGCGCCTTTATCGCACGCTAAGTGGAACTTTCGTTTTACGAAAACGGAACACGTAGTTCGGACGATTTCGGTGAAATGTCCGGAGACTAAATCGGGCGCGCCTGAGTGCCGGCTGTTTGTTTGTGCAAGCATTTGTGGATAATGAAATTAGTCAAACGTCGTCCCGGGTGCTTGGGGGTTGATAAATGGATTGGACTTTTCCTTCTCGCAACGTGGTACGATTTTTATTCAACTCGTAAAAAATATAAACGCAATTCTATTTTCGCTAACTAAACCGGCAACGCAACAGCAATTAAATCGTCGTAAAGCGATTGAATTGTGATAATAAAACCACCCATCAACACCTGCCGAGTAGGCCAGAAATTATCGGGCCTCGTCTTCGGCGGACACGCGCGGAGCAATTGCTGGAAATGACCTTCTAGGCACGCTTGCTATTGCTCTTGCCGCTTAAAATCAACTACAATTATTCACGCCAAGCCTTATGCGAACGATGTTTCATACGCCACCACATTTGCGCCACTTGTTCCGCTTTTTTTGTTAGGTTTTTTTTTTTGGTTAGCCGCCGTGTCTTTTGCCTTCTCTTGGTATTTATTTAACTTTTTTCTGCCCAGCTTTTGGCAAAAAGCGGCGCGACGCTTTACCTCTCGATTCCGAGACCGGAGCGATCAACGACACACAACGATCCATTCACTCCCATCATATGGTCGAGTTCCTTCCATTCGCAAACCGTTTCTGCTAGAGTGTGGAGGCTATGTGATTTGTATTTATTTTTTGCGCTTTTCCTTCAGCGTGGTGGTGGTTTTCGGTTCATTAATTCCATCACTATCAACTCCCCTCCTCCTTCTCCACTCTGGGCCCTTCCACATCATCCCGTCGGTTCAGAGAAGCCTAACAAATTTAGCTTCTATTATAAACACGTATATATGCCGCAGACGGCTTGTGGGAGTTGTTGGGAAAAAGCGATTCTCTTGCACAAACCGGATAGAAAAACTGGCCGACTGGCTGATGGAAGAGGAAATGGGATGTCTCGGGGTCGAGCGTAAGATTCTCTCGGTCGTTTGCTCATTCGTTCGGTCTCGATGATATTCTCGTGGAACACTATCCCGCCCCGGAGCTCGGTGAAGCGTTGCGCCGCGCCAGGAAGACCAGAAGTCAACGATCATAAAGGGCACGGAAGATGAAAACAACCACTTACTCGAGCAGTCACAGCGCAGTTAAACGCACCCGTAACGATTGAAGAAATGAGCCTAATAATAACTAACAAAAAAAACTCGCAAACATCCTCAAAGTTCGCGACCACCGTCAGCAACAGGGGTTCTTCCAAACCGCGTCCTAAGCGGTCTCGTAAGTGTTCTCATGTACCACAAGTACGAGAATTTGTGCAAACACATGCAAAAAATCGAACCAACTAGTGTGTACAACAGCAACAACAAGAACAACAACAAAAAACGCACAGCAAAATCCCAAACGGCGCAACAACAGATGGTAGATTTATGCTGAAGATACACATGGCTCTTTTGGCTGGCTAGCTGCTGGTGTTGGAGTGGAGCCGACGACGCAAAAAAAAACAGGCACAAGTTGAAACATAAAATTATGGTTAGCGTATATAATTTCGCTTTAACAGCGACGACGACGACAGAGCAAATCCTCCCGTCGTATCTTTTCGTGTCGTGTCCAAGTGGTAGTATTTTTGTTTTTGGAAGAAGTTTTTTTTCGTTTTTGCCACAGGCTCATCTTCCTTTTTGATTTAAAAAAAAATAGACACACTTGACAGCGTTTCTTCGTTGGGGGTATCGCGCAGTACTTTACATCCTAACGGTCGGTAGCCATGCCGTAAAGCTCCTCCTGTTAGTGGCAACTGATCGTACTTATTAGAACTGTCGATCGAAAGCGATCGGATACTTCTAGTATGGACATGTTGAGTGATTGAGATTAATCTTGCTTTCATTAGGTAGATAATGATTTTAATTTCAATGTTTGCTTGTTTTGAGTAAACACCAAATCAATCAAAAATCACCAGCAACTAGGCTTTCTACTACACTAATAACAGGGATTTGTCTGTGTTCTGTTTCTTGTTATTTCATCCACATACAAAATCATTCATTCTTAAAACATCTAATTGATCAAGTTGTAGACTCGATTCCTTCTTAATTTTCCATAATTTGATTTTCGTTTTTTTTTAAACTATTTTCATCGGAAAAAAACTACCATTTTCTCATTAGCTTTTTTGTGATTTTTCGTTCTAAAAGTTGTATGTATGTAAAACAATTTGTTCGCATATTTTTTGTTGAATTATAAGTCTCTCAAATCAAACACTCCATCGGCCGTTCAGTGTTTAAGACGCCTCCATCTCCGTAAATTACGATACGATAGACGATAGTTGCGATGCGATGAGTTTATGGTTCGATCGAGTGCGGTTAACAGAAGATGAAGATAGTAAAATAAATAAATCCAACACCGTTCTCGCCCGGGGGTCCCACCAACGAAACAAAAGCCAGTACAAACTGCGAATGTTTGCGCTTATGTGCCCGTATTTGTGCCATCAAGGTGCAAAACCGCATCCATAATCACCAGATGCTGTGTTGTACTATATACAACCGCAACTCGAGCACGTCTGCACACTTGAGCCCTCCCCTTGTCCACCCGTTTGGGAGGATGTATGAAAATGGCAACGCAACCGCAGGGCAGCTTTTTTCACATGCTGTCGCGCGCACACGACCGGAAAGGAAGGTGTCCTGCAAACCGGAGGCACCTTTTTTTTGGCTTTGGACGACCAATACGATCGCACCCCCGCTCGCCGGGCGATCCACTGCTGCTAATCAAACATTCGTACGACCTTGATGGCCGTGGTCGCCGTTGTCGTGGGACAGCTGCTGCTGGAGGCGACACGTCCATGCGTCGTCATGTCATGGCAGGTGAAACAAAATGTCGCGGCAGCGACGTCGTCGATCCTGCGAACTGAACATGTAACGCAAGAGAGACACAAAAAGCACACATAGCTAGAAATAAATACACACCGTGCGCATGTTCACTGCAGTTTGGCGCATCGTCGGTGGTGGTGGTGGTGGCGTTGCTTATGGTTATGCTGATGCCGCGGCGGGGGAAGAATCGATCGATCGGAGCCGCGCGCGCGTACGGTGCCGCATTTTGTCGACCGAAAGGATGACAAAAGGGGACCTTAATTGGACAGGTGTGAGTGTGTGAGTTGATGGGTGAGAAAAAGGGAGAGAGAAGGTTGGCAGGAAGGCTGCCGAGGTCAGGAGAGTATAGGAAGGGAGGACCGCCCAATGGTGGTAAAACCATTCGCGTATATGCGCACGCGCCCGTCCAGCGCTAATGAGTGGCCTTTTATTGGTGGCATCGACGATCGACGCTGGTCGCTGGTGGCGGTGGCGGTGATGGTGGTGGTGTTTGGTGGTGGCTGCAGCCCTACTCCCGTGTCGCGGGGGGTGGTCGCGTTCCGCAAGCTGTATAACCATTATCATTAAAAACCACAAAGCATGCGGCGGTTTTTGTCCCTTTTTTTGGCAGCTTCGAGCGGGCTTTGTTTCGGTCTGCTCGATACGTGTGTGCGAAAACATAATCGAATCGAATCGTCGTCCGGCGGTGGCGGCGGTGGCGGTGGCTGCTGCTGGCCTTTACCACTACCTTCGTTAAGCGAACCAAAAAACAAGCACTCACAAACAACAAACCTGAAAACTAGACGTACGCCATTTTTGACCCCAATTTGTGTCGCTTGCGCGTCAAAATTGTGCCTATAGTCAAGTTGAAAGACGAAGGGAGAAGGTGGTGGTCGATTTTCGGATTCCCTCTTCTGCACCCTTGTCGGTGGAGATGGATTGTGGGAGGAGGCTGGTAGTGGGGACTGGTCCTGGGGAGTCTACCGAAACCGTACAAAATACGCGTACAACTCCAGCTCACACAAATATTCACCTAGCACGGTCGTAGATCAATCTATTGTTGACACACCGGCTCTCTAACCACCTGGCAAGGAGGAGGAGAAGAAAAGAGAGGCCTAAGGGAGTTGGGGAAAACATCGAAAAGGAAAGCGCCTTCACACGGAGCGGCCACTTTTTGTTGTGTTTTTTTTTTCTTTTCTTCTACCGCTGCCCCACTCCTTTATTATTATTATTTTGAAGGATTAATAAATTCAATACACCTTCACCAGCGTTTGTCTGCTGGACGTGTCTACGGCCGGTGGCAATCGGTGCCGTTGGGACGGTGTGGGTCAGATCAGTCACCCTCTGCTCCCCAAAACCACCACTCTCCCAAAGCGCTTTCATAGACCAAAAACCAAAACAACAGGTGTTTGATTAATCGAAGATAAAAAGGAACGCCAGCGGTTGGAACAACGGCAACGACGGTACGAAGCAAGCCAGCTCATCAGAGTGGCCTCTTCTTTGTCCTCTTAACTCTCGCTCTTTCTCGCCTTCTCTCTCTCTTTCCTTTTCATTGAAACGCTACGCAACAGGTTGCGGGTGGATGTCTTGTTTCGCGGTCATTCTCCCATCAAAACCTGCTGCTGCTGCTGCTGCTTTGGGTTCGGGAAACCAGTTCAGGGAAAGATGAGAAGATGATGGCGATGATGACGATGGTTAGTTTATGCCATCGTCGTCTTCGTCGTCGTCGCTGTCTTCGGTCCGTCCGTTTTTCCCTGCCGCTTCGTATAAACGCTTTGTTTACAAACTGGGATACAGTTGTACGTACGAATTGTTCGTGCTCTCAACACTCAAACACGCACTAACACATGCACACTCACTCAGCTTTCATCTCTTCCTTGAGCGCGAAGAGAGTATTGCGGTGCCTGCGTACCAACCAAATACCAATCGTAAAAGCTTACATAAAGCGGGTTCGTGTCTTGCTTTCGGGCGATCTATGACACGGTGAAGTCTTTCGTTTCAACGCTGGCTGGGGCGGTGCAATAAAGCGCTCTAACAATTTCATTAGACCACCGGTGGCCGCGGTGGTGATGGTTGCTATTTCTAGACAAATTTCGAATTTCCATATTGGCAGCTAATTGTTTTTCCACCACTTTATTATACGTTGCTATTTTTGGTATTTTTAAACGGCTTCTTTTATGCCTTTTTTGACGCATTCTGCGAGCGTAAAAAGTATCAAATTTCAACGCCTTAGTACGGTTTGGTTTTCATTTCGTTTGAAATTACTGCTACGCTCGGGCGGTACCACGAAATGTAAAAAACCGTCCAAACAATTCAAAATTAACTAGTCCCGAAACGGAAAACCTGTTAGACCGACATCCATAAAAGGTCTTGTCTAAAGGCGGACTAGCGCAGGGGGCTCTCTGGGCGGGTGTAATATTATTAATATATCATTATTAGGTCGCGTTCCGCAGTACCTTCGTCATGTTTGGAGGCTCTTTTTTTTGGCAAAAAAGTAGATGAAACCCTACCCCTGCATATAAGGATATACGATTTGGTGAGGGCGGGAAGGAGGAGGATAGAGCTGAGCGATTTACTCTCGAACTACAAGATGGGGGTGGTGCTCGTTTCATGTGGCGCGTTTAGGTTCGAGATACCACCACTCAACGGACGAAGGCTCTCCGGTGGCACAACGGAGCCCAACAAGGCCTGCCCATGAGGCAGACGGGCGCGCGCACGTTCGTTCGCATACGTACGAGCCGCCGGCCCTCGCCCATAGATGGATTGTTGATTTTTTCCTCACCGCATCACTGCACACTCCCCCATTCTCTCTCCCCCCTCCTCCCTCTTCGCACACCATCTCGAAGCCCACCGGTTAGGTCGTGGTCCTGCTTTTCAACTGCTTGTGTGATTTTGTTGTTTTTTTTTCTTCTCCTTCTGTTGCTTCTCTATCTTGTCTCCTTTTATTTCTAAACCACGCGGTGCTTATTGGCGTAGTGCTTAGTCCGTTTCGTTACTCCTACACCCCCTGCCCCGGTTCCGCCATCACCCTACTGCTTCGATTTCGATCTTCGTTCGGTGCGCGGGGCCAAAAGTCTTATCCCGATGGCCTCCGGCGGCACTGCGGGCTGCGGGTTGGAACCTTTCAGTGCCTGTGAGGGCGCTCGCGCTGTTTGTGTGTGTGCATTACGCACTTTAGTCTTTCACCGCGTCCTTCCGTGCCGCGTGTCTGCCCGGATCTTGAAGCCTCCCGCAGACAGGTTCTTCTCTTCAATGCGGCTCATCACATTCTTCATATATAATAGGTCGAGGTTTTGTGTCCTCCTTGCTAAGATGTGTTGTTGTTTTTTTTTTGCTGTTTTTTCTCTCTCTTCATTCGTTTCCTCCACAATTCTTCAAATATATATCCTCTTTTATTTTATTACACCCTCGCATAGATTTTACCATCCCTCTCTGCACATCGCACTGCCACTTGTCTACCGTACCGTAGCTATTTACTAGTAACCGGTACAGAGAAAAAGGTCTTGCCCTCTGCATGGCTCAAAGAGTTGATGTTTTGTACATTTCTTCTCATTTTTTACTGTGAGTTTCTGTTTTTTACGTCGATTCAATTTTTTATTGTCGAGCAGAGGTTTTGCTCGTCTGTTATCAGCTATATTCGGGTTTTTATTCACTTATTCTATTTTTTGTATGGATTTTCAAATCTCCTAAGCGTCTTTCGGTTAAAGGTTCAGGGACTTTTAAATAAAATTTCGGGAATATAAGCCTATACGCATGCTGCTGCATACCTTGGATACGAATACAATAGCATGAAAAGAAGAATGTATTGTACACCTACGCACATGTTTTTAGGCATTCTTGTTGAAATATAAATCTTCAGGCATTCTTGTTGAAATAAAAACGGTTGAAATATAAATGAAAAATATAGGAATACGTGGAATCCCTAAGTTTAAATTTTAATATAACTTTCGAAATTCTAATAAAAAAAATAGTTTTTTACCGTTTTGTCCCATCTAGGATTTTTGGATGGTTTGAAAATTTAGCACCAGTTTTAAGATTCAGTCCATGTTTATTTAAGGTTGTGATTTCACTATTTTCATGTTAAAATACATTTACATTTTATTGTTTTAGGAACAAACTAAATAATAACCAATCATGAGCATAACATAAAAACTCCTAGCAAATAGTGAAGAATTAATAAGATTATGTTGATTTTTGTTTGTTTGTTTGTTCAAATTTTTAGTTGGTTCTTACGATGAGTTTTACCATACGTTTATTAAACAAAATATAACTATGTTTTTTCAACAAGTTTCATGCCTCGTATTTAAAGTGAATCTCATGCAAAACATGTTTTCTCAAGCTCATGTTTTTCTATTGTTTATGTTTTGTTTCGTTTTTTCTGTCTGTTTTCTCCGGTTGACGCAACAGACAGTCAAAGACGAAAACAAGCAAACGCGTTCAAACACAAATCGATGATCGCGTTCCACTCACCAGCAGCTTGGTGCAAAGAAAAAAAGCGCAAAACTTGCGGAGAAAATCCCATGCAGGCTCTATTCGCTCGAGTTTGTGAGCTATTTATGAGCTGCTATCGGCAAGTGGAGAATATTAGCTGCTAGTGCTGGACCTCCAGATTAGTTACACCTTCCTCTTCAAGTGTTCACTTGTTGGCAAGTTTCTACCACTCGTCGGGTCGGGTTCAGTCGGTACGATCGAGGATCATTGTTTTGTTGGTCGCTTGACGACTTCTTAGCGCATCACAAATCTATTCGCCGATAACGAGCCTCAGATATTGTAGCCTGGTCGGTACGACTTACCTGTTGGATGTCTACCAATTGTTCACTTCACGTCGTCGTTTGGCGCGTCGTAGACGTCGATTTTGCTTCACGGAATGTTACCTCGGCCGTGGTGCATCTGGCGAACAACACAAGTGAATGGTAGAAATAACCTAGACCCGGTCCGGCGATCCGGACACGTTCCTTCTTTCACCTCGTCCCATGTATTCAAACCCCCCTGGGATTAGCATATTTATTGCGTTTTAATAAAAATTTATGTTTCGGATAATCATTGGGACAGAATCCCGTCGGGTCGTCGTTTCCTCTCGGTCTGGGTCTGGGTTTTGTTATTAATTACATAGGCGCTTAATTTATGTCCCTTTTGGGTCAAACGACCGATCGCTTCTTCCGGTCGTGGTGGCCCGGCGATGCGCGGGTGGGTTTTAGTTCTTCCTTTTGATTCTGCTTTCCCGCCTGCTTTGGACCCGGTATCGAATCGTTATGGAAGGAATTCATCAAAACTCACGCGGTTGGAAGAGGAATTGGAAAAGGAACGGATTGAGTTTTGTTTTTTTTCCATTCGTTGTTTGCGCGTCCTCGTAGGGGGTGTGCTTTCCACGATGAAAATGTGACGTTTGTCGCCCCATGGTGGAGCTTATCACAAACGCAGCATGCGGCGAATATTTCTCTTCTACATCCAGAAATATTTAACATATTTTCCCATTCCTACTGGAGTACGTCGTCAGCACTGTTTCTCTTTCTTATTCATTCACAAACATCCGATCGTACGGGATCGCTGGGTCGTAGAAGCGATTTTGCATGCGCACAAGCACATGTACGGGAGAAAGAGGAAAGGCAAAATGACGGATAGCGTTGTGAAAACCTTCACATGAAGGTGGAATGGAATGGAACACAAAAAAAAAACTCGAAAAGAGTAGAGGATAGCGTTGAAAACGAAAACAACTGTGCGCCGAAATTTGATTAGTTAAAGTTGTCAAAACTGTAATACTCTACCTTTCAATCATTTGATCGATAACTTTCCAGCACTAATTTTTGCTTCGGAGGAGAGCTTGCAGGTAAATTTTCCTTCTCGATTTTTTCGGAGGTGGTAGCAGCAGCTTCACGATCATTTCGCTCTTTCTTCGTGCCTCGTGTGTTGGCGTGTCAGAGAGTTTTTTTTTTTTGTCGGAGAAATTATTTCTCCCTCATCCCACAAGCCGTACTGGGAGCCTATCGAGAAGGTAGAAAAATAGCCTCCACCCACAGTGAGGTGGAAAAGGGAAAGGATTCGAGCTGCGGCCGGCAGTGGTTATGGTGTATGGCGTAAGTAAATTAATTTTTCATCAGTTACGCTCATCTCGATGCGCCCGTCCCGGGAGGGGTTTCTTCTGTGTTGGCCCCCATATTTAAGCTCTTGCAAACGAATTGAGGCTTCTATTGGATGCGGTCATTGTTGCTGCTCGGTTCGCGTCCTTGCGCCCGGCCGCCCTAGTGGGCAGTGGAGGATTCGTATGTACCAAACCATAACGAAACCGAACCGGGCGAACCGTAAAATAGATCACTAATCAGCCACACATCAGCGAGGCCGGCCAATGGCAGTTGGGGAAGCGAGCGAGCCCAGCCACGAATACTCGGTGAATCAAATCGAACACACATCGATCGGAATATTATGATTTTTTTTTCGTCTGCCTCTACACGATTTCGAAGCCGATAATCTGCACCTCGCCCCATCAATGGGCGATTTCGAACGAGCCACCCGATTTTGTTATAATTTTCTATCGCAACGGATTCGATCTACCGTAACGTTTGACAAAAGCTTGAATTATCGGGTGAAAGAAATTTGCTCCGATCATATAGCTCCCACATATAATTAAACAATTAATCCTCCACCGGCAATCCTCCGTCGTTGGTATTCAATTACGAGTTCCGGGACCCGTGGCGAGAGGAAAATTCATTCAAAAAAGATAGGAAACTGTTTCATTCATAAAATAACTGCTCTTGGCATGCTGCACAGTTTTCGACGGTGTGGAAATTGTGAATGAATTGCGGTGTGGAATGCTAAACGTCATGAAAGCATGTAAATATTTACGTCATAAAATATGGAACAATGAATGATTGTTTGAATCGTTTTTTGGTATGAAGACTTTATAATTATTTAACGTTAGACAAATTCACCTCTTTTTGGATCCACTGTTGAAGTTATTTTTTATATTTGAATTCAATAATTCAATAATTACATTCCATAATTATCCAAATATGAGTAGCAAATTCAAGCTGACTACTAAAAGTCACGGAAATCAAATCAGGATTCGAACCTTTTCTAAAGGTTCTATATCTCTCCAGCGCTCTTGAAAGCACCTGGCGAATCCTAACACAAAAACAAGCAGTTTGTACCAGCCTGGCAAGCATTTACGTGCTACCAAAAACGCGCACACGTAATTGACTCTAAACGATCGCCTGATGAAGGATACCTCGTTCCCCAGCACCTTAACCAGAGCGGGCTTTGTAAACGATCGTTCATCTTACGTGTTTCCCTCACACACAAATAGCTCCTGCTCCCATTGCTATCGCACATGTAGTTTTTTATGATCTCTCTCGCCGATTGCGGGTGTTCAAATTGGACTTGTGGCAGGAGCGGTAAGAAAAAAAATCTTCATCTTCTACCACTTCGACACTCCATGCTTCGACCGAACGTCAGCATCGACCTTCTCTCGCTTCGCTTCGCTTCGACCACAAAAAAAAATCACACACCTCGACAAATTGTAATGACGACGGTTGGCCGCACCACCCGAAGAAGCCCAGCGAGCGAGAAAAATGACCAGATACAAATCATCGTTCGCTGCGCGTTTATTGTCGGTTTCGATATTTCCGCATGTGGTCCGCGGGTCCGCATGTGTATGTGTTGTGCTTTCGTTTCTTCTTCGTTCAGCCCACCCCCATCGAACCTCCCTTTCCCTTCTGTTCTCATATTATTAGCAAATTAGAAATGAATTTGCTGCCACTGGTCGGCGGGTTTTTCGTTGGCGTCAGCAGTGCCATTGAAATTAACTGCCTTTATTTGGCCACCACCACCACCACCACCACCATCACCATCACCGTTCACCATCGCCCCACTTACTAGTGGCGGGTGCCGATCACGACCGCCTGCCTTCAGATTTCCGCTTAAAAGCGCTTCCGTTCTTTTGCTCCATCGCGAACGGAATGGGTTTGCTTATAAGTTTGTCCTTCGGTGATTTCCCACAATGTTGCTGTGCAACGGCAGCCTGCGCTGGGTACGACGACCGCTGGCAACACTGTCGTTATGCGTGATTTATTGATCATTATCGATCTGGGAAAACAATCGACCGGTTCGATAACGATTTGGAAACGCGCGCTGTCAAGATAGATTGACATCTTAAACTATATCTCAACTCACCACGATAGGTTCTGGGATATTATTGAACAATTTGTTCAATGTGAAGTGTTGAAGTTTTCAAGTGAATAAACTCACAAAATTGTTCAAACATGTTTTTAAAACAAAACAAAATATTGTAAGTTCGGTTAAAACAAATCAATGTTTGTCGAACTCATTGAAGTAGTGACCAGATTGAAAATGTATAAATAATGTTGACAAGAGTGTATTTTGTTAATTGATCAAAATGGAACAAAATGATTTATTGAAATTTGAAATTGAAATTGAAATTTGCAGATTGAAATTTAAACAAATGTTGTAAGGGGTTCCTTCTTTCCTAAATAAACCTAAGCAATTATTTAGAAAATCTTTAAAAGTATGGTTTTGGTGACTTCCAGGCTTCATTTGTAGCAGAAATTGGAAACACTTTTCCCAAAACTGAGAGAGTAATATGGAAAGATTTTTTTATGATTGCGTTTATTTTTAATTATACTTAAATATAGCTAACATGTTCATACAGTGACTTTGCTTAGCACTAAAACATTAAGCAAAAATAGCTTAGAGGATAATTTCCTGTTGCAATTAATTTTGCGCTTGTTACCACGAATTTGGGTCAGGATGGCATGGCAGAAAGCTGCCAAGCCGATCGCTTTTTGCTCATTAACTCTTATTGTGGTCTGTCAATAAGTACAAAAATTGTCGTTGAATAACTTGTTTTTCACCCCTACGATGGTCTTTTCAACGCATCAAGAGGAGACATTTCGGATGGAGACGGGGTGGCTAGTTTTGGGAAGTTGGCCAAAATATAGACCGAAAAGATTTCCTCCTCCCTCTCTATGTAGAGTACCAGACCGCCCCCACCCCGGTATCGCTTTAAACACTGCTCGGAAACTAATCTTAGAGCTCCAGTTTAATGATTTTACTTTTTCTTTTTTGGCTTCATCGTCTTCGTCGTCAAACAGCATGTTTTGTTGTGCGGCAACAAAAATGAACCTACCGCACCAAACAAAAGGCACCCACCTATCGCCGGCTTTTTCGGGTGCCACCAGGCAGCCACCGGGTGATGAATCTCAATATAGCGTGAAATTTTTAATACTTCCCCTGACGGGCGCGCAAGCGAGCAATAAGTGCCCAAATACGGCGGGTGCCGGCGGGTGCGGTGAGCCATAATTTTCGTTTCCTTCTAGCGACGCCTTCTGCAGCGCTCGAGTGGTATCTTAAGAGACGAGCGGGGAGTGGTGGTGCGGGAAATGAAAATTTACAAACCTATATCCACCCACTAATCACGAACGTAGTACACAGCGCGGGGAAAAGAAACCCGGCAGAAGGAGTTAAGCGATTTGTTGATGTGTTTTTGCTCTCGGCCTTTTTTTTTCGTGTGGCGCTTTTAGGCTCAAAAAATTTCCGTTTCGCTGAACGGAAAACGAAATAATCGATTTTAGTCGCGACTGAGCGGGGTTCCACGACCGAATAAGTATGTGGTTCGGGTGGTACCCAAATGTTTGCATCAAGAGTGAGGAAGAGCGCTCACAAAAAAATACACAGTCGATGACGACAACGATGAACGCTCGCGCGCGACGTCGCTAATAGAGGAAATCATTAAAATTAGATAAATAATTCAGAAAAGAAACTAAAACACGCTCGACACAAAACCCACCCCGACGAGGAAGCAGCAGACGACGACAGCAGTATCTTGAACGAACGAAACCACAAAACCAAACCAAATCTGAGGCAGACGGTAAAAGACTTGATCGCACGGGAAGGCAATAATTAAGAAGCAAACGCTACCGGATCGAGGTGCTGCCGACCGCTGCGGGTATTTTATAATCCTTCACATCCTCACGTGCAGGAATTGTCGAATTTCGGTTCACATCCACCCTCACTCGCTGAGTTCGACCCATCGCAACCGATAAAACGGAAGCCCCAGCCCCAGAAAACCCGCTTCACGATGTGTGGAGGTCATAAAACTGTCCCACACAGGAAGCAACGCGAGCATCCAGAAATGACCAGTTGCCCGGCCCTTTGTGGTTCGCGGGTGTTTTCGTTCGCGTTTTGTTATGCGACAGAGCCCCTCGCCACCTCTTGCAGCCTCCCCGGACATCTCATGCACCCCCTCTCTCCTAATTTAACGTTCACCGGTTTATATATATATATATTTTTTAATTACATTTAATATCGCATGCTCAGGTGTAGTAAACGGAACCCGGCGGGACGCACGAAACCGAAGCCAAAGGTGTCGACGAGGATATATGGCCTGGTTTTGGAAGTTGGGCCCGCGCGAGCCTAAGGGCGTTTTGGTGGGTGTGGAGCCTTGCGTGTGCTCCCAGCCGGCGAAAATGTGTGTTTGTGTGCGTGTAATTTTGTTTCATTTTTTTGTGTTTCTTCCAATTTCGTTTTGAAGCTTTTTTTCTGGTGCATTCAGAACCGTACAAGCCTCAAACGATCGGCCTGCTGCGGACGGGAAGGTATGCCTGCCATTTCCTGCCGTCCCGTTGGGTCCCAAATACTCGTTTGGCCACTCTGTTTTCATTATAACGCATTTTCATCGAATTCGAATGCGGAACGCAGGAATGCAATGTCCCAAACATCGATTTTCGAATTGGTGATCGTATTTCGGAACGATTTTCTGGGTGGAAGTTTCAGCCATTCCTTCACAAGCCATGTACTAAAGAAATTGACAAATTATCGTTTATTTAATACCTATGGAATAAAAGGGAACATTCAGGTTTTTGGGAATTTTTATTTTAATAAAACCTTGCGTCGTTTCTGTTTAATTCTCGATATCATAGCTCTTTTTTGATTTTATCCTTGGATTAACGATTACGGCAGTTGTTCCAAAACGTGTTCCAAAAACATTCCGATGTTTTGCCTCCACTTTCGGTCGTTTTATGTCTTACACTTCATGTACTGTTTCTGAACTTGTGAAGCGCCGCTGTTAGAACAGTAAAACGCGCAACGATCATAAAGATAACCCCCCGATCATTTCATACTAATTTCAAATGCATAGCTTGGCAGCAATTAAGTTTTTGATGTAATGTCATCCACAAGAAAAAACATCTTAATCAAGCATCAAGACTTTTAGACCGCTCCCACGCAGACTTCTTCTTGTGGTTAAAAACTATGTGGTTTATCCAAGAGAATGCTACAAGTATTTTTCAGAGAAGCTTATTATGTATTAAAAGGTACACACTTTTATCCTGTCCATGGTTCGCACATCAATGTCCGCTGGCGTGAGACGTGGGTGAATGCACCGTTCAACACCTTCTGAAACGGATTTGAGCTTTTCTAACTTCACTGCGTCTCATCTTAGCACGGACAGTTAACTATAATTGGTCCTCAGAATAAATGCGTTTTTCTTTGGCCCGCAAAGCCTTTCGAGAATTGGTTCCAAATGCTGCAAAGCACCACTACCAACCAGACGCGGGACGTTAATTGTTTCAAGTATCGTACTTAATTGCACTTGACACCTGGTGTGACAGATGTGATTGCGGGTCCGAACCCTCACCCGCTCGGTCTTCAACGATTTCCGGATGTCACGGGACGCGACGGACGAGTCGCGTGTGTTGAACCGTGATGCCAGGTCGTGCTCTAGGAGGTGTGTGTGTATGTGTATGTGTGTAAAGCTATGGTAATAAATGTCAGCCCTAGCAACAGGTCCCGACCACGGCAGCAGAAGCAGCACCCCAATCAAGCGTAACGCGACGGAGGCGACGACGGGATCTAATGACGTCGAAACATGCTTCCTCCTCTGCCTCTGCGTGTTGGTGGGAAGAGTTTTTCGGACACCGCGGCACACCTGTCCGCTGGATTCCAGCAAAACCGGGCGAAAGATTAGCAGAGCGAAGAACTGCTGCTGCCGCTGCTGCTGCCCCGTCGGAGAGTGGTCAATGATTTATGGCCGAGGGATGGCAATAAATTTCACATTTTTGTGCCTCCCATCTATCGTCGGAGTCGTCGTTCGGGGTCTTTGGGGCGGACACTAAGTAGTTGTGTGTCGGTGGGTATAGGTGTACGTCCCGGAGTGTTTTGGTTCCCATCGAAGATCCGGTGGTCCACGGGACACATTAAATCTGTGTCACATGGGCAAACAAACCGACACCGGGGATGAGAACGGGAAGCGTTTTCGGGCGTTCGGAATCTTCGCGGGGTGAAAGTTTCACCGGGCAGCATGCTTCTCCTTCCTGCTGACTCTCCTAGCCACGCTCACACGCTATCTCGGATGTTTCGGGCGGGTTTCCTTTTGGATTTCATTGGGTGTTGGCCGCGGCAACTGAAGTGGGCTTCGGAGAGGAAGCAATCATTCGATGCGATTGGCTACTTCCCGGAACGGTTTGACACTTTAGATACCGTCCGCTATCGGGCCGGGTCCGAAACCATTCTATCCGCTTTTGACCCCTCATTATCGCATCCGCGCGAGCAATGAAATGCATGCCTGGGATGTCGTATCGGTGTACGCTTCGGCGTCTTGCACCCGTTTTGCTTCATTCCTTGCTTTTTTTGATTCGTTAATGTATCCGAACAGTGTCTTCCACCCGTACGCAGCTGAAAACTAACGCGTGCTACTGCGAACCGCTTCGAAGTCGCACTTATAATGCCACGATGACTCAAGCCGCCATCAGCTGGACACGTTCCACCCGGGCAAAATGCAGAAGAAAATCAATTTCCGCTTCCCAATCCGCGCATGAGCGTTCGTGGGGTGTAGATCATCAGCCCACAAGTCGCGCCCAGTCACCATAATCGCAGGTGGTCGTGGATGCCTGCCGTGAGTGACCCAACCGATTCGCAGCAGCAGCAGCATCAGATACGTCCAAAAAATTTCCAAATATTGGCACCACACGTACGCGGACGTTAGCTACGGTTACGCAAGCCCCCGAGGTGAACTAGGGCGAGGAAGATCTGTTTTAACGCCCCCTCCCCCCGGTGGGGAGTCAATCGCGTTGACTCACGACCCTTTCATAATACGCACCTGAATATCAGGCCATTGCCTGGCGTGAGCTATAATTTCTGCCATTTTATCAAACCCATTAAACGGAGGGGGCCAACTGTGGTGCCCTAGCGGGTGGTTGAGGAAATCATCCAACAGCCGAATCAAGGCGTGATTTTTACGTCCACTACGAGCACCCGCAGGAAACGTTCAACATGATCAACAACAATAGCAAAAAAAAACACACGCGTACACTGCCTCTTGTTACGAAACCGACCCCGGTGAATCCAGGGGTAGCCAACGCAAAATCGATCAAAAAAGAAGATGCACTACTGCAACAGCATCCACCACTAGCGAACGTGTTATAAGTTCACTTAAAATAATCGATCCAACTGCGGTGCGGGACGATGAGGGTAGAGGGTGGAAAAAAATCCAAGGTCCGATAAATCGATCGTTCAGCCCCGATTACTCGAGCATGGTTGCGTTTGAAAAAAGGGAGCTGCCCAGTTCGGTACGATCCGGCTACCATCTGTCTGTGGGTTTTTTTCCATCTCTCTACTCCCCGTTTTCCAATGTTACATTCATTCATTGACTTTCGACTTTTTGCAGTCCTTTTCTCCTCCCTCCCTCCCTCTCTTCCAGCTCACCATAAACAATTACATCGTTTTATTTTAATTTTCCTAAATTATTGCAATCGAATCACAACATTTTGATCGAAATAAACCGTGTACCGTACCGAGAGGCGCGCGCGACTGCTGCGGTTCAGAAATAATTTTTTGATCGTCCAATTACTTCGATTATCGCCGCCAATTATCTCCGGGTGGCTCCTCGGACGTGATGGGGTGTGGACGTGAGGCAGCGAAACTCGAAAGGGTTACAGAATTACATAAATTCTGCTGCTGCTGCTGCTTCTGCTGCTGTTTGCTACTGACCGAATCGAAATTCATTTTCTTGAGTGAATCGCAGACGTTCGGTCCGTCCTTGTCGAGTGACAGATGGGTACGGCTTGTTGAGGAAATGAGATTTTTTTTTCGCTCAATCTCTCAACTCCCCCTTATGGTTGAATGTCGTTACCTTGGATATGGTTCGACGTCAAACTTGAAGTCGATCAAATGATCGACAGGTGCTCGCGCCTAGAATGGAGTTGCGTCGTACGGCTGCGTGCGGTGTTGGGGATCATCAAATTATGGATGAGCCAAATACGAACTGAAGGTAAACTGGATGTGAAAAAAATATTTGATGCGAGATGACCCCGCTTTTGGATGCAGCATATATTGTACATTAGAGGAAGTTACGCTATATGAAGAGTAATGATGACATTAATACAATTTGTGTTGAGTTTCATTCAATATGTGTACATATTGAGTTTCATCTCAAAAATGTTACTACCTACCAATTTTTACTCAGTACCATATTCGCTTTGTACTCATATTTCTTATGGATTAGATATCTTCTGTTTTAGCCACATTCTACAAAACCCTCTTTAAAACATCCCTTAATCAAAAATACCAACGTTCGCAGATCCTTCATCCAAGGACAAATATTTTCCCATCAATTCATGCCGAAGAATTTGCTTTCGATCATCACAATCGGTTTCCTCTCTTAAGCCCCCCTTTTTCAACATAACGACGTTCCGATCCTCGGCGTCGGAACACCTTTTGATGCCTTTTGTCAAAAGGGATCCGAAATGGAGAGCAGAAACTTAAAAAAAACGAAACAAAAAGCCCCAAAAGTTTCTTTGTTGGTGGCAGCCCAAAAGCTTCCGAAGCATGCGATTGCATTCTCTGCTGCCGAATCCGCCCGCGGAATCCGTTGTTCAGCGCGGCCCCGATCCGAATTGCGGTGGCGGAGAACAAAACCCTCCGCGTTGGAATTTCGGATTCGGATTCGCATTTGGCAGCGTTCGATTGCAAACCATTTCTCATCGCCTTGGGTCATCAATCAGCGGTAGCAGCAGTAGCAGCGTTTGTTGTGCTCGCGGCAGCCCTTGGAGCTGCCGCGCACATCCTCGCGCACTTGCCAGCATCCTTCACACGACAAGGCCTCGGTCTTACCTTCACCTGTAAAGCCTGGACGCCTGGTCATTTCACACGACCGAGCGAGAATGCAACGTTTATAATAGTGTCGCGATGGTCAGCTCTTTTTTTTTTATTCACCTGAATGCTTCACTGGCAGGCAGAAGTCATCACTTCGCTTTATTCGCGGCACACAAAGGATCTCTCCCACAAAGCGTGCAAAAGGCCTTTGCTGCTCCGTGAACCACGCCGTTCACCGACACCGCCAGCGAAATGCAGCAAAGCATCGATTTCACGTGGGGGACGCGAGAGGCAAGCCACAATGAGACAGCAAGTTAGCGATGCATTAGCGCAATACGGCAACAGTAGCCTCAACCACCGAGCTGCTACCGTGTGCTGATCTACCGCCACTTCTTCCGATCACGAACGCTTCTCGAGCGTGTCGTTCGTAAAGCGATCGCTCGTCCCTGGCTACCTGATTCTCGGGCTGTTGCTGGCTGTATGCATAGAAAGTACTTGCGCAGATTCCGGTAAACCCAATCATCGGTCGATTATCTCGCGTGCCCGCGTGGTTTGGTGGCTACCCGGTGACGAACGTTTGCGTTCGCCTTCCCCCGTCCGTTTCTAATCAAACGTTTACGAAGTTGGCGCCCCTACGAGCTTCACCTCGACCACTCTATCATAGCAAATAAACACAGCAAACTGCACGCAAATGGCTGCAGCAGCAGCATGCCGCTGTTAGCATATCTCGAAACACACGTAAAGAAATCAATATGCCAGCAAAATGGCATGCGGCTAGTCTGCCCATGCGTGTGTGTGTGTGTGTTAGTGTGCGGTGCAAACATTGGAGACTCCCCACAAATGGCTGACCGCAAGTAGCGGGTGTGGCTTCCAGAAGACCTGCTCGTACCTAAGCGCTTCACGATTTTCTACAAGCGTTTCACCGATAAGGCCCCCAAAACTCAACGAACGATGCCACACTTTCGCGCCACCTAACAGCAGCCTGTATAAACTGTAGACCCCCCCCCCCCCCCCATTTCTCCCTCCCCTTCGATAAGAAACAGCGGGCCGTTATCAAATCGCAAATAATGTGGAACACCATCTAAATGCCCTTCCCTGGGTCGGAATGTTTTATTGCCGTTTATTTTTCAGCTCGGTTTTCGTAAGAAATCGCTCCGTCTCACGGTGATCACGATTTTCACCGGGCAGAAGCAGCCCGATTACGAAATGGCGCCATCTTTTAGAGTGTGTGTGTGCACGTGTGTTATCAGCCTTTCTAGCCTCAATCATGCCAAAACCACACCCGTAAGCGTTCCTAACCCTCGCAAACGGTGCTTCGGTGCTCAATCAACATTTACGTGCCTAATAGTATCGTCGTCCAACCGCTGTTCCCCGATTTGTAATCCGAGCGCCGGGCGTTCAACATCCCAGGCAACCCTACTTGCGGGTGTGTGTAACGCGGGTGCTCAATCAATGTAATTACCATATCATCCATAATCGCACCTCATTCTGAGCGGTGGCGGTCACCGCAAAGCCGGCATCTCTGCACCATTCTCCACCGTTTTCGCTTAAGTCGCCGCTCAAGTCGCCGCTTAAGTCGTCCGTTCGGAAGCGTGAACGTGGTTTGCGTTGCGGCTAATCATCGCATTACTCCTGCAACCACTTCCACGACTTGCAGTTTTGTTGCCAGACCCTAACGGCCCGGTACGGTACAGCGAGATCTCCGCCACCGTCGCGAGATCTGCCGCAGAAAAAAAATCCCATTTCGCACGGTTGCCCGTTGTCCGTGTGTCCAGCTTCTTAAGCTACTCCGCACTTATCCCAACTCCCCCCACGAACCGAGGGAGGCGAACGCTTGCGGGCGAAGGTTAAAATTTGCCCCGGCAGGAGCCTCGGCCGTCTGCAGAACGGATGCATTCCTAATCGGGTGATGGGTACGGTACAAGGTGATTTGACAGCAGCGGGCCCCTGTCAGCTTCAGGTCAATTGTAACATATAGTAGCAAATTGCTGCGGGAGCGTTGAGCACCTGAAGGTTACATCCATCTGCTTCGCCAGAAGTCAGAGCTTAATGTCCTTAACGGGATGTAAAACTCGCGCAGCAGTGGCTCTCCTTTGACCGCTCAAACGGGCTCAAATCTTTAACTCGGCGATTTGACGGAATATCCATCACTTATATGTTCTCTTCTCGTTTCCTTTCTCGTTCCAGGTGAGCACGAACAATACTTTGTTATCACGGGCTGGATGTCACGGTCGGATTTCTGAGGGCTGTTGTAAGTCTCCAAGCTGCTCCGGTCCTAGCAACGGACGAGTTCGAATCAAAATTGTCTACGACCGTACGTCCCTGTGCCAAGCCACGTTCAACATCGTTGAAACAATCTTCAACAAACAAGCCCGCGTCGGTTCAGCGTTCCGCGAGCTTACCGAGACAAGATATTTATCAATTTTCACGCCACATCGAGCCGTGCCGTGCACGGTTACAAAATGGTTGCCTCCCGAGCTATCGACGCCATCGGGTCGTCCGAGCCTCGGTAGTTAATTAATGTACATTAAATAATCGATAATTGATTGGGTACCCTTTTTCGGCGCACACACAGAGTGCTTCTGGGGGTGTATTCTGGAGGATTCCGTACCTTAGGGATGCCACAGGTGAGCGAGGCACCACAGCGGTGTGTCACCACAATCGTTGCCGGTGAAAATTTATGATTTCAGCGTGGGCATGTGTGCTCGGTGTCTGGCTGAAGGTGCTAGTCCGTACTTAAAGGCTTAAAGGTACATTGTTATGTCCATCATTGCGACCAAACGTTTGCCGCTCGCGTTCGCTAGAAGAGAAGACTATCCTTGCGGCGATTTAGATAACACGCCTATACGAATCCACCCGGTGGCCCCATTCCACTAGCGCTTCCAGCTTGATTACGGCTGATTATTCGCTTTGAGCGATGGTATTTGGATAATTATCTCCCTATCTGTCCCTGGAGGCTGGAGATTCCTTTCGCGCTGGCTGGTAGGTGTTGTCCGCGATGTGTCTCCCTGCTAACTCCCGTGCACGGAAAATCGCACGATCGGAGCATAATTAGCGATCGCGCCTGCACGAAACGAGCCGGAGGTCTCGCACACCCCAAGCAATGGAGGCTCGCAATCCTGCCGGTGAAGCCAATACCAGGACGACCCGGCATTCCGGCGATCAATCCATCAAATCTCTCTCCCGTGCGTCGGTCATTTGCACCAGTGGATGAACTGTAGCGGAATTCTTCCCACCCCTCTGGGTGGCTGGGTGGTGGTTCCAACAGCAACGAGCACGCGCATACGCACCGACTGGCTCGTTTCGTGCGGTGCCGTGCGAGTTAATTAACTTATAACCACCGCCACTGGGGAGATCGGCCGTTTGGAAATGTTTGGATAAAAAAGCCCGCCGCTCCGTTGTACTCCCGCACGCAACATCATTTGTATCCCGCGACACATATTGTATCTGCTGCTGCTGCTGATGATGATGATGATGATGATCAGCGCGCGGTGTTTGAGATGAAAATTCGGGAGCCCCCGGGACCCAGTCGGGGGTGCGTGTGTCTAATAATGCGCAACAATGGCGCAACGGTTGACGTCCACCGGCAGCAACGGGCGGGCACCTTGCCTTTCACCGCACCGTTCGCGCGAATCGGACGCGCACGCCGTACGGACACAAAATTGTACAATTAATCAAATCCGTGCTTAATTACAGCCGCAAACCGGGAGTAATCATCTGCGATGGAAAGTACCCCTTAGTGGCAGCGGGTGCCCGTTCGTTACGACGCTGGGTGCTTTGGTTCTCATTTGCCGTTGCGGCTACTGAGCACCTCGACTTCAGCGCCTTCCGGTTCGAGCGCGCAGGATTATGGAGTCCCGCCGGTCCCATTGTTTGCAACTCATGCGCACCGGTGTACGCCAGTGTGCGGATTACCTTCAACCTCCGTTACGCTCGGTAAGAGCACTTCGATCAACATCGATCATGCCTGACCGTACGTGCTGGGCCCGGCCGGGTGAGGTCCCTTTGTTTGGGGCCAACGAAGTCATCCAAATCAAGCGTCGATTATCAATCACCCGGTGGCTGGACCGAGCAGGAAGGACCAGTGTGTTCGATGGAGCTGCTGCTATTGCTTGGCGGCAACTAATGGTGTACCGAAATCGCGCCCGGGCGAAAGCAAATGACGCCCTCCGCAGTGGCGTTCCGTTGTGCTGGGTTGCTGGTTGAGGGAAGAAATTATCGTATTTAAACGTCAAATGATTAATTTGACCAAGGTGTTGACCACCGGGCAGGGCTCTCAATCAGTCAACGAAACGGGCGGCTAGGGAGCGTATGCTAACTTCCGAACCCTCCTTGAGTCATCAGCCTCAGCACTGTCGGATCTAGCGCCTGTATGCACGCGGCGCGTCCAGAGAACTTCCAGACACCACCAACACCGCAACGCACACGCGGGTCGCCGCCGGTCGGATTAGCGGGCCTTTATGACGACGCTAATTTGGCTGTAAGCTTTTCTAATCCGCTCGTAAATCGCTTGCTTTGCTCTGGCTCATTTGTGGCCAGCGGAAGGCTCCCTGCAAGTCGCACTCGCGCCATCGGGTTGGCCATCATCCGGGACGCGAGGGTCATTGAGAATTGGGCATGCTTGGAGCCCGCGCTCGACAGGTGTCTTCGCGTGACCCCTGCTTGTGTAACCGTCATCGGCTCACTACAAAACCGCATCGCGGACGCCGAAGTCACGGGGAGTCTTCATCAAAGGCGTTTTCACTGCAACCCGCTGCGGCCTTCAGCCGCGGCTGAGCTGTCGAAAATGAGGATTTAGTTGCTTGATTTGACCGCGAGCGAGCGTTTATTTATTTACGTCGGGTTCTGCGCTGTTTTTTTTATTTTATTTTGCATCGCCTAACCCCCGTACGCCACAAAGTCACACATCACCGGGGTGATCGAAACAGCACAAAACCTTGCCACCGAGCCGCTTGATTTCGTTTGCTTCGGTACCACAATGTGGATCATCGATCAATCATCATGTAGCGAGCGCACGCCGGGGGGAAGAGGGCGTGATGTTGAAATAATCACGCTAGATTTTAGGAAAGGAGTGTTGTGGAAGGTTTTTTTTCTCTTCGTTTGTGTTATGTGGCAAAATCGATGTCCCATCAATCTTAGACCAAGTTCACATGATGCAGTCTTAGCGAAAGGTGGATTAAATAAAAAAAAATAATTCAAAATTAGCAACAAATCTTATTCGCCATGTCTACGTTGTGATGTTAGCGATTGAAGCCGTTTGCAACATTCAGGACAACACTCCAGGGCCACATATTGAAAGCGTTTGATCCAGACAAGGTCGACGATCTTTACGACGCGCTGATCATTCACACTCACCCTTACTGTGCGCAGAGCATCGCAGAACGAAACCGTGCCGCCACACAGGAAGCTGGTCAACAAATCACCTCCAACGAGTTGATTGTAGGTTAATGCGAAAACCGACCGTATGACAACAAAATACTCCTGTTTGCAATCCATCGCAATCTTCGCGGTTTATTCTGCATCGATCTTCATTATAGGAAACGCACAGCCCAGCGGAATGTTCTCTCCAAACATCGACGATTTCTATTTGCCATTACTGATCGTCTATCCAAATATTTACCGGTACGGTAGCTCTACACCCACTCTCCGGGAGGGGTGTGCATTGCGGGTGCAGTTTGCAATTTACTTCACCGCAAAAGCCATTAGCAAGACACCGTGCACTGTGCTGTGCTTTTTTGTCGTTTCGGTTTTGATCTTCTCCTTTGCCCAAACATTAGCTTTTGCTTTCCTTGGTGTGCCAACTAAATTCTTACCCTATTGTAAAGCGGAAATGAGTACTGGCGCAACCGCTGGCACAGTGTCCCTGGTGAGAGCCGTAGGTGGACATTGTTTTTATTCTGCTCTTTTCCTTTCATGTTTTTATGTAATATTTTATGATAATTATGAATTTTTTGGCAATTTAGTTGAATGAATAGATAGAAGAAAAAACTATGGATTTTGTTGTATTTTAATGTTTTGCAGTTATTTTATTTTTGCTCTCTGGATGCTCTATTGAGCAGAAATATCGTCCATGACTAAGAAACTTTAACATCACGAGCAGCGTTTTTTAGAAGAAAAATACCTCAAATTGAATATTTCTCACATTGATTCTTCATCCTCAATGTCCACCTTTTGAACACGGTGTGGTGTCTGGCACGAACGGGTAAATATGCACATGTTCTGCTTGTATCAGCGTTAGCAAATCCTGTTTGTGACGTGCAGCAGCACACCCACCCACTCGATGCGGATGCATTTTCCGATACCGCCTCGCCACCCGCGACCGCACCGCCTAGCTGGTAAACAAAACAATTCCATCTTTTTCACCCACATGCACCAGCCAATTATTAAAATACCATTCACCGTACGTGTCGCCGTGTGTCGTACGACGGCGTGCCCCTTTTCTGTGCACACGCGAGTACGCGAGATCGGTGCATCTCCCGGTGAGGCTAATGGGGTGCACCGTGCGGTTGCTGCACCACCGTGTGCTGCACCTGCGATGGTGATCGGTTTCGCAGAGGCTTGCCCTAGGAACCATTTGGTATTGTGTGTGGCTAGGGTTTTTTTTCGCTTCGTCTCGGATGTTTGTTTCGTGTATGCCTTTTAGACGCGGTCGGACTTTCCACGCTACACGCGTCATTGCATTCGCTAATGCTTTGCAGTTTGCCCATGCAGCATCCAATCGCGAGGATTAACCACGATGAAATGGTTGATGGTACCGCGAGACGAGGCGGAAGATGCCAGCGTCTCCCTCGCGTTTGACAAAACAATAATAAATTTGCATGCATTTCAGCTTCCATCCTGTACACTCTTCGCTCGATTGTGCCAACTTTCAACCGTTGCTGGTTTGCGGCACTAGAAACGAACCATCGATTAGCGACGCTGGAAGTGAGAGGCGTCTGTGACACTCCCACGCGGGCAGGATATAACAGCCCCAGACACTGATAGCGGAGGAGAATAAAAACGATTTCTCTTTAATCAATTACTTAACTACTTCACACGGGCTTTAACAGGTCACTTAATCGGTGGCATTTTTCTCTCGACGTGGCTACGAACCTAGCGAGCTTTACAAATTGTGTACTATTCGCACTAAACGGTCGTATCGGTAGGACTCGATTTGCGGAATAACTACCTCCAATCAGTACTATCTGCTTGCCTAATTTGCTGTGCCAGCAGCTGCTTGATGCGAGCGTTAATTTATTAAAGCATTTAAGCGTGCGATTGCCGCAGCGACTCCTGGATCGTGGAGGCCGTGTTTTCTTGTCGTTTGACCAACTGCTGCAGGCCCAGACAACGTCTGAACCAGTGTCTTGCGTCATTCTTCTCCCCGTTCTCTTCCACACGGGAAAAACAGAACTCTTTCAGATAACAACCTTTTTCCAGCTAACCTAGCCACGATCGTTTGGCCGCATGCTTTTTTGCTCTGTGTCCCGCTCACTCCCTTGTGTGCGGTGGAATGTGTCACACGGTGCCAGTCCAGCCAAGATTAACGATCTCGCATTAGATTTATTGGCATTAATCGGTTCCGATAATGGTTAAATTTAGACAGATTTCCCGAACGCAACGATCGCGCGCGCACGATGGGCGAATTTTTTTTTCTTTGCGCCTGAAGCTATGCAATTGCACGCTCCGTTGAAGAGTCGGCGTTGGTGTGTTGGCGGCGATGGTGTCGATTGAATTCCAAATTCCTTCCAGCTCTCCGCTCCCATGACGCCCCCCAGGAGTCGCAACGCGCTCGCTCGTCGGGAAGAGAGTTTGTTGACTTATTTGGAGGTGTTGAACATATTTAGCGTTAGTCGTTTGTGTGCTATTTTCTCTTCAACCCGCTCCCAGGCGGGGCTGTGGGACGCGAGCATGGAGGATCGTTGCATGCGGCGGAGGATCGGATGCAAATAATTCTGCGCCAAAGACAGCTTGTCGCGCGCGCGAACGCTCGTCTCCCTGCGCACTGGGCTGTAATGTTAGTTGTTTTCATTTTTCATTCACTGACGTTGAGAAGGTGTAGGGTGTAGCGTGTGGTGTACTTACTTTCTCGTCTGGAGCGGATCTTTAGCAAATTCTTTGCAAACGAACGCCATTTCGCCGCACCACTTTTTTAGACAGATTAATCGATGTTTTTGTTTGTTAACCAACATTTTATTGTTGTGAGACCTGAAGAAAAGAACATTCCCACCCCAACACTCCTCGTTCGCTGAAGAGTTGTATTCCACCGCTTGACACTGCGTTTAATTAATTAAGTTCTATTAATAATTAAACCGGCTCGATGGCGTTGCACTCCAACCGGGCCGGGATAGGGTAATGCAAGTCCATCGAATCTAGTACCGTTCGATCGATCTACTCCCGAGTAGATGGCGACGGTGTAGTGCGTTTGTCAAAGTCCATCGAAGCTTGGTGTCGAAGTTAACCGGTCCTGCCGAGCATCTCGTCCCCTAATTGACTTCCCTTACTGCCCGATATTTAGCGTTTCCTCCCGCGAACGGAGACACAACCCACTGCTGCGCCCCACCAGACCGGAAAGTCTAATCGGCCACTCGACGGCTCGTAAATTCTTGGTGACACTTGACACTGCCGGCGACCGTCCCGAGTCCAAACCGGGTCCGGGGAGCATCTGGTTCTCGGAACGAATCGCACCGACCACCACTTCGCCTTCAGGTCGCCATTGTCCTCCATGGAGATCGCTGACTTCCCGGCACGTCTTGCAGGACCAGCTCCATTGCCCGTTCGACAGGTGCAAAGCCGCTGTGCGCGACAAAGTATGCTGCTGCGACGCTATAATTAGTTACCAATATCAACGTCTGCGCCATGCATAATTTGGTCCATGAAGCGGGCGTGGACGTCTCGGCCGATAATCTCTACCCGCCACCCCGAACCCGCACCTGCATTATCGGCTCAGGGCTCTCAACAATGTGCACACCCTCCCGGACAACAAGAATCGGCTCCCACGAATCCGATCCTTAACCTCGGCTATCTCTACCGTCACATCGAACCCCGCACCGAATGCGACTGTCGACGCAGATGACATTCATCTTTTACAGGTCCACACACCAGACATACTTATACTTGTGGGATGCAATTTCTGCAGCCATGGGATGCTTCAGCACCAGCCCCGAGACGACCAGACACTGCACCCAAGGGTGGAGAATGTGAAGTCGCCTTTTTTTTTTGTTTTGTTTTTGCTTCCTTTTCGTGAGTCTGTGTATGTGTTTTAGTTTTGTGTTCTCCTTCTTCGCAATGCGTTACGTTGCAGCCACTGACAAAGGGACACATCGGAAGGATGGGTGGGAGATTTGAAGGGGAGACACCGGTGGGCGAACGATTCGGGCCCGGGGGTCTGCGCTGTGCAATTTCTGTGCAGTTTTATAATAAAGCATAATTTGTACCGCCGCCGGTTGCACCTGTTTTAACTCTTTCTCGAGCTCGGTCGAGGTCTCACCGTCGCTCTCTTTCGCTCTGCTTCGTACTCCTTCCAAGATCTCGGGCTTGTGTGCCACACTCCCGCATAGGTCTTCGAGCAAGGTCTTGACGCTCAATCGTTCTTTCGAGATTTCTTTCCACCGTTTGCTGCTTGCTTTGTTTTGTATGTTGCAAACGCAGCACCAACACCAGCAGCAGCAGCAGCAGCATATGCACTGCTGTCATGTCCGCGTTATGCAGCAATGTGTCTGCTTACAACACCCGCACACACGGCGCTTCCCGCCCCGCTCGCACATTTGTTAACATTTTATGTATGCTGATGCACGGATTGGCAGACACAGTTCCCGTGATGGTTCTTTTTTGTCTCGAGCCGCTTACGCACATTTGGGCCTCGCAAGATGTTGCGACTTCCGAGATGGCAACGAAACGTATCACTCCAGCAGCAAACATTCTGGATCGTTAAATCAAATAATTGTATTTAATTAAGAAACACATTCGAAATTTCAACGATAGAACCACGCACACGGGCCGGACCAGCCTGGCTGGCTCGCGCTTTCTCATTGCATACTTCATTTGGTGCGCGAAATAGAGATTCCGCCGGTGGCCAATAATAGAGCGAAGCACGAGGAGACAAAAGACCAAACCCCGGCGGTGGTCGATCGTCTCGAGCAAAATGAGCTGCATCATTCCATGCCGTGCGGCGGGTTCGCTCTTCCGAGACCGAACCAAACTTTCGCTGCGAATTCCACCGACGCGAACCAAGGCGCGCGACACAAAGACAAAGCCATGGCGGGATACGCCGCCGCCGGTACCGGAATTCATTGTGCGCCCAGCGTACCCGACCGTACCGCCTGATGGACAACGCGATCGCGGATCGTGACGCGCAAGGTAGCGAATCTGGCCGCTGTTGGTCGATCGCCGTGTGCACACATGTGAATCATCGTGACTCACATCTTCCCGGGGCTGACATTTGAGACATGTCCCCTCTGCGCTGGGCGGGCAGGAAGATCGGGTGGTATCGTGAGGATCGGGATAGATCCTGTGGGAAACATGTGAGAAATTGACTTGCCAGAATTAATCTGCGTCACCGTACGCGAGACGGCGACGAAGATGCTGCTACTCCCGCACACAGACGCACCCAACGTAGGGGGCGCATCTGCGTGTCGCTACTTGTCGCGGTGTTGTCAGCCCACGACACACGGCTACCCTTCGCCCACTCCCCCCCCCTCCCCCCGGTGGGTGGTGGGTGACGAGGACGCAAATTGAATCTAGCGTGCATACTAATTGCACTTGCCACATGAATAATCTCATCTCGTCATTAATTAATTTCGAACACGCAGAACGCCCCGCACCCCGTGGGGCACCCGTGACCTGACATGACGAACCTCCACCCGCTCCACCTGCCTCCCCCCCCCTACCCATGCGTGATCTATTTTGCGCTACTCAACACTGTAATGGAACATTTCCTCCTGTCCCGCGGGAGCGGGTTTTTCGCCGCAGATAAGATTCGTCGTCGATCCCGGCGGCTACGTGCCGGGGACGTCTGGGGTTATATGATCAATTAAGAAGGCCTCCCCTTTCGCCCGCTGCACCGAGGCGCAGAAGGAAATTAAGTCTTCTGACATTTCAAATATCCTAGAGTGAGTGAAACGAACCCTCCGCTTCTTTCCCTTCTCTCACCGGGCAGGGCACAGAACGCAAAATAAAAACAACACCGAACAACACTGGTCCGTTTGCGGAACACCCGAAGTGTCTGCGTGTGTAGGACGTAGTTAATACTTGTCCCGTCTCTTACTTCGCACATGTGTGTGCGCGTGTGTACCAACGGGGCGCGTCAACGGCTGCACGGGCTAGTGGCTCGGTTGGTGCGTTTCGTCGCGCTCGGAAGGACACGCACAAGGAAGATCGGCGCAGATGGGCAGCTCGTTACAGCTTGACTGACACTCCGATGGCGCCAACGACGACGAGCGAAACGTATAATCAAATTTCCCAACAGCAAAAACAAAAACAACCAAACACACAATCTCTGCTACCAGGTCGGTAACCATTTGGAGGCATAATTTTGTCAACGCGCGACTCTCCACGCCTCTGCGATTGTGATTACGCCGCTACTCACCGTATTGGGTTCGATTCGTGCGCGATCCCGTGACGACTTATTTGCGTCCATTTCGATAGCAAGGAAGCGAAGGTGACAGTCGAATGAATGCTCGGTGAGTAACGAGTCGTGACGATCTCGTTGCGGTGTGAGCCATGCCTGCATGATCTAACGGCATGCTTTGTCAAACGTTCCATATCGACCACGCCGACATGGAGCGACGTTTAATCGTGGATTAATTAAAGTTATTTAAATCAGATAGTTTGCTGCATATTGGTTTCGTTTGTCCCTGTGCCATCATCCACATAAACCAGTTTATTGGAATGTTTTACCGGCACGATACAATGGTTTCAGATTTCTTTACACTTTTGGTTAGTTCAAAACACTGCCGCTCGCTCCAAAAATTTTCAATTTTTATACCTAATTTTACAACACAACAATATCGATTGTATAACATCTTGGTCAAACATTTAATGCATAAAAAATTCAAAGCATTTCAAATAACCACATTGTAAATTTACGAAACAATACATTTTACCAAAGAAATTAAAAAAAAGTTTAATAAATCTACGCCAATCTAATCATTAAAAAACAAATAAATATTACGCCTTGAAAGAGATGAATATACGATGCGTGATTTGACAGGATGCAAGGAAATTCACTCTAAATTTGATGCTTATTGTGCTTTGAATTAATCGATAGATTTTCTCAAAATCAACACAATAATCCATGTTCTAAAAGAGTTCTCAAAACAGCTTCTGTCCAAAACTGCTCCTGCAGCGCAGCAGCCATTCCGTTCTCTTTCCCTTGCCCCACTTCCGGTGCTCCGCCCCGTTTTTTCCCAGATTTCACATCCCAATGCCAACCACCTACTGCTTACTGGGCTTGGGACGGTTTTGTGGTTGCTGCCCGACTTTTGACGCCACGCAGCGAACGACGGCGACGCCGGGCAACACCGACACTGGTGCACAACAAAGGGAGAGAAGAAGTAAAACCGTCACGCTCGTTTCTCAGGGAACGGAGTAGGATAAAAACGTAAAATAAAGTGCCCACGAGCAGTCGCAAGGCCAAACACTGGTGCTGGGGAGGGAGACGAAGGGATAGAGCGAGGGAACTGAGGGCAGAAGAAAAAACAGCAGCCACACATGCATGTACCACCATACCGGACCATGTGTTGGCAAGTGCGGAACCCGAAGCCGGGGTTGAGGAATGACAAGAAGCAAATATTTTTATTTATTGTTTTATGTTTTATGCTTTTATCTTTCTGCTGCTGCTGCTGCTGCTGCTACTGGTCCACGAGCGCCCTTTCGAGCGGCGACGACGACGACGATCCCATCCTGTGGTCTTCGCTTCTACCGTGCTGCCTTCTGAAGCATCGAGAAAGAGATGCACACACAGAGCCACGCGGCAGGAACATCCTTTCGCACTTGTTTCATGTCTTCGTGGCGGGAGGACCAAGGCGCATCGTGTAAGGGACGGTCGCGATTTTTTTTCCTTCCCTTTACACGCGCGTGTATGCTGACGGTTTTTCCCTTTCCCACGTGTCCGGTTGGCGAACAAAAATCATCCTCTCTTATTGATATCATATTGTCTGCATTGCGCTGCTGCAATTTTCGCCTCCATTGCCGCGATTGTGGCATTATTTTCACCGACGAAGGAGGGAACGAAGCGTTCCGGATTCGGGCGACACCCGGGCGCACCGCCACCACCAACTTTTATATCCTTGAAGCACACCCAAGCACACGCGGCGGGACCGCTCGATTGCCCCACTGGTGTTGGTTTGTTCGTGTGCCCGTTGTTAAGTAATAAAGAATAAAACCAATGCAATGGAAGCGCTTGACGAGAAGCCTGGAGAGTCGTGGGGATGAAACAAAACGTGATTTTATGACACCACCGTGCAGCACAGTCGTTTGCAGCATTCAAAACCGCATATCAACATATGCCGAGCGTCTACCTTTCCCTCAACCCGCTACGCAAGCACGGACGAAACGGATGATGGAGAATTTATTTTCAATAAATTTTACGATTACGCTGCAAATTTTTATATCGAGCAGCAGAATCAATCGATGAATAATTTACACGCCCTTATGCTTTTATTCCACCGCGAAATGCTGTTTACTTACAGTTTATGGACATAAAGATTTCTTCTTCATTTTTTTCATCAGCGTGGCACAAGTAACTCCCCTTTTAGTTTTATTATCTACCGCAATGGGAGCTCACTTTCGGGATGCCTGGTGGAAGAAATTGTGTGATAAAAATGCGCTTATAATCCTGTCTTCGTTTCGGGCGAAATTTTGTAAAAAAAAATTTAAGAACAATCGTAAGAGAGTTCTCAAATCGTGCATCAATTCGTGGCGTAAACATGTTTTTCTTTCGTTTTCAAAACCGCGACCACAGCAGCAACCGTAAACATTGATTGAGCTTTGAAAGAATACTGCAAAGTGATCGTAAAATAAAATGGGTCATATTTCTGCTCCCTTGCTGAATGCAACCGGCAGTCGATGAGCGACGACGCAAAATTCTTTTAAAATCACTAAAATTTAATTAATCGATTAAATTTCCACTCAAGCAAGGCTCAAAGTGCAGCTGAACGGGATGGATCGATGCCCATAAAATGCAGTGGCCCTGGCCACGAGGGATTTAGAAGAATTTAGCTGTTCTGCCATTTAAATCTTCAACGTTTTTTATGGTTTTGATTTGTGTGAAGCACATTCGAGAACTGGTTCAACGCCTTCCCGCTCCTAAATGGAGGAGCTCTCGCTAATCCAATCTTCGCGCGCTGGCGTTTATTAATTAAATCTGCCTTCGTTTGCGTTTCTCTGGCCAAAAGAAAGCACACCGAAATTTGTGTGCCTGTGTGTTTGTGTGTGTTTTGCACCAAGGAAACCTAACAAATTTTGGACGGAATGGATGGAGAGCTCTTCTGCAACTCTCACTGCAGTGACAGTGTGCGACGGTCCGTGTGCAAAATGCTGTCGAGCATAAATCATACCCAACCTACGAGTACCCCACGGACAGAGACTGACAGCGCTTTGTGACAGGCGCGAACGTTGGGGCAGCGTTGCCAAAACACACACACAGACACTGGCTTGGCCAGGAGCGTCCACCGGTTTTTGCTTCCCGCTCGCAATGGCTCGATTATCTTACGCGAATGAGTTGGTGGCAGGGGAGGGGATCTCAAATCCAACGGACCCGGCGGGGTCGGCTTTCGGTGCCAAAAACTAGCCTAGCGAAAGCGAAAGCAATAAAATTAAAAATATATCGTCCTTAACATTCAACTTTGCCTGTCAACGGGTAGGCGCATCGTTTTTGCTCTGAAACTATTCCGCACCCGGATTCGTTCTCCATGGTGGGTAGAAGTTCCGGCGCGCTCGCCGAGCGAACGTCATTAAATGGAGGCGCATGGTCACCCACAGCCGGCACGACTTATTGTGATGATGAAGATGGCGATTGTGTTTTATTTATACGACCAGTGTCCGATTCGAGTGGGGAAACCGACACTCCGAACGAAGCGAACTCTTTCCGTACAATCTGTATACGAGCAAAAATGAAAAAAAACTGAGCTAAGTTAATTTCTGCCTACTCAAGTCCAAGTTCAGCGGGCGCATCATTTATGGTCGCAATATTTATCCATTTTTGCTTCAGCGCGCGCGATCCACCATCTATCAGGAGTTTATCATCACATAGAACTTTTCCAACTGGCACACTATACTACGAAGAGCTAAACTTAAAGAAGTTAGCATAGAATTGACATGTAAGGTTGAAGAAAAACAGTCCAATGTAAAAACGACACAGAACGGAATCACTAATAACTGCAGCGTAGGAAAAAAATCGGCAGCACTAGTTAACTTTCTCAGCCCGCTCATCATCTCTTTTGAGGCCGCCACAGCTAGGGTCAGAACGGCAGAGACTTTGGCCGGTTTCTTCAAAGATAGAGATAAATCAAAATGCAAATGGTCCCCCGGGAATGATAAATCGAGACGAAAAACCATCCCGGTGATGTTATGCGTCGCGTTGCCGGTCGTCGCCACCTTAGTTCCTTAACCCTTGACATTTTTCGTAGATCATGGTACACATTCACGGTTTGAAGAAAAAATTTAACACTTTTCTTCCACTCCTTTCTGCTCCTTTTCAAGCTGTAAGCTTTTTCTCGCCGTCGGAATGTTCCCACAAGCCAACGCATTCGCTTTTGTACGACGTGCTACTCGATATCCGGTTCCGACTTACAACGAGGCCACTTTTTTGTTTATGTTTGGTTCCGAAAACCTTAAGCTTTAAAGCAAACATACAAACATCTCCCCTTTTCCCTTTATGTTCAGATTGAACGACCAAGAAGTCCAGTCGCTCGGGTGGAACGATTTTTCCAGTTCCCTATTTTTTCCTTCCAACTGTTTCCCGCACCATTCCAACCGCACTGCTCCCACCGTTCCGGTTCCGGTAGGACGTGGTCGAAAACGTAGCGATTGTCCGGTTTTTCGCCAACGCCACGCTCCAACGCACGCATAGTTTGGTTTGAGCTGGTGTGTGTTTTTATTTATTGTTTATTTATTTATCTTTTCCCGTCTATTTTGTATCCCTCTCTCTCTCATTCTCTCTATACGCGTTTTTCTCAGCTCATCCCCTTCCGCTCTCCCGTCGACCTTTTATTTAGTTTACACTTTTTGCCTTTGTTGTTTGCAGCCGTTTTGGGCTGAGATTTCTTGTGATGGGCGCCGTCATTTGGCACCGTGACAAATGCAAATGTGAGCAAATTTTTTGGCAAACGTCGGTCCCGTCGGAAGTCGTGTTTTGGTTTTAACAGAAAAAAGTATTCGAGCAAATATTTCCAACCAAAAGAAAATTATTCAGAAAAAAAAATCTTCTTCTAATCTAATTTAATGTTTATTCATACCGATTCCGTTAAATAAGATTATGCTCCTCATGTGTGGTTCTTATTACATCGAAATGACAATTTACAAAACCGTGACTGCAAGATCAACAGATTTAGTTCAATCTTTTCAACACCAACTACCAGCAACAGAGGCTGCAGATCATCAATATGGGTTGCACAACAGAAAAAAAGATCAAAAATAAATTACCTGCATTGACATGGAGAATCATGCTAATCCTTGACTGCATCCAGAGCACAGGGGCAAGCCAAGTTCATTTTCTGCATCACGTCCATTTAGTCCTTTTTGTGTACCTCAATCGCTCAATCTCGCTGCCCACCGCAGTCATTATTCATCCAGCCCGGGGAGAGCTTCACTGCACGACGACGCACAATCAAGATCGTCATTGCATATGCACCAATATCAACACTATCAGCGCATCGGTATGTGTGTGTCTGCATGTGCTTCTGTTTTGCGATGGCAGCGAAAGGAGTGAGTGAGGAAAAAAGCATCAGCATACATCATCGTCAGCTCGAGCTCGGGAACTGCACCTCCCTGCGAAAGGGAGGGAGTAGCCGGTGTGTAAAATGAAGTGGCCATTTGTTTCACGCGTGTGCGAGTGAACGTCTACTGTGACGACGCACCACAAGAGTGAGGCCCAGAGTGATTTGCCGATCGCAAAGGCCTTCGAAGCCATCGAAAACTCGTGTGTGACCGGTGCGGTGGAGGTGGTATCCCTTTTTGTGCTGCTCTCGGTCACCAAGAGCACCCATCGCATCGTTTATCAAAAACCATTATAATTTCTACCGTCTAGTTTTCGGGAGGCGCATGCGGCAGGCGGCCTGGGCAGGACTGGGAGCACCCCCGCCATCCTTGAGATGGCCGTTGGCCAGACGCGCTACGTGAACGTGTAATTATCCCCTAGCGGTTCGAACCACACGGCCCCGCGCCCATCCAAACCCATCCAACACACTGCTCAAGGCTCGGGTTGCCGCACATCAACCTGTCGTTTCGCGGAGACCACTCGATGCATCCCGCGACAGCCCGCCCCGTCGCGGCCCGGGAGACAATGCGATCGACGAAGTGGTTTTGTGCCCACTTTATCAACGCCAGCATCGACAGCTACGAATTTGTATGTTGCTTTCCTGCCTCCCTTTTTCACTCTCTCATTTTCCGCGTATTGTTATTATTTTTGGAGCCTTTGCGGAGCCGGTGCCAGTCAGTGGCGAGCATAAAACAAGACCTTTTCATGTACCCGCGGGTGTTGTTTCGTTCGGCCTCCCACAACCGCCGCGTCTTGCCATCGAAAGGGGCGAAATATGCCACCGACTGGCGGCGGCACCGGGGAGGAGGACGGTACGTAAGGAAGAAAATGATTGTGAACAGGAGAACCGTTGATCTGAACGGCCATCGGCATCAATTTTTGTGTCGCGTGAAGAAGCGACCGAAACACTCGGCCGGACCAGCTTTCGTGCAGAACCAACAGCTGTCGATGCGCTTCTTATTTTCGTTTCTTTTCGGTTCCCATCTTATCGTTTGTTTTCGTTGATAATTTTCACAGCATGTGAATACGATGTATGGGTCCTGGGCACTCGTAAGTGAAAGGTACTTGAAAGGTGTCGAATCTTCGTAAGAATCTACGGAGTCATCCGTGGAGGTAGTGATGGGCAAAAATACCACCATAATATTTTCGGAATCGTTTCTGGAGCGTGGGTTCAATAGATTGGTTTGTTTGTCAATGAAGGTCACACAAGCCATAGGATTAACAGTGCAAGTGATTTTACTTAACTTATTTGCAAAAATGCTACTCTATAAATGTTATAATAAACACTGGTTTTTACAAAGTTTAAACATGGTGGAAAGATGAAACAACAATTTATTCCTGTTTTCTGATTCAGAATTCATATCTAAGATAAAGATTCTATTACATAAATACCAAATCACAGATTGGAATCTCTCCTTTTCAAATTGATTCCTAAACATAATTCATGTCCATCTTTTCTATCTTACCTTTTTATACAAGAAATTTAGATTGAGCTCATAGCATCAAGTGTTGATCGATCTGGTTCGATTATTTAAAGGCAGCAAAAGGTTCTCCAGCCTCGAGCTGAAATTATTTCCGAGCACCTATCACGCACAATCGTGCGGGCGATCGTGTTTGCACAAAATATTTTAACATAATTTGATACCCTTCAATCATGTATGCGAAAAGTGCGAGCACGATACAAATCGATTGCAATTTTTTCGGTTCGCACAACGGCCACTATCAGAAATTACCCATCGCCTGTGCAAGCCTGCAAATGATGGCGCCTAAATTATGGTGATGTGCTAACATCCAGTGCCAAAGAAGCACCTCTTCACCCTCTCGATGGGGTTTCGAACCTGTAGCGATCCGGCAGCTGCAAGTCAAGTGCAATCGTGAGGCAGAAACATATTAACATGATAAAGCTTCTTATGATAATATTTGGCCACGGCGAAGTGCGGCGGGTCAAGGAAACGGTTCTCTACGTTCTCCGCTGTAACACGTTCCACCTCCCTGAGCGGATGAGGTGATGGAGCACAATCATTAAGCACCATGCTGACGATGCCATTAGTTCGAAAGGAGTGTGTTTGCGTTTTTTTTTACCGTGCCTATTTGAAGAAGCAGACAAGCTTTTGTCTAACGTTTAGAGCACCACACGAATGGGAAACAATCCGCCAACGAGTGTGGGAGGTTCTCGAAGAAGATACATTAAACCGTTCCATAGTGCCGAAAGCACGCTGTGAATTGCGATCGTATGAATTTGACGGATTTTGCTTGAGCCTGACCTCCTCCACCTGTTTGCACACTATGGGTGCAAATTTGTGAAACGTGACTCTGCATCGAAAAGCCCTCCTATGTGTATGTGTGGCTAATGACCATGTAGTGTTTAACAGGTTTCCGGCCATGCTAGTTTATGCGCAACATTTGCGATGGGTGTCATTAGCGTCTTGCAGTGATATTCGTTTTTGTTTTAAGTAAAGGATTTTGAAAAATTAAATTGATTTTAAAACCTCTCAACTTTATCATATTTCAAACCCAACCTAAATCCCTGAAATTAATAACTTCAATCTTTGAAAATCTGATTAAGAAACCTTAACTAATCTGTCGCATTTTTTGGCGTTTCGGAATAGTCTCGTTCTGGGATGTGAAAGAGCCATGCTTTTCTCACTTAATTAACCGGTTTTTCTCTTTCTCTCCGTCCACCTCCATCCTCAACGTTTATCACGATTTCTTTTATTGTCCTGCGTTTGTGTGTGTGCGTGTGTGTCGCACCTTCCGAAACATCCTTCTCCGGTTGCTCCCTCCGTTCGCTTCCTTGGGCACAATTAAAAATACAGCATCGCAGCTTCCACCGGCCGCCGTTGATTGAAGCGTCCGACCACACGGCTGTGCTTCATCCACGACCTCACAACCGGCAGACGGCACCACCTGCCGCGGCACGCCACTGGGGAACGGAATATCTTAATTATTTAAATTCCCACCATTAAAATATTGGCCTAAATCGGTAGATTTACCACCCTGGCGGAGGCGCATCGGTGGTTCGATAAGCACCGCGATGCTCGTGATCAGCGGCAACCGAAGTCGGAACCATCATCGGAACGACTTCCACCCGTTTTTCCGTGTCCGGGGCGGCATTTCGTTTGTTGGGAAGGTGTCTGCCCAAATCGGTCCTACTCTTTGACGCTCTTTCAATCATCGGACGGAGAGTTTGTTTGCGGGAAACTGTGTCTGCGGCTGAACTGGCCGACCGACAACTGGCCACAGCTTCTATCTCGGGAATTTCGGTTTTACGAGCCCTTAATTTGTCCTCTTTTTCGACCGTGCTGCGGCACGAGTCAGACGAAACAATCAACCTAATGAGAATGTTCGATCTAATCGGGCCCGATAATGATGATCGCTCAGCGGCCATTTATCGATCCAGCTGGGATGTCGTACATTTCCCAAAACCATCCCAAACTAATCTCCTTCTTTCGCTCGCTCTCTCCTTCTCGTTGCAGATCGATGCCCTTGATTTTCTCTTGATCCACCGGCGCTATAACAGAACGACAGACCTAATGACTATGGCGGATGGCGGTTATGACCCAATGGGGCACATCCAAACGGGTCCTCCAAACGCGTACTATCTGTACCAGGTGGCGGCCGCCGCCGCCCTGGAGCAGCAGCATCAACAGCAGCAGCAACACCAGCAGCAGCAGCAGCAGCACCAGCAGCAGCAGCAGCTCCAGGAGCAGACAACCGGCGAGCAAGTGACGGCACGCTCCCGTCCACCGTCGGACGATGGGCACGAAAACAACAACAACCTACCGGCCGCGGCCAACCACAACCTATTCCGCACCGAGCAGAAGAAGCACAAGCGGAAACGGCTGTCCGCGGTGCTGGACAAGCTGCACAACGGCAGCGGGACGATGGTGAACCACAACAACAACAACGTGCTGGAGGCGCAAAACTTCAAGGTCAAGTGCACGGACTCCCGCTCCAGCGCGGAGGACTCGAGCGCCGAGGATGTGTTCCCGTACTCGGCTAGCCCGCGTATCAGTATCAGCCCGCTGCGGTTAACTGAAGGCGATGAAAACAATCCCCATCCGCAGCAGCAGCAGCAGCAACAGCAGCAACAGCAGCAGCGGATGTCGCAGCTGCCACAGGATCAGCAGCTTCCGTCACCCTCGCAGATTCCTCGCCAGACGAAGCTGGACGCACAGCAGCAGACGATGATGCAACCGCTGCAACCGTCCCAGATCAAGCAGGAAGATCAGCAGTACCTGTACAAGCAGCTCCAGTACTTCAATCCACTCGCCCTGTTCAACTATCTGCCGGAGCCGACAAAACTGCTCTACCAAGAGATTGCCCGTCAGCGAAGCCATTCCGACTCCGAGCTACAGCTGCAGCAGCTCCAGCAGCAGCAACAGCAGCAGCAGCAGCAACAGCAACAGCAGCAACAACAGCAACAGAACCCGCCCAAGAAGAAGAGATCCAGCCATTCGGGACGTGCAGCGCAGCGTCCACCGACGACTAGTAGCCGAAGCAGCAACGCCAGCAGTATCAGCAGTGGACCGCACGACCCGCAGGACCAACCGCTCGATCTCTCCATGAAGTCGCCCTCGATGCTCGACTCGCCTAGTCTGCTCGCCACGGCTGTGATCAAGGAGGAGCCGCAGTTGGCCGACAGCCCCCCACCCGACTCACCCCTACCATCCACCCCCGTCGGTCCACCCAAACTGATCGTGAAGCGTGAAGAGCTGCACCCGGACATCCGCCGATCGCCCGCGTTCGAGCATCTGAACGGGCATGGGCCACCGCCCGGCTTCAACCTGAACGTGTCGCCCGTCGTCGAGGAGATGCCACCGGGCTCGGACGTCGCCTACATGTGTCCCGTCTGCGGTCAGCTGTTCTCCCTGCAGGATCGGCTCGCGAAGCACATGGCCTCCCGGCACAAGAGCCGAACCGGTGCGACCGATATCACCAAGTCGTACATGTGCGAGGTCTGCCAGCGCTCGTTCGCCCGGTCGGACATGCTGACGCGGCACATGCGGCTCCACACCGGCGTCAAGCCGTACTCGTGCAAGGTGTGCGGCCAGATATTCTCCCGCTCCGACCACCTCTCGACGCACCAGCGGACGCACACGGGCGAGAAGCCGTACAAGTGCCCGCAGTGTCCGTACGCCGCCTGCCGGCGGGATATGATCACGCGGCACATGCGCACCCACACGCGCTACGAATCGCAGCGCGGCGGTGGTGGTGGTGGCTCGAGCGGTGGCAGCACCAGCCCGTCGATGGACCAGAAACCGATCCTGCTGCCGCTGGTGGGGATGAGTACGGGACGCGCCATCAAGAAGGAGGCTGGATTTGGCGGCGTCGGCGGCGGTTTCGCGCTGGAAGCAAAGACTGAATCGTAAGCAGAGCCGAAATGGCCTCGCATTTGAATAGCTCGGCGTGGGATCGGTCCACCCATCGGACCCTGGCAGTTCCTGATAGGCGCGCGTTTGCGCGGGTGCATTATGATTTCAAATCTTTCCTTTACAATTTGTGTGTTGTTGTTTGTCCGTAACCAAAAGGAAGGCGCTAGCACTAGGCAATGATAGAGCAATAGTAGAGCACGCGAAGTAGAGGACTTTGAGGAGGTAAAACCAACTCGCGATGGTTGTGAAAGACTCCTTTTTCGGTGTCGCTACAATTGTTTCGTTTTCGCCATCCCCGACCGGACAGCCATCGGTGGTGGCCATCATTCCCCGCTAACAAATCATTCGTTCAGTAGAAAGTAGTAACTGTGCGTGTGTGTGCTTCAGTGTGTGCTGGTGCAAGAGATTTCAACAATCCGTGCAGTGCAAAAGATTTCAAACGCTCCCTGCATCATTCCTTCGAATCTACGCAAGTCAAGTTTAGGGTGGCATCCTTCTAGCTAGAACAGGTCGTCACTACGAATAGAACAGACAGTTAGATAGAGTACAAGTCACTTCACATCTACTAGCTCTAGTGCACCAATAGCAAACAAAACAAAACAATTCAACAGCAATGTTTTGAACTACAAAAAAATCGCCTTAAAAACATAAGAATCCGTGTGCCTTATGTCGACGATGGTAACTACACAGGAACCTGCAACTCGTAGTAGCGTAGTGGTGGTTTGAATAACTTCAAACAACACCTCAAATGGTAGTTCATTTAGAGCGGAGTGTGTAGTGGAAAAGAAGATCTAGTATAGGTCAGTGCACAAGCTATAAAACTTCTATTGGGGAACTGCCCAAGAGAACATCGACCACCAGACGTACAAAAATTAGCACCCGACAGATGTGGGACCATTTCCTGCTTAGAAAGAGATTCTAGTGCCCATAGCTCAGTACAGTCCCTTCCGATGGGCTTTCCTAATGCCAGCAGCGATATCGCTCCTCTTGCCCCTACTTCTGTCTACCTTTCTCACTTCCTTTTCGAAGTCATTATCATCGCGCTTTCTGCAGTCATGGTCATACCGGGCCCGGAGACTTTGCAACTACCGCATGATCTTAATTTAAATTTTCAATCATGCAAATTGAATATTAAACCCGCCCCGACGCGACCGGGCTGCAATTTCTTAGCGAGCTTACGGCATTCAAAAGTGGCTCGTCCTCGTCTGTCTTCCGCCCAAGACATGCGAGGCCGGTTCGTGTTGGAGCGATTTTTGCTTTCCACCCGCAAAAACAATATCCTTCGGTTTCTCTCGTCCCGGGGCTCGACGCAACGGCATAATGCCGGCGTAATTAGTGTGGAGCATTGTGCAATGAGCGGGTGGTGTGCAATGGTACACGGTAGGTAGTTCGCAGCCCACGCGAACACGCGACAGTAAAGTTTTACCGCGGGCAACGCAACCTGCACGATAGGGTCAGGATTCCAGGAGGCTAACAAGCAACCGTGCCTGCTAATGAGGTCGTTCGAATGTGGGTGGATCATGCAACGACGGGACGCGGTTCGGGGTACGATCGATAAGAAAGTTCTCGGAAGTTTGTATCGTCCGCTAGTACAATACCTCCTGATGCTATCCGATCAAATAGATTCGGTGTTGGAAATTTGTGTCGTCCTTTGCGCGACTGACGCCCAACCGGAAACGATGATCGAAACACCATGGCCACACGACAAACCCCAAGTTAAGGTCGGAACCGTGGGACAGTAAATGCATGCCTGCATGTGTTTGTGTGTGTTTGTGTGAGGTATGACGCAGCCAACTACTAACAGCCGCAATCTGCATTGCACCACCCAGCCCGGTTGCAGTATAAATTTCTCTCGAGCCATCCAGTCCCGGCTATCCCGGAGTGCCCGGCCCGAAGCTTGCTGAAACAATTTCCTTTTTTCGCTGGTTTCCCCCCCCCCCCTCCAAGCCCCCACGTCTCGTGTGAGTGTGCTAAATAATGGTCCCCCGCCGCCGTCATGGCCACGGCCTGAAAAGGACACGAAAGACCGGTGTGTGAAGCATGCAATGGGTTGTAAAGTGATACGGTACGAGTGAAACCGGTTCGTGCATTATCCTTTTACTTTATACGCTCTCTCCCCTGGCAACTCCGCCAACCGACCAGTTGAGGGTGGACAGTTAAACCGAGGCCCCTCAACTCCCGAGTGAGGGGTTGAGGGCGCCTTTTTTGCAGCACAATGGGCGCTACTGAGCTGAGAGCCTGAGGGATAGAACGCCCGCTGCTTCTGCGGGCGTGTTTTGAACTTTGGCGTTTGAACCCGGAACCGGGATGGACCAAAAACTCCACCACTTGCAAGTGTGTCCTTTTCGCTTCGATTCCAGGCCGGTGCGTTTTGTGTTCTCGTGCTCCAACCGAACGCACAAAAAAAAGAATTGCGAGTGAATTATGGCTTTTTAGCGGCAAAAAGCTTCCAGCGTCCGGGATGATACCGTTCGGCGATGGTCGCATTGTGCGAGGAGCAAGCAAGTGCATCACAGTGACGCCGAGCTCGCGCTGGGAGTACTTTTTGGCTGCCCTCATGCTCGTCCACCGGAAGCACTGCGATCAGCGCGTTTCTGCCCCTGGATGGCAGGAAGTGATGGAACGGGGAAAAGTGATGCACGCTCGAAACTCGCTCGTCCTCACGGTGAAAGTTGCTACCGCTCTCTATGTGTGTGTGCCGTGCCCTTTATTCCCACTGGCCCATCCGGTGGACACCGGACAAAGAAGAGTCTACGCAGCGTGCGGAGGTGAATAAATGTTCTAACTTTTTCCGCCGTAATTACTGGTGGTTCCCCGGACGGGGCTGGTTGGGCCGTTTGCCAGGACGACGCCTCGATGCGCCCCGGGTAAGGAAATTGCATTTTTGGCGTCGTCCCCATCGGTACGGACGCCTTCTTCGCGTGATTGTTTTAGGGGATGATTTGCGACCGCGCGTTCCCGTCCGCACGCTATAAACCGTTTTGCTGTGCTGGAGGTGTGCGTTTCCAGCGAGATGCTTTTACCGGCTCCGAGCGGGCCGATGTGTCAACGAGTCAGCAGTTTTTTTTTTTTTTGGGTATGTTGCAAAAATCGGTGGCACTTTTGCTGATGGAACCGGCGCAGTTTGTCCTAATCTCTAAAGGATGGATCCACGGGAGGATCTCTCCCAATGAGCGAACCAAACGAGACGAGGTCTGCGATGCAGCAGCCAATGCGCCAATTATTTACCAATCTGCTTTACGAGCCCTGCGTCTACCGTTCTAACACTGACCTAACCCGTGTCCGATGCTTTAACCCATATCCCGTCCGGTGTGTCGGTGTACCACCGGGACGGCAAGGAGACCACCGATTGCTAATAATACGCTCCGGCTACGATAATCGGCTGATTATGCTCCCATCGGGTGAAGCATTTTGTGGTGCGCAACACTCTCGACCACAGGTTTTGGTTCGCAACTACACACCCGATCCAGTTTCACTTGCTGCTCACCACACTTAGCACCAACGCAGATGACGACGAGGCAGTGATTTTTTTTTTTCGTGCTACCTGTACCGGACTGTGTTTACATTTCTAGCTGTCTCCCACGGCCTCTGGGCCGCTCGGGTAGCTGCGAATGATTTATAGCCCGTACTCCGGTGCTTCGGACTCGGTTGCGCCACCTCCCTGCGGTCAACCGGATGCGAACTTCTTAGCCGGGGCGACTAGCACCAATCGTTCGCGCATTGGCGCTATTTCCTGCGTGACTGTGGTGCAGGGTTTGAGGAGCGGGGAGGGTGAGTGGGAAGAGACTGGAAAGGAAGCGAAAATCATCAACATCATCTGGGAGTCTGGCGCTCTGTTTGCATCATGGGGTGGGTGACGCCATGACACGCTGATCGAAGTTTGCGTAAAACGAGACACTTTAAGACGTGAAGCATTTTAGCCTTTAAGAGAAACAAAGAACCGAACCTATATCCCCGTCGGCGGTTGGCATCAGGCCAATGTGTATATTTTACCTCCAACGTATGCTGTTTTTTATCTTCCCATCCCTCATCTTTCCTTTGCCGACAACATAATCCTTCCAACACTTCCCGTTGATCATGCTGCTGATAGAAGAAACCCCAGGAAGGGACTAATAGTAGCTTGAAACTCGCTTTCGTAGACTGGTGGGTGACTGCTGGTGCCCGCAAAGGGAAGAAGAAACCCTTCCCCGGTGCAATACAATCAAAAACCGTGCGAACGATTCTAACAACAAATGTGCCAAATTTACAGCTAGTGACAAGAAACAGGACAAGCAAGAAGAGCGTAGTGTGCACTGTAGTTGTGCAGAGATTTCTCTTTAGCCACCCATCTTAGATGGGTTCTAGATGTGGTCCGGAAAAAGGAACACAGTTTTAAAAATGCGATTGTAGCAGATGAGCGAACGGCGTGCCAGAAGGTTTTAGCGAGCAGGTGGGAACAGCGCGTGAAAACGAAAACATGCTGCGAAACGAAAGACAGAAACACTCCATGGTAGAACGGTAGAACGGCAAACTGAATCGAACAGCGGCAGAAACATGAAAGCTTGAGCACACGCACACGCAAGCACACAAAAACTACTAGAAGAAAAAAGAAACCCACAAACACACAAGAGATCTCAGATGTAAGAAAATGCGAATTAGAGCTCAGAAAGGCTAGATAAACTAAAAATTAGTACACTTAATGCTGCTGGATGCGCGAAAGGCGAAAAGGAGAACTTTATGTGAGCACGGGCTGGCTGAACCGAACCTCTCCGTCTCACACAACACAGGGCATTTATTAAGAGTTTAAGAGCGCTACTCCACTTTGAGTTGTGTGGCGGTGTATCCTTTTGTATTTTTCCGTGCTGTTCTTTCTTTCTATCGTTTTCCGACTTCCGTTCCGTTTATCTGCTTAAGGAAACCATGCATGCATGCGTAATTTATTTAACGAAAGACCCTCCTCACCCCCAACCCCACTACGTATCTCTCTGTGTCTGTCATTGTAAAACTGTTAAGTTTTCGCCACTAAGCATAGATGTAAGATTAATTTATTGGCGGCGATCGGTGCATGAACGCGAAACATGAGACGTGTACATATTGTGCTGTATAAAATGCATTACCACGACGCTTGCAGAACGTGCGGTGCTTCTCTCACGATCACCGATCTTTACAAAACCACTCTCGAATGGTTGTGTTCTCCGGGAAGGTGAGAGTATTGGTAGTTGAGAATCTTACCTGAAAACATCATAAGCAAAAAAGGGGATTTAATTTAGGACCGCGAAAAAAAAACAACTCATGATTCAGAACGAACGGAAACGGTTCCGCCACACGCCTGTTATGTACCTTAAACAATTAGATTGTCGGTCAAAATGAGCGCATGGTCGCCCAAATTTTAGTAACAAATTTCCAATTCAAAACGATAAACGCTAATCGAACTGTGAATAATTCGAAACAAAAAGTCCGACGGAAACGTTAGCGCGCGCATGGATAAACGTAACATTTATGAAATGTATTCTCCATTCCTCTCCGGGCAAAAAAAGGCTGCAGCAGCAGCGGACGCATCTCGTTGCTCTCTAAGCAATCCCTCTAACGCCGTTAACAAAAAGGAGGAACTATGTTCGCGGCATGCGTGTGCGAAAACAAAACAAAAAATCGAAAACATAATCGGTTTCGTCGATTCTCAAGCATGTCCTTTTTCTTCTAACTCTTTTCCTTTTCTCCTAGTTGCGTAAGCTTTACCACCTATCTATTTTAAACTTTACGAATCTATTTATTGTTCGCTTTACTAGCTCTGTGTTTTTCGTTTGTTTGTTTGTTTCTGCGTATTCCTTACACGTAATTCCTCGTTACTCTTAAACAAAAATCGGCGATCTTCTTCGCTCTACTAAATGCTATTTATTTATTTAACATATTCCTTCAACATGCATGCGTGTGGACGTGTGTTTTTGTGTTGATTTGTTTGGTTCGTTTTATTTTCTATTTCTACACTTACTTCTTAGGCCTCTTTCAGTGCATTTCTTCGTTTGCATGCCGCAGATTTACTTTACTTTCTCCCTTGTTAGCTGTTGTGTGCTCGACAACTCGATCGGACATTAATATATTAGGCAAAATGAAACGAATTAAAATTGTTCTATTGTTCCTCACCGCACCGTTACACCGTTGCACGTTTATGTTGAAGTTTGATTTCTTCGTTACAAACGACGTTTTGTTTATGGTTAACGTTTTGGATGCGTGCGAAAACAAAAATGGTTGAAATCGTGCCCAAGCACAAAGAGATGAAAATGGGCTATTAACTTGAAAAGAAAAGGATAATTTCGGATCGAGGCAGAAAAGCGAAATCACACAAACACTTATTAATTTATCACACGACCACAAGTGAAGCTGTATAAATTCTTGCCCTAGGATACGTGCCCGCCGGAGGTAAAACATCTCTCGCGTGTTACTCGATCGAGAGCCTTTTGTGCGATTAAGTTTTACACATACTTACTTATTTATTTCTAAGCGGTAGTTTACAACACATCTTTTCATTACTATTATGTGTACGTTTGGTTAAGCCGATTTCTCAGTCTAGTGTAAGGCGTGGATGGCGGAGTGGATAGGGTAAGAGCGTTTTCTAGACGTAAGCAGTCAAAAGAAGTGAAGAAAGCGAGAGAAAGAGAAGCGTGAAGTAAAAGACGAACATCCGCGTGGAGGTGAAAAGCGATCAAACGACGGTCGAAAGACAATGATTTTCGTTACGTTGCAGTACAAAATTTTTAGAAAATTATGGTTTGTCTTGATTTTGTCGAATAAAATAAAAAAAGGTTGATTTTTACCAGAAAATCTGATTATTGTTTTCTTTTATTTATTTCTGTTTACATATGATTTTACGTTCTTTTTACGCTCATCCTCGTTTTTGTTTCCACCTTGGTTTTGTTTATTGTTAGTTCTATTTTTAATCTGAACTTATTATCGTTTTTAACAGGATTTTCCAGTGGATCTCCAAAGAAAGTCAATGGTTTCTCGGTCAGAATGTGAGTGTTACTAAAACACCAAACATGGATAGCAAAATATAGGAGTGAAATTGTTACAATATTGTGATAAACTATTAACCCTTAAAGTTAGCGAAAACGATTTCCTTCACGTTATTAAAAATAGCTACTCTCTTGAGAAACTTTGGTGGACGAATGAACCGATAACGCAGCAATTAAATTATATTTCCTAACATAAAGAAAAACCAAACAACAGCGCAACAAAGTGTTTCCGTCTCGTGACATACAATGAAATGTTTATTAAGTGCCTTACTATACGAACACAAGAAAAACCGAAAATCGAAAAAGAATTGCCGCGTAAACACAACCTAACCAAAGACTTCTATCTCGGAAAGTTATTGTAGCGAGTTAAGCGCAGTTTAAACAAAATGATAGCAATATACCGGTGCCGAGGGAAAAGGACGAATATGGAGCCGAACGCTTATACAAATTTTGCTGCTACGCAATTACGCAAATCCCGCAAGTATGCTTCAGAATGTGCCATGAAAAGTTTACTACCTACTAACCGAAATAACAATCGAGCAGCCGAACATTTTACAAGTTACGAACAATTTTTGCCAATCTCTTCCTCTCTTTATATAGTTATCTCAACTTTTTACTCACAACGTGTTAAACTAGCTAACAAATTATTCTACCAAACACACACACACACACACTCACAAAGAAACACAGTAAACGATCCCTCTCACTTTTTGCTCGTATTTAGCCATTAAAAAAACACCAATACCATGTGACTTAAGATTCAGACCTACATTGAAAAGCAAGCAGAAAGAAACCTTCCGGTAATGGGTGTGTTGCGATGGTAACGGATCGCAAGATTATAGTCCCATTTTCTTCTCAGCAGAGCCTCCGAGTGCCTCCTCACCAAAGCATTCCGTCGTCGACTGAACTTTTTCACACTCGCACTCGAAACGTTCCAGTTCTTTGCTAGGATACAAGAAAGGATGTTTATTAATAAATAAATTAATAAATAAAAGGGTTAGGCTCGCAGGGGCCGTCCTTTGCGGCGCACGGTATTTGACAAAGCGATCGCTCGTTACCTTTTGCGGGTCGGTGAAAATTGGACTCGCAAACAGTGCCGGAAGCGAACTAATCACCCCGTAAAAGGGTTCTAGCCGAGGTTCCGCCGCGCACCGCGATCCAATAAATGGGAACGGTCAACATTTGCCGAGTGTCAACACTGAGCCAGCGCTAGAATGGAAATGGTGGATGAAAAACGTACACAATTATTAAGAAATGTAACAGAAATTTAAATAACAATGAAAGCTAAGCAATATTGTGCGTCGCTGCAGAAAGTTTTGAAATCATTCGTCATGGTAGTTCTAATCGAAATGACAAAACCGAGGAACCTGCTTAGATAGGAACGAGCATGAATGGAAAGGAGAGCGGTCATGTATTCCTTTGCGGGAAAAGAGAAAAAATATTCTCATTCGAAGGAAAAACAAAAATAAGCGATCTTTGCAAAAACTTTGCAACGAACATAGTAGAATATTATTAGCAAATTTAGCAAACCACTCAAAGTGAGATTTAAGCAATAGAAACACTCTGTATAAGCGATAAAAACGTAACACCAGGTTTCTGAAGTATTTGCGCCATGAGCGCCATCTTTCTCACAACGTCAAGCTTGTTTTTATGCCTTCGAAGCCATTTTCCACACTGCAACACGGTGAGTTGTGAATTCAACCTTTAAACAGGACACGCAAGGATCGTAACGCTCCGTGGACGGCGAGAGTGTGAACCACAATACCGGTTTAGTGTAAACCAGGCCAAAGTGAATAAAATTTAAATGCATGAAATTATTCCAAACGCGGGGCTTTTCGAGCACGGTGTGCTGCGTTGTGTTTGTATGTATTCTTTTTGTTTTCGTTGAGTGTTTTACTTCGTTTTTCAAAAGTTCTTACGCATCATGCAATGGAAACGCTCGGAAGATGGTAACAATAAAAACAAGAACGATCCATCCAGGGGCAGCGATCGTACCGCAACTGAAGCGCAACGGAACGTGTCCACGGTCACGGTTTCCGGGGTGAGGTTTTCGGCCGCGACCGCGTCCGAAACGTTTGGGAAACTCATTAGCACACCGACCGGTGTGTGCAGGGTCGGTTGCCACCCACCGCGGTGAGCGCGGCGTGGACGATCGCCGCCCGGCCGCCCGTACGCTCGCCTGCTATTGATTTACTGGCCGGGTGGAAGTTGCCGGACCGCGCGACGCACGGTCTGGCGTCATTTATCGTTCGATTAACACCCGCATCAGGGGGTAAACATTCGGTTGCACTCCATTTCATCGTGTTTGCAGCTTGCCTTCCCTTATCTGGTCACCTTCTCCACTTGCGTGGATGAGTGGATACGCGCGAGATAGTTGTTTTCTAGAGCGCAAATGAAAATGACAAATTTCAAACGCTCGGTTCTTTTCTCCCGGGGATGTGTAGGCTAACAGTTCCCATTCCCATCCATTTATCGTGAGCAACCGATACAAAAGGGCTCCAAGGGATGGATGGGCCGATAAAAGAGGTAGATGTCCATTCGGGCGTACAGTTTCCGACTGCCGGAGGAACTGGAGCACAGCAGTACAACAAAAACCATTAGAGGCTTCGTTTTCCCGGGATCCCCACACGGCACGCGGCGTCTTTCGCGTGGCGCACGACCCAAGAACGGTGGGTTCTTAAGAGCCTACATTCGGAAGGCACGTGCTACCTGGCGGACCACCGGCGACGATGTTTGTTGTTTCCCGTTTCATTTCATCGGTTAATAGTTTCGAAGATAAACATGACGAAAGAAATTTTCTGTTTTGTACCTTTTTCGTTTTAATTACAAGAACAGCAATGGAGCAACCAACTCAGTACAAATTTTAAAGACTTATCGGGAAACTCATCATTCAACTCAATTTTCTTATTTTACTTGATTTTTTTAATTAATCATAACTAAAATGGGTTTTAGATGTCTAAAGCTCAAATAAAAAACAAGATGAATAATACTTTAGGTAAGCCACATTAAGCCACTGTTGTGTTAACCCTTTGATCCTAGGGAAAATTTGTATCGTTTAAATAAAAAAAACATATTTTTTTAGTAGAAAAGTAATCATATTCGTAGTTTTGTTACATATCAAAAAAATAAATCATAAACGTTTCAGAAAAGTGTAGAATTCATTATGAAAAAAAAAATCAAGCCATAACGTAATTTACCGATGACATTAGACTCAGTTGCTGTTTATAAAGCCATTTCTATTCGAAAAGTACAACCACATTTTAAGAGGTTTAAAAACTTAAAATGTTTCTATTATTATATCCACAAACAAGATTCATATACCTTGTCCCAGTAACAAAATTTAGAAACATTTATTTTTTCTTAAGCTTTTAAAAAAATCTTTGCTATTTTTTTAACTATATTCGGATAATGATAAAATAATTAGTTCTCGTAGTTTTAAAAAACAAATCTATAGTTCATATTTTTCAATAACAATTGTATTATACATTAAATTAATTAATTTTTTGACTAACCGATAAATCATTTCAGACAAAAAAGCGTAATTTTGAAAAGTATACATTAGATTGCACATATTTTAATAACCATTTCTAAAATATTTCACCCTTAAACCACTAGTATTTTCACTCTACTATCTCAACCCGATTTTTGGATACATATAAATGATGCCTTGATGAAATATTACCGAACAACCACATGGTTGCAACATGCCCAAAACGAACTACACCAGGGCTTGCACGATTTGCCCGATGAATCATAATCAACCTACACACCGAACCGGCTATTGAACTCGATTGCCTAATTTTTCATTTCGCCCTTCTCGTCGCAAAATTTTGCACTCACACACTGCCTACTGAAATCGTGCATTTGGAAGTAAAATATAAAAAAACACCACAGTTCTGGCAATATTGTAGGAAGATGTTGTGCGGAATCGATTTCAATCTATCCACCCCGCTTTTATTTTGTGCGTAGAGGTACCCGTCGAAACGAATTCGGCGATAAAGTAACGAACCGCAGCGGCACGAACATCGAAATTGAATCCCATATGCTGGGCCCTCCCACAGCATTATGTTGCTTACGTTTTCCTTCCTTCTGGAGCGCTACAGGCTCTGCAGTCCTTGGATCCATATTTGGATGCTCCTCCGCTCACTTTTAGGGTGTAAAGTAAGAAGCAAAGTAAAAGCCCTCTCATTATCGGACAACGTTCGTCTGCTGCCAGTCTTTGCTGCACCTTGCAAACCGTGCGGCTGATCTGATCGTGCATATTAGCGTCGTGCTCGTCATCCTTCAAAGTGCATTCGATCCTACCGGAGCATCCCAAAGCACGACACGCGGAGGAAACCTATTAATACTCCTCCCGAGCGAAGCAAAGCAAAACAAAAACGAATTTCGCAATTCCAGCGCAAGAACGCCGATTGCAGCAACCCTCGGACTCATTGTCTGGCCGTTGGTTGGGTGAATTGTTTCCTTCACCTTCCTAAATAACAAAAAAAACGCTGATCGCTCCCACTGCTCCTACGCGAAACAGACCCACCAGCAATCGACCCGGCCCATCCGTCTGTCCGTCCACGCAAAACTATTGGAAGCAACACAAAAACATGCCACAGAACATCCTTCCAGCGGCAATACATCATCGTCAGAAGGATGGATGCGATTACACCCGGCACGCAGGCATATCTGCGTGGAAGGAAGGCCTTTAAAAAATATATGACCCCTTCCCGTCGGACCACTGGACGCTGGCTGGAGGTCGGGCAGATTGGTGCGAAGGTGCTGCTTTTTTATCATCATCCAGGCTCATTCTTGTCTCCGAACCTTCATCGTGCTCCTTCTTCGGCGGGCTGGGATGGAAATTTAAATTTTAAAACAATTACCTTCGAGGGGCCGCCATCGTGGACGGTTCGCCAATCATCCACCCGGTGGTTGCTGCACACTACCTTGCGTGGATTGTTCGCATCCATTCATCCGGATGTGATCCCCGAGGCCAAATCTGCTACACGGCTTCTGCTTCTGCCGTCCCGGCGCTTCCGTGGATTGGGAGAGTAGTAAGCGGTGGTAGTAAAAGACCATCAGTTCCCGCACCCTGCGCGATGTGGTGGGTGCAATCACAAACGATATTACGCGTTTTCACGGCTCCCTGGTTGCAGTATCCATCCATGCCTCGACCAAGGGAAGTTTGTCAAGCAGTACAGGCTGTAGGTTCAATTATTTTACAGCAATAGCTCCAATCAACTCCAAAACGGACACAGTGATGAACGTACGAATAGTTTTAATGAAATATCTTCCGAAAGAACGTCATCTATACACACTTTCTATCATTAATATTTCAACAAACGTTATTTTCAAAAAAATTCTCGTTGTAAAATATGTAAGAAATTTAATTTTATTCTGAATCAACAATTCATTCATGTAAACATGTTTGTTTAAAAAATAATAAATTGTTTATATAATAATGGTTGTTTATAAAATAATTTAGTCTTCTGTGGTATTGGTTGGTATCATAGGTACCCCTTTTTTCCCCGTGTGTTTTCTGAAAACTATGCCCATTTTAAGCTATATTATTTTTAAGAAAGTTGAACATCATGGAACTGGAAGTACTAATGATTTAACACAACGTTATGGCAAACCATCTATTCATAATATCAGCTGCAGTATGCATCTTTTTTATCAGTCTATTTTTTATTACGGCATCGAGAAGGTAAATTTTTTAAGCACCAAAATTCATTGAAATAATAGATGCTGCTATATGCACAAAAAGACACAAATTTTTTAGGTGCTCGCTCTGAATTGCTCGTATGCCTTGGTCTTTTTTCTATTGGTTTTTTTTTGTGTATTAATTATGTTAGGGGATGTAAAAAAAAATAAAAAGCACTTTATTTTAAATACAATAAAAACTTAAAATTAATAATCTAATAATATTTCAATATTTATTTCAATGGTTCTATATAGTGTGAGAGTGTAATGAATATACTCTAATTTTGCTATTGTTTTGTCCTTTTTGGTTGTTTGAATAAAACACTCCATGCACCGGTTCGATAACAATATCTATCTCAACCTCATATCCGTTTACAAATGATACGAAAGATTGAGTCTGATCGCTTACAATCGCTCGACGGCAGCACTGTTCGATGATAAATACGCAAAAAGAATACGCCCTTCCCTTCCCTCCAACGCAACCTCGATGCACACCGCACGAGCCCGGCGAGTGTAAGGAAAATTTATCTGTCCGCCCGAAGGATTTGCCGGCCACGCATTTACCTTTTGCCTTTCGGTGCGCGTAATCGAACCCACCCGAAACGGCTCGTTTGCGGTGAGGTTGCAAGCAGCTTGGAGGAGGCCTACCCTCCACACCCCTTCGGTACGCACTTCTTACAATTCACTAAAAATTAAACACAGACGAACGCGACGCTAAAAAGCGCCTGCCTGCAAACTCCTGCTCCAGCAACAGAGGCAGAAGCAAATTAACTCGCGTACTGCTCCGATGCAGTTGGACGGAGAGTGGCCGTTCTCTCTGCACTGCTTTTGCCCCAAGGGCTTTGTGGGCATCGTTCCCTCCACCGCATCTCGGTGTGGAGGTGGCCCGACGGTAGTTAAACACGGCAGCAGTAACTGCTTCGACGGCAGTAAAATCGTTTCCCGCAAGACGTTTATGTTTATGGTGCTTACTTCTTGGGATGCAGAAGTTTCTAAAGCGTTTATGAGGCGTTTAAACTTAGGAGCTGACAGCTTTAAGTAGACCTATAAAATATTGCGAAGCAAACATATTAATCAACTTACCGCACAAAAAAAAAGCTGTTGCCGGAATAAGCTAAATCGTTTAATCAAAACAAACTCTTATTAAATATAAATCCTTGACCACTTTGTTAAATTCAATAGTCAATAGTCATTTTCTGACATGATCATAATAAACAATGAAGAAGCTATCGCTTCATATCTCAAAAGCACTACAATTCACCGCTTACATGTGAAGTGCAGCCTCTTCTTTTAAAAGCACCCTCACTGTGCACACGAGTGCGGGATCGGATCAATCACGACACTTGAACCTTGCGTACGATCATGTGGCTAATTTATGCGTCACATATTGCAAATATTCTGTCAGTCACGAATGAGGCTGCACCGTCCAGGTGCTCGATGACACCAATCGTCAGATCATGATGCAGGGGACCTTCGCCTTTGCCTGCCCGAACTGTGCCCGAAACATGTGTACGGAAGGCTTGGATAGATTTTGCAACAGCAACGGAGTACCATCACACACATGTTGAGCGCCCTCCACCTTCGAATAAATCATTCGTACCCTGCACAACTAGCTGTAGCTAAAACCCTTTCTAAATTCGAACTGTTTGGGTAGCTCGGCTATCAAAACTGTAGAACGTTAAATGTTTCGATGTTTTTCCTTGTAATTAATATAAAAGCCCCATCCGAACTATAGCTTTGCTAATCGTTTTCGGTGGAAATAATTTCTTCCGAATCGAATTAACAATTTAAAATAAATTAGCGATTGCGAGGATGCGTTGGGTTTGTCATAAATCATCTGAGCCATCACGTCCTGTTTCGATGCGAAAAAAAACTGCATCGGTTGAGGATTGGAGCGTGAAAGACATGCCAAAACGTTTGCTTGTTTCTTTTCCTATAAAAATGCACCTCATAGCAACCGAACCTAACATGTCTATGTGAATGTGTCAGAGTTCTTAGAATCCTTTTAAAGGATAAATAAAATAAATGTGATAAATTATAAAAATTTCATTCGTGTGTATTTTTTTTAATAATTTTTTTATTCGAAATTTTTTATCATGTAAAAAATGTTGTTTATTTAAGAATGTACTTTTCTGCTTCCAACTTTATTCAAGATTTTAGCTTATTAGAATATATTAGAGCTGCTTATATTAGAGTTAAACTCGGCATGTTACAAAACTTAGGCACTTATGAATTTGAAATTCGATGAAATTCGATTTCACCGAGCAACAATGTTTGCTTCATAGACTAGCAATTATACTTTCAGTATGTTGAAGGAATAGCGCGAATCTCAAATATCTTCAACAAATTGTTATAGCTCATTCTATATGTTTATTTTTTTTTTGGTTTAAATATTTTAAAAAATTGTTATTTGATTAATGTACTATCGACTAAGTTATTAATTTGAGGTTAATTTAGGTTATTTTAAGTTAATATATCAAATTTCTATTAAAAACATCCAAATCTTAACATAAAAAATGGACCTTGAAGCATACCGTACCGCCCTTCACACATCAAACGAAAATACACCAACTCATTATTTCCAAGTATGGTGTCCCGGGTTTTGCGAAATCGCATCTACCAAACCGAATAAAAAACGCAGCACTTCCCCGAAAACTCCCACAGGAAATTGCACATTAAAGAAGAGGAGCAGCAAAACGATGCACGTCCCAAGCGGACGAACGAAGAGTTTGAGGCCAAGATTTGGAGCACAACCAGAGCATGTACGCCAACATGTTCTTGCGCTCCCTACCATCGCCCGCACTCGTTCGGTTATACGCTAAAATTTACCCCAACATTATGCCCTCGCAATTTATGAAGGCTACCCGTACTCCGAGTCTCCAAACAGCACAACGAAACACACCCACACACGACCGGGAACGGGAATCGAATTGAATTTTCTCCTCCCCGACCGATGCACGACGGTGCATACAGCAGAAGAGTTAGAACGCACAACCGATCCCGACGATCCTGATGCTACAGCACAGGGTGGGCGCAAAAGGAAGACAACACAAGCGCAAGATCACGAACAGAAGGAGTCAGAAAAAAACAAAAACAGAGCACAGACACTTACGGACACACCACTTACACAGCCGGGCATGCCACCAGACATAAGCATTCTACCACTACCACCACCACGTCCCCGAGGGCGAGACATCATTTCCCAATGGCAACTTCAGCAAGGATCCGTCCCGAAGCCACCAGCATCCCTTCGATTCCAGAACCTGCACACCTTGGTTGCGATGGTGGTGCTGGTTGGCGGTGATCGTGGACAAGCGGTGGGCAAATTGGAGGCACCCTAAGACCCGAGGTGGTGGTCCCGGTTGCCGCTGTCGAGGGAAAAACTCGTTCCTCACTGATAACTACCTACACTTCGCTCGAAGCTACTCGATTTTAATTTTCGTTCATTCATAAAATCATTCATTCTACAGCGGCGAAACTGCCGATCGCGAACCGGCGATCGTTCGTGGTTTGTGTTCTTGTTTTGCGATCGTTTCGCTGCTGCACTTTGCAGCATCGTATGTTGCCTCCTCCTTTGTTTCATGTGCATATTTTTTTCTTCTGTCTGTCCCTTGTTTCCTGCCCATCTTTACCCTTCCTTCTCGCCTGGTGGCTGTTGTTATATTCCTGTCGCTTCATGATGCTGTTTCCATGCATAGCATACAATTTTTTGTCGTATTTTTTAACTCCCCGGCTGCTCCCTTTTTTCCTGTGTTTTCACTTCCTTACGCCACTCCCTGGGCTACATTATGCGCGCTTCCGTAGCACGGCGATGTGCGATGTTCCTTTGCGTGGTCTTCTACCTCCTTCTCAACTCTTCATGCGAGTCACATGCGGTACATTTTCCTTTCATTTTCCTCCCCTAACTGCTCCCGGGATGCTGCCACTGTCGTTGCAGCGTTCCTTTCATAATTTGCTCTTCCACCGATGCTACTCTTGCGCTTTTGACCGGTGTGTTTTGGACTCGAGCTGGCTTGTAAAAGAATCGGTAAAGGAAGCTCTGCACCGACTGGAACGATGCGCGGGATGGTGCGTATCATAATTTTAGCTGCTGTTGCTGGCGTTTGGCTACCTATTGGCTCGCTCGATCTCGCGATCGTAAGATCGACAGGAGCATCGATTCTTGGAAGAGATGCAGCACCAGCAGGCCGCAGCAACGGAAGGAAAGGTGTTTTATTATTTTTTTTACGGAAAATTATAGCTCCAAAATATTGAGTTGCGGGAGCATCGAAAACACTCCCTTTTTTGAGTTCGCTGGGGTTGTTTTGTTATTTTGGTTTTCTGTCGGTGTACTCGCAACGTTCTAAATGATGCTGGTCGGTGGGTTTAAATGAGAAAAAGGTAAGAAGCACGTATTGGATGAATGACGTAATGAAAAGTTTTTGATAAACTCTCTTAGGGTTTTCAATTCTAACACTATTTATATTTAAACGTATTGAACACAACATATTTCAGATACACATATTTTCAGATACTAAATCGTAACAAATAACTACACCAAAATCCTTTTTTCTGACCTGAGCTCTCGAAAACGGAAACTTTGTAGTAACAGTTTAGGAAACTGTTTTCGAATAAAAAGCACAACAATATGCAGTAAGCTTGTCTCTTTCAAAGATCAAAATAATGATTCATGGTACGTTGGTTAAAACTTGACCAGCAATTGTTCAATTGTGTTCAAAGACAATCTAACAACCGTATTTTAATGTATGATCATTTGAAACAGAATCATAAACAATTATTTGATGTTTAGTATAATAAATTGTATGAAACATTAAATTAGTGGTTGATCGTCCGGTTGATTAAATTGATTGTATAGAAGTAGCCATTGAGAACGAAAAGTTACGAGAGTACGAAAAAGTACGTTTTTATATGAATGTAAAAAAGTATAAAAAGTTTTTTTCTAATATTTGCTACAACTTTGGCCAACATGACGTATTATTATGTTCACAAGGAACGTATCGAACGTTCTTCATAAAAAAAGAGAAAATTGAATAAAAATATTCATTCTTTATAAATATTGAAAATTTTCATGGTAAGAGACATCAGTAAAGTTGTGTTAGGCTCTGGCCTAAATATATAAGATATTATATTTTTTAAACTCTGCATGTATTTCAGAATGCAGCCTCCAGCCACCTTCTTCGTCGTAAACATCATCACAATTTATATAATTGCATCTGAAAGTGATACTTGTCTCTTGCTAATTAATCCGTCGTCATATCAATTAAACTATCACATAATTTGTTTAGGCGTATCGATGACCAAACCGGTTATTGTTTCCTTCAACGTCATTAATTATTTCCCAAGAAATGCCTTCTTTCACTAGAAAAACACTCGATTTCAGTAAATCTGAAGGTAAAATCCCTGCATTAACCATAACGTATGACACTTTCAGCTGCTTAATAGATCTTTCATCGCCTTTTTCCATCGTATCGGGTTTCCCGCGAGAAGAAGTTTCTATCTCGGTAACAGACAGTCGTTACCATGAAACAACCATCTCATAGCACCACACATTTAAGTGAAAGTATTCACATTCGGAATGGTTTATTGCATTGTCCACACGGTGTGTCCAGTGATTCTTTCTTGTAACGATTTTACAAACCCCCAGATGTCACCGGCCAGCCTGGCTCTACGCTGTAATATCTTCATCATCGGTCCCCCATTTGCCTAATGAATTGCCACACCATAAACTGGAATCGTGGCGGAAAATCGGATGCCCAGCCAAATGCAATGCGTGTGTTCTTTCTTGAGCTCCTGCTTCTCTGCCACTGCAGTGTCACGTGTTGGGCTTTAAACGTATCCAAAAAAGGTAGAACGACCTCACGGAGGATTGTTCCCGGTGCCTCCAAAACCAAAACCTCGTAACTTGAGCCTCGCTCGATTACGATGTTTTACGTCTTTTCTTTCTTCACTCCTTTGTTTCACTTTTCCCGCAGCAATAACAATAATAATAACCGAATAATCACCATCATCTTCGTCTTAAATCAGAAGGCAGCAGCAGCAGCATCTCGAGCCACATCCGAGTGTATTTCCAGCCAGTTCAAGACTGTTTTTTGTAGGTGTGTATGTGCGGGGGAGGAACGTGAAGGAGGGAAGCACACAGATTGTGGCCGTAGTCCGTAGCTTATGCTGTGTCGATGTGTTTTTCTTACGCACGCAACGCATTTACCCATCGCCTCCAACGCAAGGTACTTCCAAAGGATGCACCCGCATTTTGTGCTTCTGTGGTTCGATATTATCGAGAAACATGACCAAACACTGCCCCGAGGGCGCTGAAACGATGGCAGAGAAGAGAAAGACGCATGCAGTCTCGCCCAACATCCCTACGCCACCGTTTTTGGGGTTCCGTTTTCGTAAGCTGGTTCGTCTAAAGTTGGCCTCCCCATTCGCACAGGTCTCTGGGGGCATGCGGTGGGGAGGGAAAATATGATGCTACATGGAATTATGAATGTAATATGCTGATGCTCCCCACTTGCTTCGTCCATGTACCTCCGTTGCAACGGTCTTGTTGAAGGGCTTCCTCCTTTGCTCGGAGGCGATTCGGAAGCTGCGCAAGGAATATGAGTGAATGATGCGAAGGGAAGCAAAGGCTGCAAACCAACACCATTGCCGTACATCGATGCGTGCTTTCATCGTCTCGTACCGAAATCGCCCCAAGGAGCTCCGACTTTTTCATCACGGGGGCGGCCTCTACTCGCAGGACGACTTTTTCATGCTGTCTTAGGCTTTTTTCTTCGTTCAGTTCGACGCAAAACATCATACCTTGCCTTAGAAGCCTCACATCTTTGGGAGCTTTCTTGTGGCTGTTTATTCTTCTGCCGGTTCTGGCATTGTTCTACCCCACACGGGCTGATGTTCTCAATTTTGCGCTTCTTTATTCCACCAACCATCAACCCATCAAGCCACCAGCACCACCAGCCGTTCTAATCTTGCGCCCGCGTTCCGGCTGTCAAACAGATGCAACCGAGATCGACCGATGCTTTATGACCCGGGCCAAATTATACGCTTCGTCATATGCATGCAAATATTATCAACAATTTCGTCCAAAGCGCATCCGGCTGATGAGCGGACGAACGAAAACGGGCGCATCATCATTATCGTCAGTGTGCCCGGAGATCAACATCTCTACCGTGGCAGCTTCTCGCAGCGATGCTTCTGTTCCACAGCTGCAGCTGCAGGACGCTGCTGGAATCATATTAACCACCCCCAACGATGCCGCTACCGCTCCCGACCGGAGGGGATTATTAAATGAACATATTATATTCGCTCGTTTGAGCGTCTGCAGACGATGGTACAGGGATGGCAGGATATGCAGGCTGAGCTACGGCGACATCGTCCGCGGCGATGCAATTTACTTTACTAGTTTTGATGCTCCGCAGGGGTGGGCGGGGTCGCCTTTCGCCGCTCCCGTCCGCTATATTACACTTGCGAAGAAAGCCAAGAAAATTAAGGAAACGATACAATCCGGCTGAAAAAACCTCCTGCGAATGGAACAAAAAAAACGGGGCGATGTCTCTTTTGACGCATTTTCAAAAAAAGTTCTCTTTTTCTATTGGACCATCGAATCTGTACTGCGCTTCAATGCTTTTTGGCAACAATCCAGTCGCTTTTCCTAGGGCAAGAAAGCTTCATTCTTCGTTCGTTTGGGAAAATTTGAATACTGAACTTCCAGTTTAAATTTAAATATTGTTTAAAAAATATTTTCATGATGGCTGCGTGTATAAAATTAACTTATTGTATGAAATATAATGTGTTAGAAGTTTTCTCGAAATAATATAACACATTTATTGAATTATATCACAATCGTATGAAATATTTGAAAACCTAGTGCCAATAAATGGACTAAGTTATGTTATTACACTCAGTGAATAAGTGTAAAACAATTAAACAAAACTATAGCGAGTTCAAATTTGTGTTTAACAACATATGCATATTGTTTCGATATAAGTTTTTAAAGTGATTATCAATGGTTATTTATGGTTGTTATGTTTAAAATATGTTGCTTTTATTTTTATTTTATTTTTTTATGTCATATCACAAAGATTTTAAACAAGCAATTAGTACATTTAGAAATTATGATGATATATGCATAAAGTAGAGTAAACAATTGACAATTCATCTAATCATGCGCGATAAATTACAACATTGGAAATATGTTATTATTTAAATTATTATCTGCTCCAATTCTTTGTTTCAATCTAATATAACCTTAAACAATTATGATTTATTTTAAATCCGTTCTGTTTTGTTACTACAATCATTATCGTTGTTTTTACTGCTTTACTTAGACATTTTTTAAAATATTTCCTATTCATACAGGAAGTTTTAACGTGTGAAAGATTTTTTATAAGAAAATGTTCTGTACAATTGCAGGGGTGGAAATATACCAATACCTTTTCATACACGTTCTGCATCATACGTGCACTACGCTCTTTAGAGTACATTTTATAGTACCGGTTTTGGTTAAGCAAAAATAATAAAAACACCTTTCAACACATCCTCTTTCCACGACTAAGCGCCATTCCAAAACTCATCCGCACAAAACCTAATTATCGATCTATTTATGCAGTTTAATGGGCTATATTCATTCGCTCCTAAAGCTGACTGCAAAATCTTCGGCGCATCCAGTTTTCACTGAACATTCAATACCCGCTTCCAGCATTTGCATTCCAACGCGATTTCCACGCTCGCTCTAAAACTAATTACTAGATGAGCTTATGAACGCACACGCTCACACGCGCAACAAACCAACAAACCGACCGATGGCAAATGACGGAAAGTTTAAATCCGTGGTGGTTTAAAAATTTATTATTTTTTTTTCACCACGTGGCCAGGCTACAATTTTCCTTTGGCACAATTTTATTGCTCGTGGCAAGCAGCACCAACGTCTACCGGTTGATAGTTGCAATACGGTGGGCGATTGCACCCACCGACGGTTGTCGAGGGAGCGCGTGGTATTTATTTTTCGATTTTTACCATGATGTTTTTATAGCAAAACCCACCCATTTTTTCCAGCGCCGCTCGCGTGATCGCTTCATGTGCCTCATTTGCGTCGAAACTGGTGTCGTAAAAAATAAATTCTTCAACGCGAGCCATCCCGGGGATGATGATTCGAGAGCCGAAGAAGATGCCGGTTTCGTTGGCATGAAAACATCTTAATTGCAGCTGGGTGAGCCACACTAAGCCCGGGTAAAGCCAACTGTCTTCCGTCCGGGGATTCCTGTTTAGCCGTTCCGTTTCAGAAAGTGCAACGAATCGGTGCAGTGGGCGCTTTCCGGCGATAACTATAATCTCGGCCCCTAGCCTTGCCTATCCGGGAAGGAGTGGAAAAGAGAGGGAAACGGCAAGGGGAACGCGAAGGGAAACATGTGTGAAACGACGACCAAATCTCGGGCCAGCGCACCAGTTTACATCATCATCATTATCACGACTGACGAGGGCGACCTTCGAACGAAAGTGCAGCATCTTCATCAACTGCTCGACGTCCACACCGATTGACCCCTTCACCGACGCCCTAAATCGTACCACCCGAATCTTCGGCTCGCAGAGCGAACCATCCCGAGCCCGTTTGATGTCTTTCAGCAGCCAGAGCTCATTTCGTTAAAGGGCCCGCCCGTTTAAGCAGCCATAAAAAAGGAGCGGAACCCATCCTCCAAACGCCATCGTTTTATTGCCGCTTTGTCATAGATTCCCATGCGTTTCGTCGTCCACGATCGGCTTAATTCTGATACCGGCATACCCGGGCACTTTCCCGTCCTTTAACTGCTGGCTCGAGAAACCCGAGGAAGGGAACTGGGCAACCGCCGGCATCAACAGGCCCTTTGCTCCACATCAAACTAGATTAAAAACACATTAAACTCGGTTTTGGGTTTGTCGGAAAAAACCAATCCTAAATGTCTCCATCAGTGAGGCTGCTTTGCTTGCCCCGAGGGTTATGAGGAATGTCTTCATGATGAACGTGGCCGTTTCAATGCTGCTGCTCTTGAGACGCAACATTCCTGTAACCAGCTCATTCAAGTAACCATCCCTTTTTTGAATCCTAATTTCGTACCTATGCTCCGGTATTACCAACACCCGATTGATCGCGTATTATTATGATTTGTATCAAATCTGATCGTCGCCTACCTATCTTACCTTTCTATGTAGAAATCGTCTGAAAAAAAACACCTTCGCCACAATTTTTATCTACACTTGCGACGCGTTCCCACCACTAAAGTCTAGCTTTACAGGCGAATTTCCTAAACCCATCCGACTAAATCCTCGTTCATTTCGCCGCCGACGCGCCACACCGCCCAACAGACAGTCCGATCTTACCTTAATTGCTCAATTTTCACGAAACAATATTTCACCCAAATTTATGCCGACTTTTATTATGGTTTTATTCATTTTATGAACGAAACGAACCGATTCGTTCCCCGACGGGTTCCTTTAACATATGCGTGCGTGTGTGCGTGCACCGGGTGAAAAAAGAAGACGGCGCGAGAAAGAAAACCAAAACTATTTAATATCTTCTTAATCGTTTATTTACGACTTTTCTCTTCAGTCTTATCGGTGCACCAGGTCAAACGCTTTGGTGCACGGGTACTGGGTAAAGGTACTCGTCGGTCGGTCAAATATAAAAACAAACGACAACCCCTAGGCCGGAGGTGGAGACGGGGAGCATTCGAGAACTCCCACCTTTTTCGGTCAGAATGGCAGTCGGGAGCATAAATTTATAGTCATGCCAGCCCCGGTTTGCATCGGGCTGACCGTGGCCATGATTGCGCCGGGGCCACGAAACTACCCCGGTTCGACGAATGCAAGCTGAATATGGAAGAAAACGCATTTAAAGTTTTGCATTTAAATTGTGCAACCTTCACATGCTCACTTCTTACAGTAATGGGATATTATTTCGACTGCTTATGGGTTTTCATTACTTTTTATATTGTTTCGGAAATCCGTTCGGGGTAGTGTAATTGCACTTACCAAATACTCTTCAAATAAATAATTATTGCGTTATGCAAGTAAATGTGAAGTTTCATTTTCAACGTTTAAAAACTTTTATAATTGGTTTAAGCTAATTAAATAACTTTGTACGAAATTTTTATTTGAAAATAATGCTGCTGACTGAGCTATGAATATTGACATAGTTTCATTGAGGGACGTAAATCACATAACCACACATTATTTACAACTGTTGGTGTGCTTACCAACATCTTGGATGCAAATTAGGTTATTTGATTAAAATGTTTAACAAATATAATTTTATTAAAAAAGGAAATCGACAAATTGCCCTATCTAAAGGCAGCTTAGCAAACGAATAACAACATTCAACTCGATTTAAAAAAAAACTTTTAAATTCCAACAATTATTAAAGGCTTCAATAATAGATGAGAGTAAAATTTAACGGCACATAAACGAAACTCAATTATAACATCGAGTTCTAAAGATCCTTTTGTTTGTAAAAAAGCCGGCTTGTTGAACAACTTGAAGTTTAATAACAATAAAATGTGTCTTAGAAAAATAGAGTTCATGTATTAATATAGTGAAACATAGTCTAACATACATATTAACAATTCAAAAATAATATATTAGCAAATATTATGTTTAGTAGACGGTTAGCAATTATTTTATTCATTTTGAAGCATACTTCAATTATAAACCACTGTTTCAATTTACTATTAAATGATGCTCTCTAAAGAGCATTCAATAATTTTTAATTTAATTTTTAGATTTTTACAGAAGTTTTGTTTGTTTGCAATCGATATTTCTTTACGTTCAGCCTGAAGACGATTTTCAGGCAATAAAAACAACCATTTTAACGTTTCTTACTATTCAAACCTACTTCCTAAGCAATAAAAGCTCATCTGTTTCAACGCAACGCCACATTCATCGCCGGCACCTTCCAAACCGGCTTCGGCTATCAACTGGCTAACCGGATTCAATTTGCAGTAAAACTTTGCACCCATCAGCTGCCGGCCGCGAAAAAGAAGAGAATAAAACCAAGCAAACCCGGCACGCAGACTCGAACATAAAACTCTCTAACGTACCGAAAAAAAAGAATCCGCACACGCCCGCCAAAGCCTGTCTGGATGGGCTTTCTCCGGCCTGGCAGCTATCGCGCTTACGCTGGCACCTGTGCCGTTGACTTGATCAGTCTCGTTTGCGTGACAAGTCCATTCGTTCGCATAAACCGGCGGGTGTAATGAAGCGGTGGGCGACTTCGATGAACCCAGATGGACATATTTTTACCATTTTTGGCACCAACGACGCCTGTATTTGCATAGCGATCGCCTTCGAAGACTAGAAGCGGTTAACACCGAAGCCTCAAGCTACGGATCGATTCTTCCGAAAAGGAGCTAAACGATCGATTCAGGTGTCGCTCTGTTTGCTCGTTTCTTCTGCAAACCGGTGCAAGGTGTTCCCGTTGACGAACCAATCCATCCGAACTGGTAGCTGCATGCCCAGCTGCATCCACCGCAGCAGCTTGCATCGTGCCAACGGACCGCCCTCCTCATTAAAGGAGATCACAAATGTCTCGGTTTATTTTACCATAAATCATCACGAGACGAACATTCGCTCTGTTTACCCCCACCCCATTTGGCAACCTTCCGAGCCACGCTCAGAGGAAAAGACCCCGCTAAGTGTGGGAAATGGTCACCCGAAACAGAAAAAATCCGCCACGGTGGCAAGTTGCGGTATAACTTTTATGAGTTGTTCACTCATTTTATGGTGGCACACAAGTTTTACGAGCGGATCACGGCGCACGGGAGGGCAATGCGGTGAATGTGGACACGAGTGGCCATGTTGAGTGACATGCGATAGGAGCCCACCGGTCGGGTATGTAGCTTGTTAAACGATTGACTCCGTCGCTGATCCGACGCACTCGGGAAAGGGCTGCGGAAGCTAAAGGACACGCCGGTCTTTTGACTCCCGCTACGAAATGCGTCGCCTTGACCCATGATGGAAAGGAGGAAATGGGGGATGGGGTGTGGAGGTTAGCAGAACGGGTGCAGAATTTCGACCCATGTTTGGTAAGTGCAATAAATGTATCGGAAATGTACCTATTTACGGCTGCACCATTCGTCAGCAGGTCTGTACGGTTTACGATGCGGTGGGAGGGTGCTGTCGGGTCTACCACCCACTCATAAATGTGGAACTCGATAAAGGAAGGTTAGTGCAATAGTGGTCACGATGATCGTTGAAGATACGGAACATATTTTATAGCCGACCTTTCCGGCTGGAAAGGAAAAATAGTCGATGGATTTTTAGATGGATAGAGTTCATTATCGTTTCCTAATCATATTTATTTTACTGTAACTCAATAATTCTAATATAACAGATAGGTCAAAATGTCAATCGGTCGACCTTTTCATACCCACCGTATTGGTTCAGTTGAATCTTGCTTACCGTACTACTGGCTTCTACAAGAATATGTTTATCGTCATGGGATTGTTATACCTATTTAATTGCCTTATTGCCTGAGTTGATTTTGCAAGCTTATGGGATAAAATGTAACGTTAATTACAGGAGTCGTAAAAGATATAATCGTTTCAAAGTAATAGTTTTTTATCAATTGTCTAATTTGATATGTTCCAATAAATTATTAAGCTCAGCATATGAAAGAGGCCTTTTTCAAACGAAAATTCCAAATGTTTTGGCCAACACTTTCCACAGAAAATAATATTAACCGATTGTATGGTAGTTAACCATTATCAATTAAAATCAGTCACATGCCAGTTTATGTCAGAATTGATGTTTTATGAAATTGTATCGATTACAAAAGAGTATCTTTGGCTTAAAATATATCTATTACAATACCCATTTTTCACCATGAACAAACTTTTTTCCCTAACATAAATATGCAAAAACATCTCATTTTCGAAAGATCTTTCTTTTAAATAACATCAGTTTGAATTTTGCTAAAAGTGCAAGATGTTAGTTAGGCCGAAGAATGTTTATTTTAAAAATAGTAAAATTTATCCTAAACAAACACAATTAAGAATCAGCACCGTAGCAACATGTATGTTTAAAAAAATATTATTATGTTTGAAATGGTCTTTGTTTTAGTTGCAAAAAACATGTAAATATAATAATATAGTTGCAAAAAACATGTAAAATTATCTTCTAGCTATCTCTCACGCGTAAAACCCGCTGATTATCCTGCGAGGCATATTTTACCGTCAAACACTTTCCTTATGTTTCCGTTTCAGATTGTCAATTCCGAAAATTCTGCCAACCTTTATCGGTACCATTCTTTGCTTCATATTTCGCAACGTTATCTCTATACACACACGTTCACACACCACGCAAAGTCCTCCCGCTGGCATAAATCTAACGTTATCGTCGTGGGAGATGACATTAAGTCACCATTAATACCCCTATCGCTGCCACGCTTGATACAAAAAAAAAACATCATCCATGCTTCACCATGGTGAAATACACCAGTAAACTGCAAAAACTGGAGCATTAAAAAACCCTCAAAGACTCAAAGATCGACTCTTGCACTTCTGGGCATGCACATGAGCGTGTGTATGTGTTTTTAACCACACCGATCGGTGGAATGTGGAAGAGTTTGCCTGAAAGCATCGGGCTGATTGCCATGGCTCATCGTGTATCCCCACGGATTGAGACGATCCGTTCGCGAACGCAAAGACGAGTGGCCGAGAAAAAATCCTTTTCACTTGTCCTACCCAATGCCCCACGGCCGACTTGTTTTTTCCTGCTCTTGCTGATCTCCCTCTCGGCCACGGAATGTGTGCATTCCGAACCCGGTGAACCCGGACCAAAATGTGACATCCCCATCGGTTCCCGGCGCACGGAATTCCGCACCATGTAATGCATCTGCCACCGCCTATGCATATTTGCTATTCATTACAATTTTTTCTCGCATTTCGCTTATTTCAATCGCAATTTGTACTTTTCTGGTCCCACATGGGGTGGAAATTTCTTTTCGCGTTGATCCCGCACCGCGATCCAGCAACGAAACCTCGCGCACACCGTGGATGCACCCGACGCGTCCGAAAACAACCACCCATGTCACCCACCGAACCATGTAGGGCATCGGAAGGCGAGCATAAAAATTACCCCGTCGTCGACTGTCGATAGATTACGGCGCGTGCACTGCTTTGCTTCGATCCGTTCGAGCATAAATGAACGCCCACAAGAAGAAGCGCGTGTTGGGCGACCGTTCCGGAGTTAAAATATGACTTGCAAATGTCGTGCAATTAATCAGTCATGGCTTCAACCGGAGACCGGAGCTCGTTGGAGGCACCGTTTTCAGGCATGCCAGCCAAAACCTATCGGTGTGGTGTGGTGTGCGAAAAAGGAAACACGTAACAAATGACATCGGTTCGACCCCGAGGGCACCAATTGCTGCACCTTCACCACAATTAGCCACCAGCGGTGCGGCTTGACACAGCCCGCCAGAACGCGCCCGGCAACTAATCCGTTCCGGGTGTCGATCCACACTCACGCACACTCACAAGCAGACAGACAGAGAATCGGTCACAAACAGTATACCCACCCACAACATACACTTGTTGAGCGGAGATCCTTTGGATTGGGTCCAAAATGAGCGGAGTGGAAACTGAGTTATGCCGTGGTTTGTTCGATTTTGTGGCGGGTGTTTTTTAACACACAAAAGCGAAAAAAGTAAGGCCGTAAGGAAAACCGCAGAATTTGGTACAATGAGATGCGAGGATAATTCACTTTAGGATCATGAGGAAACAGAAAAACGAGTACTGCATCTGTTGCACTTGGCATTGGATCAAGCAATTTGCCTAATAGTGCAAATTATAGATAAAGGTATTACGAATGTTGTTAGTTGCTATCGTATATTTAAAAAAATACTATCTTTTTTTAATAAGTGCTTTTTGATAAAAATTTACCATGGTGGAGTTTCAAACTTTTTTAAATCAAACTTTACTAATGTTTATGTGTACTATGCACCTAAGTTACTAGTTTACGTATTTGAATTAATATTGATAATGACGATACTACTTACTTTAGCTATATTATTTTTGTTTTTTATTTGGTCTTAAGTGTTTTCGCAAAGGCTATACATTACTATAGCGGCATCCTAATAGACTAACCATGGATATAAGGAAAGATGAGGAAAGATTCGGTGGGAAGAAACAAACAAAGATAAGGAAAAATGAGAGAAAATACGCACAAAATAATGTAAACAAATTTAATTATTTAATTATTATTAATGATAATTATCGCTCAACAAAATTAATCAGGAAATAACGGCAAAAGCATGTCTTTTTAAATTTGCCCTCCTTTTTCACTTATTTGTTAGCTATGCTGAGAGTGAATGAAAACCCTAGAAATAAACCCCTCTTGGTTAGCATAATCCATAAGCCAGTTCAGGCTGATATGGTGCTTAAAGTATTGAAATGCTATTACCAACATAATGCTTTGCTTTCATTCAAAAAGGTAAACATTTAATCACTTAAGATAATATTATACAAAAATCAAGCATGTGCCGTCATTTACTTATGTTATTAAAAAAATTATGACAACCTCTCAACATAGTGAAATTTGACTTATTAAAGTGCCTAACATTAGCAAGAAAACTATTTTTTATTGTGACAGAAGGTAAGCAAAACTATTGATACATTATACAACTAGCATTATTGCGTTCTATACTAATTGAAAATTATTGCCATATTGCGTGTTCAACTTTTTAAAGGAAAGCACATCGCTCTTCACAGAATGACCACCATAAAAACCAACCGGATGATAACAGCAGTGTTGCATTGAGAGCTTTCTGCATTTATTACTGCACACCACAGCAGGTAGTGGCAAAAAAGGCGTAATGCGACATGCGGCGCTCCAATACGCACGCCAAACAAAATCGAAAAAACTACACCTTCTCCAAACGAAGGTACCCCGGCGTAGATCAGGTTTAGCGTCGATGCTGTCCCGGCATCCAACAGTTTCGCGCCCAAAGTCGTCCACCCCCAGTCAGCCCACGATACAGGCCGGTGGAGCCGCGATCGAACACCAGGACCAACCGCACCGACCGGACAGTGACCACCGGGACGACACAGATAAGCCTACTCGATCTCGGCGTGCCTCAACCACCCAGACCCAGCACAACGACAACATCGACAAATCAACCTGAGTCAGCGGCCGCGTCGTTGCAGCACGGGCACGGACGGGCGCACGAGCGTCGAGATTATATGTTAGCCGTGATTTAAGAGCAGTTTATTATCGGACTTCCACCTCTCGAGGGGGCGCGAAAACGCTGTCTATCGGTTGGGCCACACCCGCGTTGCCGCGCGTGACTCGTGCCACCTGCCGTTGCCGTGCCCTTGGCAGAGGCTGAAAATCTCGTGCAAAGGCAGCGGCGGCTGCAACCGATGATGCATCCATTGCGATCCGTGCACAATTTCACTCACTTGCAGTTTCTTGCAGCCACCTCGTACGCTTTATTAGGTGTGTACAGTTGTGCGGAAAGTTGTATGTACCCGGTCCCATAAAATGGTCCCCGTGAGGAGCTCGCGGTATTCCAATCGTGTACAGATGTTTGTCAATTTTAGTATTACTCGATCGACGGGTGTCACCATAATTATGCATGTCATAATATGGTTTATGATATCTTTTATTTCACCTCTGTACAAACTTTTTCTACGCTCACTGTACCGCCTGCAGGGACCACTGTCGAAAATGTGCACTTATCGTAATCGGATTTGTCTGTCTGCTCCCACGCAACGCGAACGTGTGTATGTTCTCTAACCAAGCACAGTGGAAAATGACTCAAGGGAAACATAAATAATGTTGGCGTGCAATACATTCGAATCCTGCCACACTCAGTTACTGTTTAGTTTGGATACATCATTATCATCTAAACTTCCTACCACTTTTATTCATTATCATCGTTGCTGCCTTGTGAAATTCGATATTAAACGTGTTTGGCATTATAATTAGAATAGATGAATCTGTCATAATTATATAACAAATGATAAGGATGAAATCTTTCTTTACTTCAAACATTAGAATTTATACAAATAACTGAACTCATACGAATAGGTTAGAACAGGTATAGAATTGATCGAACAATTTTTTGCAATCAAACCTTCACTTAACAATGGAGTGCCAATTTGTGAAATTTTGTTTTCCTTTATTTATCAAATAAAAACGGTAACTTCAACGACCTAGCAAGGTTTATAAATCTGTGATGGATATATGATTAAGTAATTAAGAAAAGTGTTGTAAAATATAAATTGTAAAATCTTCGTAAATGGTATAATTTTATCGAATTTGACGCACAATTTGCAATGTTTGGTTGGTTCTGTTCTTCAACAAGATTGCTCCAAATGATCCAGATAGTTGAAACAATTTTAAACGATTAAGCAATTAGTTAAGCAATTTTAAACGATTTTTTTATTTGTTTTGAAATAAAGCAAAAGCACAAATGTTATGTACAAGCAAAAAAAGTACTCAATACAAATATTTCTGAATACAAAATCTCTTATCAATCATTCTAGAATAGAGAACAACAAATAAAGAACTCTTCCTTCTACTACATAAATCGATGTTTTTTTAATTAAAAGATGATGTATCTCCATTAAGAGAGATCAGTTTCTACCATTTGATTCATTTTATTGTAAAATTGTACGTATACTTATTGGCATTTAAGTAACGAAATTCCAATATCGAATATTATTTTATGCATAATAGGCCGAACATAATAGTGAATAAACGGAAGAAATCGATAAACAACATTCCCTCAAGTACGCATCTATCACCACATTTCAATGGTGCGTAAATTATGTTTTCACGATAGATGGCACTGTTTTCTAATCAAACTACATGCTTTAATATGCCGCTCAACTCATAAATATCCAACCGTGGAATCTTGCCCCCAAAGCGGTACAACTCAATCAACCGATGCGGACAGCTTTCATCGCCGGGATAAACTATTTCACTCCGTGGCCCATATCTTATCGCTCCGTCCCGGAGGTCGCACTTCCGCGAGTTCACCCATCGAATAGAATCAGACACACACGCTCATGCACGTGCAAATACATTGTGGGCATTCCTGCCCATTCTACAGTGACAGCGCCCTTACCTCCCTGTCTCCGAAAACGAGAATCCTACCGCTCGTAGGGAAATAAATCGTCGATCGAATTTATTTGCGTATTGTTTTCGGTAAATTTATATTTCATTTTTTCGTTCCATCCGAGCGCTGTGCCGGCTCGGGGCGGTTCGGCTTTTCAAACGCGCAAACAGGGCCGGAAGGCGGCAGGAACTTGCGACTTCCCGTGGGCAGTGGCATTCATTTTAAAGCTTCACTTGCTTTTCGCCTCCGGGTGAGGCCAGCTCAAACCCTTCGCATCGTTTTGTTCAGAAAGTGCACGAAGAAAATGCAAGCAGCGAGCGTCAAGGCACCATCGTTTATCTTCGGACAAACGGCAGAGGTCTAGGCAGTGTGCCCACAACGCATTCACTCGTTGGTGGTGGCGTCGGTGGTCCGTGGTGGACTTTGGCATTGGCTCCCGAGCGCTTTCGGGAACCGGCGATGGTCACCGGTTGGCAAACGGTACGAGCGTTCGACGTTTTGTGCACCGCCTAGGACCTGACGGTGTCCTCGACACGGTCGTAACACACCAACCGGCGCTGATTGTATCGTACGGCTTGTGCCAACTCACACCCGGCACGACCTACAGCCGACCCGTGAGGTGCGGTGAACTCCGGACCCTGCCAAGGGTTCCGAGCTCAAGGCTTTCTGCGCTGCTTCGGCGGCTACAAACCTGGCGTCGGTTTGGCACAGTTTGACAGCCTTCCCGTCGCGTTGGAAGATTACTTTTTGGTTGCAAAAATGATTCTTTTGTGGGAACAATTTTGGAGCTTTTAGTTTGAACTCCTATGTTTGTTTCTCGTAGCATATATAAATCGCAAATGCAATAATGTGAAATATATACTATGAATGTTGAAATGATTACGACCTCATAAATCATGATTTTTTTTATAAATATCACTTTTTTTTAAATATCACATAAATACAGGTTTATAAAATTTCGCTTATTAAATACAACCATGTTTCTTGAAGTCAATACTTTTTGTTTTTTATGTTTGATGTTTAGTATTACATTTCTATATATTTAATTTTTATAATCATTATGTGGACATTTTCGATCATTTTTGTATCAGGAAGAGGTTAAATAAATTAAATAAAAATTTTATAAAATTATAGTATTGACAACATTCGCTATCGCTAGACGAAATTCACATTACACAAAGTATGTTGAAAAATAAAACACAAAAAGGAAAATAAAGGGTGTAATTTAAACCGAAAACCACTTGTATTTCAACCTGAATTTGTGGTTCAGGTTCAAAATGAATCATATTTAATCTTACATTAAAAAAGAAACTTACCCGTACGTGTGGAAAGGTTTAAAGAAAAAGATACGATTCAAGAAGTTTAGTTAAATACAAACATAAGGAAAAGACGAAAGCTTTAGCACAAGTGCGCAAAATCTGTAAAATAATTTATCTTTGTTGTGGAATAATCTTTCGCAGTGATTACGTTATTTCTTCGAAAACAAACTTCACTCCCTTTGCGACGCCTTCCAAAAGAGATTATCGGACTTCTATCCAAGTTAGCTCTACTCCTTCCCGAACGAATAGCAATTCATGGGAAACATAAACTCCCAAACCACGGGCATCATCTTTTGCCGACGTTTTTCCACCCAACCGAACACGGCCCTATGTAGGCGCTCGTCTGCACACGGCAAAACCGAGGCGCGAGATGAAGGTGCCTTCGACGACAAGACATTTGCAGAACCTGACGGGATTTGTTACGCTTCCTTTGCTCGCTGCGCTGCTCAACTACGGCCGACCGACGTCGGTGAGTCTCGTCCGTCTACCATTCCGGGGCTACCAAGCATGTTCAACGCTGGACCGAGCTCCAACTAACAGGCGCAACTTTGCCGAACAGCGCTACCCATTTGCTAAGGACCCCGCAAAAACGGGGCCCGTCTGCAGGGAAACCCTAAAGCAGAACCCTGAGCTCCCTGGTTTCCGTACCGGGTGCAACAGCAAACCGTAAGACCAGCATAAAAAAAAAACTAAAGTTTCATCGCCCATCGCGCGGTGCACTTGTGTGTTCATCGGGTGCATTTATAATATTATTCATGTGCATGTCGGCGATAAAATATTACCGTTCACACTCACGGGCGCAGCTTTTGCGCACCGAAAACCGCCTGCCGACTCTGCGTCGCGCCGACACTGCAGTCTCAGGCGGGCGACCGAAGCAAGGTGCCGCCGACATCGATCCGATGGGATTGCTGCCTCCACACCACCACCGCGTCACTGACCACACGGTCCGAAGTTCACTGAATGCTTCATGCACTTTTAGTATAATCGCATTTCAGCGAACCTCGCCGTCGTCTTAGCCGCGGAACGAACGACCTTTTTTTCGGTGCTGGACAGTTTGAAAGTGAACCGAAAAGGGCAGCGGCGAAACAGTGGAAGAGACGAGGAAGCGAAATGAGATGCAATGTTGCAAATTGAGCGCTTATTAAACGTAAAATATGCCCTCATTATGCGAGTCGTTAAGGATGCAAATTTGTGTCCATTTTATTCTAATTTTTGGCTATAATCATAAGAGGTCCTGGGGTGGTATCATCTTTATTTTGTATGATTTTATTTAGTATATGGAGTATAAACTTTAAAATCTCTCAAACCTTATCCATACAAATTATCTCTTCCTTAAGCAATATAGCAACAATTATCACCTATATGCAACCGTAATTGACACATCATGTTGACTACATTGCAAGTACAGCTCTCAGCATCCATCCACACAGACTCCACAAACTTTATGGAGCATGAAATTTCTCAACAAATTTGTACAATCGCACTCAGCACTCTTCGCACACGTACAAACTCATGAACGATACGATGTGCGATAAATAGGCAGATAGTATCAAACACCCCCTAATCGTCCCCAAAAGCTCCATCCTCAAGAAACCAGCGGCGACGTCTACCAATAAGGTCAAGTTCAACGAGACCTCTCAATTCTGCACGGGAAAAACGTGACAACGCAAGTCTCCAAAGGGCCAGGGCCACAAACGTACCGCAATAGCTATTCACTCCCACAGACAAGACGGGGTTGAAGGGGGGAAGGGGGAGGTGGGAAGGGCAATCAGTGCCAACAACTTCACTACATCGCGAATTGTTACGAAGGTGTGTACAAATTTCTAACTCCCGTTAAGCCCGTTGGTGAAGGGACCGTACAAAGGACCGTATGGGGCACCGTGCCGCATGGCATCGATCTTTGAAGAGTTGTCGCTGAATCGTGCGCGGGGTACACGCCACGCGACATTCGATGAGCCCAACAACATGCATGCCAATGGTATAAAATATCTCTCCCTCGCTTTACGACGGTGGTATGCAGCGAGCGCGGAACCGTCCAAAAACTCGTGCCAAAGATGCCATTCCCCATCAGCAAGCGTTGCTTCCAGTGTCAGATCCAACCAACCTACAAACGCCCTCTAGGGATGAGACACGCGTGCACCGTGGGTCATGGGTCTATGCACAAATCACTACTATCCCAGTGCCACCCACCCTCGAGCGCAACAGGTTCCACCGTTTTGAGGGGTTTAAAGCATCTAAAGGCTTTCCGCTCAGCTCACAATCGACGACTTGTCTATTGGCTGCGCTCGAGCAAACTTTGGCAAGGAAAATTGTGCTCCTAATGAACGCCATGAAAGAACCATTAGTAGTGGTCTGTTACCCTTAGTGAATCGCTTGTTTTATGATTTATGTGAACATGAGTTATACAAGGATATTACAAGCAGAGACATTTTTTTCATGCTTCAAAATGATATCTGATAAGTCATGACCTTCAAAATATGACAAAATTGTTTATGACTACCAAAATTATAAGTTTATTTATAGCAAAACCTAAATCTTCCCAAAAAAAAATCAACCTACATTTTTATTACTAACACTATGTTCATTATGCAAACGGTTTCTTGTTTAAGCTAATATTTTCAAGCTGTTCTTCAGTATGGCTTCAATAATTGAAGTAGATTTTGTATAGTTATAGTTAGATGTATATATTTATACAAGAAACCCTAAGACATGTTACAAGAAACCCTAAAAATATTTCCTATAAATTTGAATGCATATTTGCCACTTACTTTGTTCATAAAAAAAATAAAACCGGTAAAAAGTACCTTTGGACAGTGTCTACTGAATACAAATGCACTGCAAGCCTGCTGTAAAGACGCTCAGTCTTCATCTACTTTAAGCCTCATTGCCATAACACCATGCGCCGTTGCAAATGCTTTGTGGAAAGATTTCCCGATTGTGCCTCCGTAACATTTCACTCTCGGCCAGCCTGTTGGAATTTCACTACCGGTGCTCCTCCTCCAGAGCGGGCTGGCTACCCTTCGAACCGATCGTCCACCCCGAACAGGGTGCTTCTGGACAAATGCTCCCGGAACAAACGCAACGGCAATGCAGGCTTCCTCGACAGTACAAAAAGGCTGCGGTGCGACCGCGAGATTTATCGGCGTGCAATTCTTGATAGGTGTAGTAAATTACCCGCGAACAAGCACCATCGACAGTGGCGGTGTGCGAAAGTGCCAGCAAGGAGCTGCACCCGAACCGCCGACACCTTCAATACAAACACACGTATGTGTGAACGCAGAAAAGTGAATTTTATTGCACCGAAACAGGTGTTCTTTCGGTAGTGGGAGGAATAAGGCGAGGCTTGCGATTGAACCCGTGCGTTTAGATTCAACCCCAGCCGATGTACGATGCGAGGTCCGACGAGCGTTGCGAGAAGAAAGCGGCCACATAACCTATACGGATGGATGATGGCTCGTTGAGCGTTGTTTCGCGTTTTCAAATGATTAAAGGATAGAGTCTCGCACGTTGTTAAACAACTTTTATTGCCTTCGATCAACACGTGGTTTGCGTGGTATAGAGACTCCTGACGTGCGAAGGTAGACGAGAATGGTAGATAATTCATTCCTTATTGGCATTCGGCGGTACTTCCAATACGTTCCTAGTGATGTTTACTGCGTGATGGAATTTCTTAATGCGGCTTGAGTTCTGTTTCGGTATTTTCTATTACGTTAATTAATGAAACATAAATAAAGCATTTTTTTCTCAAAACAAATTTACTTAGTTTCTAAACTGCATTTTTTTTCTAATGCCCGTAAGAGATATGTGGAAACATTTCCACGACGAATTATTAAAAGAGTCGAAGCAGTCTTAACGATGGTGAAAACGAAAAAAAGATTGTTTTGATTGTAATTCTTATTCTGTAATTCTTAATTGTAAAGAAAAATGTTGAGCTCGTCGTAAACCGAAAACTAAATAAAATTAGTTTAAATATATCGCCCTCGTTCGTCTACTTTTAGAATGCGCGTTAAAGATTCAATTTATTATTGGTACTGAGTGCTTCAATTTATGATTGGTGCCAACAAATTGTTTCCAACATGGCATATATCTTCATTATGTTTCCCGATTGAGCTTGCTAGGTCTTCTCATGTTGAATAGGACATCTAAAGCTTTCTCTCATTTCCCTTCTTTCATGCAAACAAGGATTACGAACTAAAAATTAAATTTTATTTTTATACATTAGTGACTGTAAATTTACAATAATAATTAAACAATGCAACAATGTAGTCATGTTTTTTAAAGTGCAATCGAGGCTACGACGATAAATAAAAGACGTAAACAAGACCACCGGTTTCTACTTTTACAGCAATAATACTGAAAAAGAATATTTGAGTATCTATATAAGCAAGATTTATTGAAAAGATCAAGGTTATTGAAAAGGTCTCGAAAACTTCTCGGACTTCTCGAAACAAACCATTATAGAAAGACTTATCCGATAAGATTAAACATTAACTATAGAATTCAGCGCAAATAATAAGAAAATTCTCTTTTTTTTTAATTTAGCTAGTGTTCGACTTAGGTGCATGTAAAATGTTCTACCATCTAATCACTGTAGGGAAATAAAAATTATCAAAGCACATACAAAAGTTTACTTACTATTGAGTGTTTGCAATTTATCAAACTCACTTTATCAAACAAACTTGTTTAAATATCAACACCAAAAAGTTGTTTGTTCACCAATTTGCTACGTTTCCCCTAACTCCTCCCCGTCGATCAGCAACGACCTACACAACGTACTAATGTTCTTGCCCTCTGTCGCGAGAACCGCTAGAACAGAAGTACTTATCGCGCTTTTGTTTACTGCCTGTCTCGAAACTCGCTCATGCCGAAGAAATGTGGCCACTTTCCCGTCGACTAGAGTGTTGAGTCACAAAGTAGGCCCCTCGGAAGCGATCACGCGCGTTTCCCACAATCCCAACCGGGGCAGCCCGGTTCAAGCCCGGTGGTTGAGTCACAAGTGCATCGTTGCCAAACTCTCCCAACTCCAACGCAAATGAGGTGGAAAGGCAGCAAAACAAAAAAAATGCGAAATGAAATAATAAAGCATAACTGCGAACCCAAGGCCCATGGTCGGATTGTTCGCTGCAGTTCGCGTTACGCACCCGGGAACAGGTTCGCAAGGATGGGGTGTTTCGTTCGCTTTCGGTCAGTTTGGCATTGCATAACACTTGGCATAATTTCCGCACCGGACAGGAGCATCGAGTGTTGGTGATGGTGCTTTATCGTGTGTCCACTTCACTGTACCGAGCTGGTTTGGTGGTCCGTTTATGTTCGCGCATCCTCTCGACCGTCCACTCACCGGGGGTCAGCTTGGAGACAAGTCCCGTACGCTTTCGTACCGCGTAGCCTACCCGGTCGCACCGATGGACACACACTCACACACCCATCCAAACCGGCGAGTGTTGTTTAGGGTTTGCTGAACGAGCTTTTAATTGTTTGCGTAAAGTAAGTTCTTTAGCGCAAATTATCGCCATAACCGCAACATACCACACAGCTTGGTAGGTCGATGTTTCGTACAATCGTCTAGACGCTAACCAGGCGGCTACATAGGGCCTGGTCCGAGCCGCACATAAGCACACAAATTGTCCACCCAATTGTCCGCCCCAAACCACCCCAAAACACCCGATTTGTCGAGGGCGTAAGTCATTACGTGCGGGGCAACAAAACTTAACCCAACCTAACCTAGCACGAGCAAAAAACCTGAAGCAACACGTCGCAACACGAAACCTCGGTCCTGGGATGTCCAACCACAGGCCGCCCGGGACTGGTGGCTTGACGGCTTGATGTTGCAATAAATCAAAAAACCAAATTAATGCAAGTGAAATTATATACGCCATCCACCTCGCAACCGGGAAGGGGTAGGAACATTGCCGTCTTCACCATCGCCGCTTTCTTGGTTGCTGCCCCGTCGTCCTTGTTGCGTTGTTTAACGCTCGGGCGGGAGGTTTTTGCCTCCACTGTCGGCCTCCCCGCGTGCTTGCATGCTGGCGTTATTATGTCTCAAAAAGCAGGATTGCGGGTGGTCAGGTGTCCAATAACGAGTATGTACGAGAAATTCAAACTCGGGTTTCGTTGTCGCAAACCATCCCGATCGCCCCTCCGGACGCTCCAGTCAGCTCCGGACAACAGACGGAAGACCCCCGAAAAAAATACAAGCGCTACATATAGCGCTCCATGCGCGTATGCTTGTGTTTCGGGCTGTTTTCTTATTATTCGCATCGTGTATCCAATGTTCGGGATTTTTGGTCTCCGCATCGGTCTCCACCCTCGTTCGCTGTCACGGCAGGTGGTCTACATGTGTCATGCCGGTCAGCCCCGTCGGTCTCCGCCTAGCGAGACCCTAATTCGCACGGCATATTATCCGTCCCTTACGATCTGGGCATCTTATCTAAGGCATCTCGACGTGGGCGAATGTTTTCACTTTGTCCCTTAAAATCTCTGCCCTGGTCATCCCGACCCAGGCTGGTAGCTTCACGTTCCAGGAATCGGGGTATTCATATCTTCCAGAAACTTCAAACTGTTGTCCCCCAGGTAAGGGTATCTTCATAGAATCGAGAGAGGACCATCACATCCACGCTTCACACGCTTCTCTCCCCGGCTTATCCCGCTCGCTCGGTCAGCGGTATGCGAATGCTCGTCGGAGGCACAGACGCGCAGCGATGTCCGCAATCTAGTCATCATTAATCCTAATCCGAATGCGTAATAAATCTAATTTTGCATGCAACATTAACAGCGACACGGGTGCCGGGAAGCGAACGATCGGGCTGCCACTGCAGAGGTTAGCACTGTCTGCGGGTTTTTTGGGGGAGTTCGGTACACCCAACACACGACGAGACACTCACCCACCTCACCCTCGCCTAGTCTGGAAACTTCTCCCCCTCGTCGATCCCGCTGATGCTGCTGATGCAGGCACATATAAACTCCGCATAACTCATGTCATGTCCTCATCGTGCGATCATGATTTCACACGATCGTTTTTGGCCATAACAGTGTCTGTTGCTCTAATTTCGTCCCGCGCCTCAACTGGTATCATTTTACCAATGGAACCACCCCGTGCAGGATGGTAGCTCGTTGGGATTAAGTTTCCTTTCATTATTGATAATGGCATCAACGTGATGAAGAGGATAGTTGTAATCAGTAAACTAATTGCTGGGTTATAAGTGGTTTAAAAACAAATTACAATACCGAAACATAAGACGCAACAGTCGAAGCACAAACTGTGGTATAACAAATTTAATATTTAAATTTAATCCTCTCTTATGGGACGAATATTTCCTTAAAAAAAAAGGATCCATTTCCAGTTGCAGCGTGCCTGTTTAGATGTATATTTGATCAGTTATGGCAAAAATATTGCTTCTTCGGTTATGGCAAAAACGGTAAGAACGTTTACCATGGTGAAACTTGAACTTACAATCTACTCTAATCGAATATCTCACTTAGAGCACCATCATCGGATTAAAAACCCGAAGGTTTTTGTTAAATGTACTATAGTTGATATATTAACTTTTTATTTGTTATATATTTTATTCAAATACCTCTGCATTATTTAATTGCTTGTGATTCTTCAAAATAAATGACCTCAAATAATTTGTAAGAAACATAGAATAGGAAATATTTCTTGAAGTTAATTTTACTATTACATATTATAATACCACTCTACTATATTCCCATATATAAATGAGTTACTATTGTATTATGTCTCATAAAATTTCAATTAGGGATAAACAATTAGGTCGATTTATAAACAAATAAATTAATGAATAAAAAAATAAGTAAATACACTAACAAAATACACCAAATTATTTATACACGTTTGTTTAGGGTATAAGACGGATATAGTCATAAATATTGATATTCTATCACCAAAGTGTTTACAATCCCAACGTCAAGCCAAGTGAAACTAGTTTCTAAATGATCACTTGAAAGAATCGCACAACCTCACATCACACCAACGACTCGCTCATTAAAGGTTCACCAAATTTGCATAAATACGCCAGATTACCGGATCGCTCCGAAACGTGGTGAGGCAAGTGCGCCTACGATTATCTTCCCACTTTCCAGTCGATCATGTCCTGCACCCTCTAATGGCTAATTTTCACACTCCATCGGCAATCGGATCGTAGCGGTGCGGCAAAGGAACGCCTGGTCGAAATAGGCCAGCGATATTAAATGCAGGAGACGCGGCAAAGGCGACAGACACCGGCGGTGGAGGGAACGTAATATCTGTCGTCTGGGGTCGCTTGCTCGCGATCGTCGTAAAAGTTCCACACATGTCTGGCGGTGCTGTTGGTGGATCGCACTATTCTGTAAACCTGTACGCCGGAAGCGGGGTCGCAGACGACGAACGGAAAGAAGGATAGTGCAGAGATAAAACTCTCTCTCGCGCAATATAAAATCATCGCCCGCCAGACGCAGGGACGCGCCCCGTGTTGGAAAGAGCAGCGGGAACTCGCGGGAAGGAAACGAGGGTTCCACACCCCCAATCAGCATCGACGGCATCTGCGACGGTGCGCTAGTCCCCGCCAATGTCTGAGTCTCTGCCGCTTGGCTGCCGGTTTTATGATCTATTCGCATACTATTTTTTACAGGCTTATTATAAACATCACCGTGGCGCGAACGGCGGGCTGGTGGATAACCGGCTTAATAGCTGCGGTATTCGCGGCGGGCAAAACAAAGTGCAATCACCGACCGATCATCGTCTAATTACCGCGCTCTACGCGTCACTTCGCGTACCGCGCGGTGGACGGGACGGAGAAAGCCCTCCACTCCAGCCAGTCTGGCAGTGCCCTGTCCGCGGGGACACTCGCATCTCGCAGTGAAAAGTGCATCGTTGCACAAGCTGCACACCGGTAGCCGGTCGCCGCAGTTGCGCTTGTCAAACAAACTCTCACAACGCACTCAACCGGGCATGGCCGCCAACTGGCCCACACTGCCGGCGGTGGACAAGATCTGCGTCGTCGTCTTGCGTCGCCGAACCATTGCAATCTAAATAAACGACCGCGTGTGGACGAGCGTGCGGGGCTTTTCCGACGAATTTGTTTTGTCGACGAACCACCCCGAAACCATAAAACATATTTTCCCATACGTATAAATATAACATAGGTATTGCCGCGCGGCACTGGCGGCTGACGGAGGAACGGACCCAGAAAAAAAAACACATCCACCTCCGTCACGTCCAACGGACCGACATGTTGACGACAAGGAAGACGGAAAAACGGGTGGAAACGGTGACAATACCACCGACAATACAAGCGAAGACAACGCCGCACCACGCACCACGATGCCGATGGAGCCAAAAAGTTCGCAGAATTACAGAGAAATTTCATGTAACCGCGAGCATGTCAGCCGTAGGGACAATAAAACCACCACTTGTGAGCACGGCGCGCGAAACCCTCCGTACCGAGGCGTGTGAAATTCCTTGGCTCGACCCCTTCACGGCAACAGTTGCCACCCGCAACAGGCTTACAACATTCCGCCCCACTACGGTACAGTGTGGTGGCGCGCTCGGTGTGTCACCAAATGTCAAAGGTTGTCGAAGTTTCGTACCTCTCCTTTCCAGGACCAGAAGCCGCAGTAGCCGCAGCAAGCGCAAGACAGATTTTAAACCCACCCTGAGAAGCTTTTTTACAACCACCGGGGGCGGGGCGGGGCGGTGAAATTTTACCTTTTATGACCCATTACGCAAATGAGGGCACAGGCACCTGTATTGTGCTGCGTGCTGCGAATTACGGGATAAGCCCCGCGGAACCGTCGACGGCGGTGCTGCGCTCTTCAAGAACGGCGCGCTTCAATCGGAGGTGATGATGGCATTTTATTCGGGCTTAAATCTTTTCTCGTCGCTCCGTACGCAAGCTGCAAACGTTTTACGAGCCTGTGTGTGCTATTTAACCGTGTGTTTAATGTGCAATTGCAGCATCACTGGGACGTAAAATGAGACCAGCGCGAGCGAGTGATTTACAATTCGTTTAGTACTGTCTGCGAGTGTATGGAACTCGGTAAATTTATTACCGAATGTTTTTGCTAAATTTATACAATTTCATGCAAATAATAGCTTTTAGCTATTGTTCCTTGCAAATATTGGAAAAATAACACAGATATTGAATAACAATTTTCAAAGATGAGATTTTACGTTTTCTTATAACATCACTTAAGTATACTTGTAAATAATGTTAAATAATTTATAAACATTTTTTAAAAGGAGACCATTAACCATGGTCATTATAATTTGAAACAATTCAATGATAAGTAACATTTATACAACTTATAAATTTAACAGAATATAACCAACCTATAGACTAATTTCATTCTACCAAAAACAATTTATTTCATTGGAAAATAATTAAAAATATATTTCTTTATTATGACAAAAATAGAGCAAAAACTGTTCTTGTAATATTTAACATCTCAATGCATAATTTTTAAAACATTGATCAGACTAAAACTGTTTTAAATTCACATTTGATTTATCAGCAAATGTTTTGTGACATTTTAATTTTTTGTGTAAATATCTAGCAAAGAGAACCGTATTACACTTTTTTTTAAATCAAAATGCTAGCATGACAGAATCACATAGCTTTCGGATTGCGATATTAATGTTTGAAAATATTTTTACCATGATATGAAACTTGATCAACAATGTATGATTATTAATATCCTAAATAAGCCAAGGTTATCGTATTTCATCTAAATTACATTTAAATAGTAACTAGTAAAGCAAAAACGAAACAAATTGTAAATGAAAAAATACTTAATACAGTTAAAACAAACACAAATAGAACCCAACTCTAACTCCCTTTCCATGGTATCAAAAATAGCTGCTGTTAACTCATCATTTACGAAGTGATGCTGCTAGTGCTCCACTAACATCGTGGGAAAGTTAAGCATCATATCATAGCAAAGACACCACCCATCAGCCGCCTCTCCCACCATTAGTTGCAGTACGACTTTCTAACCACCAACACCCATCCCATCCCACCAGTCGGAAACAATGTTGCAAACATTGTCCGCTAATTAACCAACGATTTTAAACTGTCTCAGAGTGACAAAAAAAACAGAGCGCAAAGAGAGAAAGAAGAGCACAGGATACCACCACCATCCCTCTCGCCGTGTGCCGGAGAATTTCGAATTTTAATTAAGATTCACATGGGCTGTAGCACCCGTGCTTGTTGGCGTGCCGTTCGCCACTGGTTCGCCCAAGCCTAGGGCAAACGTTGGCCACGAAACGCACGCTACATCGCCACCACCCTGGCTCTCTCCTCTTCCTGCCGTCTGTCACAATGGCTCGTGACGAATTGGCGAAATTTTCACTTTTCCGTGAAAAACACCCGGCTCGTGAATGGAGCTGGCATGCGCTGGGTACGGGAATCCGGTTTGATCCACAGGCCGTTTGCACTGGCTGCTGTTGTTGCGTCGACCGTTCCCCATTGTCCTTAACCCTTGATAAGAAAGGTTAAATCGCTTCGGTGTGCAAGTATGCCGAGTCGGTCGCGTAAGTGGGACCGGCTTAGAGATGGCACAAGGTGGAAGAAAAACTTCATCCCTTCAACACTAACACGCGCTAATGACGATGACAAAAATTTGTCTCATGAAGCGAACGAACGATGCCGGGACGGGTCGCGACGGGAGTAAAAAGGAAATACCGGGGGCCGAGGAAATGCCACCGCGAAAGAAGCTGACAAAACGACACCAACACCGGCCGTCTGTGCAAAAAAGACGTCGGTGGTAAAAATTATGGAAAAGTCATTGTCCTTCGGCATGGCAATGGATGGTGCATTTTTTTTTGTTTTTTTTTCTTTGTTTCTGTTACAGTCTTTTTGTCGCTACATGTGTGAGCCACTTTTTTCCACTCTTACGCCTTACGTTCTCCACTTCATCCCAGTGGGCCGGCTACCAACCACCAGCCAGCCGCACTGTGGTGGATGCTTTTCCGCTCACACACCCTTCGTCCTTGCTACTGATAGCAATGTTTTCTTCATGTGTCGCTTTTGCGTGTTTCCTTCACTCCCGCGCGCTGCATGCGAACGTGGCGAAACAGGTTCACCAGCCGCCTGTAATGCTCCCGGCACGTCGACAAAAGCCGGCTGCTGTGGCGACGCTGCCACAACCGGCAGCCACCGGCCGTGATGCGTTGCTCATGCGTCCGTTTTCTCCTCCTGCACTTTCCGGTGCATGCGATGCGCTTTGGCTGCAGTTGCACAACAACCCCGCATGCCGCATCGGGTCCAGCACATTCGTCATTTTTTATCGCCATCAGATAGCGGGTATGTTAAAATATTTTAATAATTATTCTATTTGTTTTGTACGGTTGCTCGTAACCTGTCTCTTTTCCATCCATTTGCACAACCATCGGGCACTCCTTCCCTTCGTGCCGATGTGCGTGAAATGGCGATCCTCTTTTTATCATCCCCCCAAGAGACCCCCCCCCCCCCAGGCCGGCAACGATCGTCGCAGAGATTGATGCGAAACGGCAGCAGAAGCTGCACCAAGCAGCATCGTCTACCATGATCGTCAATAATCACCACCCTCATAAGCCTGGCAGGCAGGCGCAGCAGAAATAGGCGTCTACGCCGGCAACAACGAGCAAAAAAAAACACACGAACCGCAAACAGCTACGGCAGCTGGTCTAGGCTGCCCTTAAGTGTTTAAAGATCCATCTAATAACGTAATTGCATCTTCCTGTCGCCTGCGGCCCCGAACCGAACGCTGCGCCAGCTGCACGGACTCTTCAATGAACCGGAGATCCCGAAGACCCGCGTGCCGTGTGCCCTCGGTTACGGAGTTTGCGTGGAAAAACCGGCCACGGCAACCAGATCGCTACCTGAACCGGCTTCCAGCGCCGATAGCGTGGAAAATACATCTTCCCCGAACGTCGACGACGAAGACGACGACCTGCGTGAGTGGGATTCCGTTCGGGCTCGCAACGGAAGTTGTGTATTTCCTTCTCCTCCCACCACAGCAGCAGCAACAGCAGCAGGTTTCGTGTGATGCTGCGAGATTCCCACCATGCCCATCATCATCACCATCATCATCATCATCATCGACAGACGGGCTTTGGGCTTGGCGAGACCGCACGACAGGAAAATGCTCCACATACTCGTAATCTTTTGCTTTCGTGTTAGCGTTTTCTCCTGTTGGTAGGCTTTTTTCTTCCTCTTTCTTTTGTAAACTGCATCTTGCCACCGCCTCCTTGGGGCTGTGTTTCTGGCACCCTCGAACCAGGAACAAGTTGGCTGCGTTTACGACGCGGGCGTTTGGGAGTTTCCGTCGCATAACGATACAGCATTAGCCGACGAGTTGGTGGCTCAACTTCTTCTTACTGCGCTCGGTTCCGAGCCGGTTCCCTTCTCCGACGGTGCGCTGAAAGTCACGCAGCCTCGTGAGAGAAGGAACCCACGGGACGGGGAGTGAAAATAAAAACGAACGATCGATTAATTACCATTTGACAGTTATAAATTTTATCATTTTATTATTACTTTACACATACCGATAGCGATGGCTGCCGCAAGTGTGCTCGCGCAGGTAGCAGGTGCACGTGAAATTAATACTAATCGCAATTACATTTTCTTCTTAATCACCCTCGCGCGTGTTGCACCGACCGTCGAAGTAATATGATCGAGTAAGTTTACGCAAGTATTTTGTTTTGTTTTCACGAACCGAATTGTTTTTAGCAACCGAATCGCTTAGCTGAGAGATTTATTAAGGCTCATGTGCTTTAAGTTTTATGCGTCTGACATGTTAATGTCCTTTTCTTTGAAATATCCTTCCAAACGAAACGACAGGGATATTAAAAAAAAATCATTCACCTGATCAACTTTTTTCATTTTATAAAGGTTTAATTTAAAGGAATTCATATGTTTCTTCTTTAGTCCAGTAGACCCAATATTTTCTCCTTCAAAAATTTCGTAAAAATAAATGTGAGCATTTTTGATTAAATGAAGAACACGATTTTTTAGGGCTTCTACGTCATCTCACAATAAGTAAGTTGAATCGAATGTATTATTTAATTATAATAAATTAAAGCGATAATTTTTAGCGATACTAACCAATATCAGATTCACATTTCGAGGAGTATTCTGCAGTGTCGCTTACATAAGGCATTTTAACAATTTTTAAAAGGTGTATGAGATCTAGAAGAGAATATAAAGGAATATCAATTAATGCTTCACTAAAGTATTTCGTAAAACAATTACGAATGATTACTAGCTAGCTCTCTTTGTTAAATATTGGGTACTATAATCCCATTCAAGCTTTCTCCTAGCGAGGAGTGACTAATCAGCTATTTTGGTAAAAAAAACCTAATTGGTATCAGTCTAATAAGCCGGTAAAACGACAGACATGACTTCGGTCTTAAACCAAAGTGAAAGAGGGCTGAAACATTAATTAATACACTTATAATTATTTTTTTAAATAAAATAAATATTGAAAAGTTCATTTCGCGTATATTCTTACCTTTATAGCTTATGTTTATTGCAAAGTTAACTTCAATAACCATTATTTTTTACTTGCATTACAATGTTATGATGTAATTGTGAGTTTTAGTTATTTGTAAGTTTGTATTTTGTTTATTCAAATATTTTTTTAGACTGTATAATTGTATTTGTGTATATTTTATTCTGAATAATCTTTCCAACCCACCACTTAAAATTTGCAATTTAAAACAAACTAATTACAGAATTGTACTCGATTCTTTAGTCTGTTTGGTAACATAAATTCTCGGTTCTTAGGTAGCTCTTTTTTAAATGAAATAAATTTCCCAACAGCCGTCAATATAGAAACTTTTAATGCATATTCGATAAAGATGGCTACTTTTATTTTATTTTTTATTTTGTTTGTTTGTTTGAAATGTTTCGTTCTCCCAAAGAGCAGGGAAAGAAAAGTTACTTACAAAAATTCATCAAACTCGCAACACGGCATGCTTCCAGAATAAATTTACCTTCACGCTTGTACAAAATTCCTCACTCTGGGAAATGTTTGTTCATTTGCAACCAACACGAAGCAGACAGTGCATTTGTCCAACGTTGGGGCGTAAGCAAAACATGGCCGTGTCGGTAATTTTCCGCAAAAACAAACGCACCCAAACCAGCCGGGCAGGTGATATGCAAATTTTTGTCCATTTCCAATTGTCGCTCCATCGGGTTCACCTTCACCATTTTGCAGGCTGCTCGCTCCCGCTCCCCTACACCTTGCCCCTCTTCAGGTACAAGTGGTCCGTTTGAGGAAATGTAATCATCACTCGTCCTGAAGCGGTGCAGGGAGTGGAGGTTTGTGTTGTTCCGTGCACTCCAGTTACCGGACACCGCGATGGAACGATGGCTTTCGGTGACTTTGTCCGAAGGCTGAGCGACGAACGCGACTGGCGCTCGGCAAACGCGTGACACACGATCCGAACTAAAAGGACACGACGGATGGCAACGGGCGAAAGCGGGTGGTGGGTCTTGTGTCTCCTGCTGTTGCATTCCCCACACACTCTGTCTGTCTCTCTCTCTCTCTCTCTCTTCGCTCTTTGGCTTAAGCTTGACCCGTAGGTGGGAGAGCATCTGCCGCCCCATCCTCGATCGGCATCGGCAGGCCTGACACGACTGATTAAACTCCACGCGGACGGGCTCGGACGGGACCGTCGTGCTGCAACTGCTGCAATTTGTACCACCGTTTCCCCGTCCGCGTGTGCGTTCGATATGCACCTGAACCTGAAATGCGAAACAACCTGCGATGCTGCGTCGCTGCGACGATCGTGCGCGGTAACTCGCGCAACAGGCACACTTATCTACCATCCTCTCTCTCTCTCTCTCTCTCTCGCACCGCCCCAACCTTGCATCCTGTAAGCATTTCCCCCGGCACCGGAGCGGAAGCCAGTGTGGGACGCAAACAGACACGCATCCATATCGCTGTCGCTGGCAGGCGTTTGCGGGGGTAATTATTTTTCAATGGCACATTAACGATTCGCTGCCACCTTGAGCCTTTCGCGGGTACGGTCTCTCCTTGCAGGGACGTTCCGGTTTCCTCGCACCGTCCGCGGCGGAAACGTGCAACCGGCACCGTTGCCGCGGTCGCGGACGTGATGAATGGTCCTCCGGCTGCAGCGCGCAAACCGGAGCGGATTAATTGAGGAGGACCTTTGTCGAGCCGGGGCCGTTTGTATTTCTTTTTTCGTTCGGTATTTGTTCTTGCGGTCGTGCAGTTGGCGACCATTTGCATACGGTCCATAAATCGGGAAATCGATCGGCGGTGCGTCGACAACGCGCTAGAATGCCGCGATTGAGCGCCGCGGTGGTCGTTGTAAAATATTACACAAAATTATACACATTTTTCCATATCTCATCCACCAGTACTGTCCGTGTTTGCTCAACTGTGCGTAAGTCATCTGCCTTGTAATTAGAGAAGATTTTGGGGCCAGGTACTACATAATGGCTGGTTTTCGGGCGGGATGATTTTTTTTCGGGGAGGGAGCACCCAACAGTTTTATTGCAGTACGTATTCGTTTCGTTGGCATTTTGATTGATATAAACCCAAATTGGTCCCGGTTTTTTAGGTTGTCAATGTTATTGCCTTGGGTTAAATATCCGATATTTTGTTCTTTGAAATATACTGAATACGATAAAGTGAGCTTTGTCAGTGAGAGCACATTCAATCCCTAAAATTAACAATTAAATATAACTATTTATTATTGATACCTTGAAATATTTAAATTTGCTTTTTTGAAAATTAAATCCAAAGAGTTTCACCCAGAAAATTATATGATCTTTTATCTATCAAACCTACGACCTATTCCTAACACCAGTATTTTTACTAAAACTATGATTAAAAATATGTTTACTAAAATGTAACTACGAACAAGATTGCTGAAAGAGTATAAATGCTATACCTTTTCAACTTTTATATTATATTTTCCTTTTCGTTTTCTTACAGATAATTGTACATCTGAGTAAAAACATATTACCTAGTCATAAAACGTATTTCTAGGTATATTACGACAACACTATTGACGCAAAAAAATCAGAATACTTTAATTATTTTATTTTATTATGAGTTGCTTCAATTGCTTTCTTCTCAATTTTCTACTTATGACCAATAAAACACGTTGTAATTAGGCGTGCTATATTTTACCATTATTTTACTCATTCGCGTTTTACTACGTTGATCGGTTATCAGCTAATATGCTATTAATAATATCTCGCTACTTGAGTCCTCAACAAGCTTTGATAGATGCACTTAAATGTGCCTTATGCTGCGTAAAATATTAATCTTAAATGCTCATTCGTCCGGGCAGTTCAGCGTTATGTTTCATTCTGTTATCCCGCCACAGACCCACAGCCACTACTCGCCAACCCTATCATCAACCGTCCCACGATGGCCGTTTAGTATCCGCTCGTTTAGTTTATGCGTACCAGTACCCACTAATGTCTCTCTTTACGCCGGCGCTAATAAACTCATCCACACAAAAGCCCACAATCGCCCGCGACCCGGTCCGGCGACTGGGACACTGTAATTTTGATTCGGTCACAAAACGGGCCACCTGTTGGCTCGTCCGGTTTATGGCCGTTTCAAGTTCCACGTTAGCCCCCTGCCCGTCCCGTCCCGTCAGGCCACTCCCGCAACAGAAGTCCACGCGGAAAATTATACATTTATTTCAACTTCAATCGTCCGTCAAATTTTCTCCCTCCCAGCCGTTTATCCCGAGAGCACACTGGTGCCCGTTGCTGGTGGTGGTGCTATCGTCGGAGTAAATTAATGCCACCGGCTCGACTAATGTTGGCGGAGGTGGTGGTGGTGGTGGTGCTGGGGGATGCTGCTGCTGCTGGTGCCAATGCATCTCTATGCAGCGCAGCGCTACGGCAGCATGCCGGGGACTGCATCGGGGATGATTATCCGTGGTGAGTTTCGCTTGGCGCCCGCGCCTGCAAGAACCAACAGCTCCTTTGCGTTGGCTGCGCGCCCCGGTTGTTAAATAAAAGTGACGATCTGACCGTAACGATACGGACGAGCCATAGAGATGGTTTTGGATGGAGAAGGGAAGCGGTGGAAAAAGCGTTAATCTACATAATCATACCGGACCTGCCACGGGATGGAAGGAAACCGCAGAGAGACAACATAATTTAAATCAAGTTTTCAAACGCAGACTTTTGCTGTGTTTGTTTGAGGGCGGCAGCAGTTGCGATGATGGTGGATTTAGCCGGTTGGTTTGACTAATTCAAGCCCACGCCGTTTCCCACCATCCTTTACGCTGATTGAAGTGAATGAGGTTGTAAGTGTTTGTTTGGATGTCGTTCACGGCAATTTGTTACAATTTCTATCGTTTTTCTCGGAATATCTAAAGCGGTTTTGGAGTCATGGGGACTGGTTTGAATATAAATAGTAGGTGCTAAAGTGTATTAAGTACGATATTATGTTGAATAAAGGGTACACCCATTTAAAAACGGAAACGAAATTTCGCAATATTTGAGTTTTTGTCCGATTATTCAGTATTTGAAGGAATAAAGCAAAACAATAACATTTACTTATATTTTCTGCATTTCTTCTACATTTACCACCAATTTAGGTAATTCAAGATAGTATTACAGTCAAGCCGTATTTTTTGTATACAAAGAAACATAATTTAAACATAATTTAAAATGGCACTCCTTAATAATGTCTCAGCATTTTACTATCCAATTCTGTTCCGAAGTGTCTTGTTTAATGTAATATTTTAGACAGATTTGAAAAGAGGTGTTCGATTTCGGCTTGAAGGTTCTAATGAAGCGTGATCCTTGTGATCGTTTTCCTTAATCTGACGGCTTTTTTAGGATTTTCGCTTCTCACCAACAGTCATTCGTTCTTCAAACCGTTTTGTTTTACTAGCCATCATGAAACTCGCGATTTTTATTATTATCCTACGATACGATGCGATCATTACTATCCAAGTACTTTTGCGAAACTCTTTCACGCTCACCGTGTGCACGCACACCTGGAATGAAAACTTCTCAATTAATGTATATTGAACATAGTTAGCTCTGTTTACCAAATTTTCCAATCAAATTTACTCTTTATACACGCTATGTTTTAATCTAACCTAACCCTACCTTGTAAGTAAAATACGAAGTAATACCTTACTTCCTTCAATGCTTCACACAATACTAACTAGTGTTTTCTTATGCTCCATTCAAAATGGGAAGTTGTGAATAAAAAAAAAGAAAGATAAAATTGAATGAGAAAAAAGGTATGTTTGCATTAAAGAATTCAATTTCTGTTATATTTAATAGTTCTGAGAGTAAAGGAATTTGCAACAAACACTATGAAAATGGCGATCAATGGAAAGAAAGCCAAGAAAGGTCGTCAATAAAGAAGTTATAAGCCACAACCATGGTCTACTTCCTTGAAACAGAAAGTTTCATTAACTGGGAGCATGCTCGATATTTGTAAAAGCGCTTCGGTGCTCCCCGTCGCACTCAATATTGTAATCCACGCAGTTCCCGTATATGTATCCTCGGAGAAATAAACTTCGATCGGAATCGAAATTCGACTAGACCAAGATTTACGAGTACGTTCCCGACACGGCGATCACCGAGGCTGAGGGAAACAAACATAATGCCCTTGGTGAATGTCTCCATAGGTGCAAGAGATTGTCTCCTAGACACGCCGCATCTGACCGGTACGCATGACAAGACCTGAAGCAGACGATCGTACGCGAACGATCGAGTGGTCCAAACCGTTTATTGTCCGTAACGCTAGGTTTCGATTTTTGTGAACATTCAACACAAACACAACCGACTCTAGCCGAACGGGAGGGAAGCTGCTTCATGCGAAATGGATCGGTCGATTGCGGTTTGTCTCGTGCATGGGATGGCGTAGTGGCTTTTTTCTACGTCTGCTAGCCTCTTGCGTGGACAACTGTGTGTCGCCAGCGTGTTTTTGCCGCCTTCTTCCAGCGCAGCGAGCGCGTGTGTTTCACTCCCTGCGACCCGACCGACGCTTCCACCTGCTCTTAAGCCGCTATGGCGAAACGCCCGGACAACAACATAACACCGAGCCTCGTGGGAGAATCGTCGGCTTTTTGGGAGACGTGCCGAGCGCTGTGTCCGTGGGATCGCCCGTCAACCACGGCGCAACAGCCTCGACGACAAACGCGCGACATAAGGCGAACAGGTAAAATTGCACGTCCCCGGGGACGCTCGCGCCGTGCTCGGCGTGCAAAAAAAAAAACCTACGAAACACCTCGCCAACCAACCAGCTTCGCGAGTGTGTGCGTGTCGTGGCTTACGAAAGAGCAACGACTTGGCGCAGCGCTATTGCAATTGGCACGGCGAACACTGCGACACCCGACGGCAACTTCCGTTCCTAGGGCTTATCAAGTTGTAATGCTGCGTGCATTGATGTAGACACGCTACATGTTCCGCATCGTGTCGTCTTTCACAGTGCTTCACGTACGGTCAGATGTTCACCTGCTGCTGCCGGTGCAGGCTCTTTCTCCGCCATTGGGCGTTCGATCCACCATCGATCTTGCTGCGCACGCACGGCATACGCCCCAGCAAACGGCTGTTATCGTATCCAGCCGCTGCAAGCAGGCCTGCAGCTGGCTGACCCGTAGTCGTACCGTACGTAGTTTCCAATTGTAGCACCACTCCCTCACGATCGCAGCCACGTCCACGCAACCACCGGGAAAGGAGAGTAAAGTAATCAAAATAATTATCAATCAACTTACGGCATTTTTTCACCGCATTAATTTATTATCATATATTGACATCGTCCTGGTCTGCTCCTATCGGTTCAAGTTCAGTGTTGTGGTGCGCACGAAACCTTGCGATCGCTTGATCGCGCGACGAGTGGCCTGGAGCAGCTTGCTGCGGGTTGAATGAATCTTCAGCTTGCCATCGAACATATATTACAGAGGGTAGGAGGTGGCATATTGAAGCGAACTGCAGCTGCTGTTAATCCATTACACCAAGATCTCGCAACATGTTATGAATCATATCGATCCCCTGTTAATCTATACCATGATAACGTTATTGCTGATGCATTGCGGAATGGCTGATCGAGGATAATTTAATCAGACGAGAATTAAGTGCAGTTTTTATAGCTTTATTTAGGCTTCCATCAGACCTTCAACGGAAAGTGAAAACAGAAAGTAAAACCTTCGTTGAAAATATATTAATACTTTGAAAATTCAAAATAGAAACTTTGAAAATCTTATTACTCAGATTTGTACGAGAACATGTTTTTGAACTACGCTATAAAGTTAAGATTATAATTATTAATTAATTAATTAGTTAAGATTATACGTACTAAATAATTCATTACTTAGAAAACGTGTTATATTGGAACGAACTACAAATTTAAAAAATTTTTTTTTCGATCTTTTTTTTTTACTATACATATCGTATGTTGGAACTGTTGAACTTAAAACTGTTGGAAGCATTACAAATAAAGTGAAGCAAAATTTCAACACATTTCAAATTTAAAATACGGGTAAGCTTAATTTAAGTTGAAAATAAACCATCTATTCTAAGACTGTTTGTGTGCGTGATCTTCACGTTCTTGATCGCTAGCAACGTAAGATTTATAAAATTTCCATTAAATTATAATTTATAACAGACTTATAACTTTCATTTCATGTGAAATGAATGAATAAATTCCCTCCTCTTTCCATTGTACAGATGCAGTGTATTACAGCATCGTTTTATTTTATTTTATGTGCTGACAAAATTATATTAATATTTATAGTTTATACCCTTTTTTAACTAGCAGGATATTTATTGAACGTGTCGATTCCGTTGGCAAAACTGCATTCGCGATCAAAGCATCATTTAAAAAGAAGTAATTAACCATCCACATCGGTTCGTACCAACGGAGCGCAGTTGTTAAAAACGAAACAACATTTCAATTATAAATCGATAACGCATCAACTTTTTTATGTCACGAGATGGCAATTTCGCGATGCGATTCATATCTCATCGCAATTCATTCACCTTTTATGGCAGCGAGGGCGCACTCCTCAAGGTGTCCATCGTTTTATTCCCCACCCGCATCCCCCGTCCGGTACCGCCGTCCATTTGCCGACCACAAGATGTCGGCGACATTTCACGACAACTGTGTGCTCCCACAGCTTCCCTCTCGCCATTCCCGCGGCAGCATCCTTCCATATCGTAACCCCCCGCTAGTGAGCATCTGCGGAACGCTTATCTGAATGGACACACGACGGCAACAGTTTGTGTCAGCAGCATCAGGGATGCGGAAGAGGACGAAGGACTGCAGCAGTCGAACTCGAGCTCGCGTACGTACGTTTCCACAGATTGCTACAGCTTTCGGTTCTGTGCGTTGCTCCGTTTTACGATTCGCAAGTGCAAGTGCATCGTGTGCTTTGATCGGAACGCATTCTCAAGTTTTCAGAATGAATCGCAACGACTCTTCGCCACCCGACCACACGACAGGTTCATGTTCCATTTCCTGTGCGTCCCGCGTTTCGTATCCCTTTGCCTGCGCCATCCACAAACACAGGACAATAGCGCCAGCCATGGTGGATGGAACGGCACGGGTTGAGGGAGATGCAACCCGTTGCCACAATCATTAAACAACATTGATTGCAAATTTATTTATATGTAATTCAAACATCATGTTCATCGTCTCCGGTCGTCGTTCGCGTATCACGACAAGAAGGAACGTAAAAAAAAGAACCAAAGAGGGAAAAAAGGCACTCGCACAGAAATTCATTCTCATAACAACCGCCAACGCCAACGGAAGAAAAACGGGGCAGACGACGACGGCGACGACGACGACGCAACGATCGAGACGGCTGCCGGAGCCACTTGCGACTTGTCTCCAGATGTCAGACGTGTGCTACATCGACAGCACGGACCGGTGCTCGGACGATGGGCGACGACACCCGCGAATGTGGGGACCCGACGTCGCTCGTCGCCTCCTACATAATCACGCGACCGCCCCGTCTGGATGGCGCGGCATAGCGCCCAACTGCAACAGCGGGCTGGCCCTTGATATGGATCAAGCAACCTGATTCTAGATGGGCTCAGAAATGCTGGTGCGGAAAAAGGCACAAAACTCGCCCGATTAATTCACTATCAATGTGTCATACTTTGAAATTGAGCTACCATAAAATGCGTACCACGTACCACGGGCCCAGTTATCGATCCCAGCGAAATCGATCTTTAACGTTCTGGGAAATCGACTGATGGAGTTGTGCTTTACGCGGCTGCGTTAGCAAATTTTTATGGCTAAGTAGTGTGTCACATTTGGCTCACCCGAGGACAGCAATGTTTAGGTGAGTAAGAAGAACGCTATTGAAATTAGTGAGACATATTTTACCGACACTATCAAGTGATTTACCAGCAATTATAGAGGTATAAATCACTGTAGTAGATACTAACAAAGCGAAGATGAGCTAGGTGTAAGTTTGATTAGCAAAAAAATATGCAAGCCAATTATCTTGACATTTTTCATTATTAAAAGTCAATAGTGAATATTGTGTCTGAAGTTTTTAATAAAAATATGTGCCTGTCCATCTTATAAAAATAATTTATTTTTATAAACTCATTAAAACGAATGTTAAAACATGATGATAATCTAATTTAAATGTTAAACATTTTTTTTTATAAATCAACGTATATTTTAACCGAATAATTCAAAGATAAGGCCACAGCACTAGGAGGAAATGCTGTGAGAACAAAAATATCAATAGCTGCAATTAGGATTACAGACATTTCGATTGTATAAGTATTTATGCTGTTAATAATAGATGCTGGCTGAATTATGCAGATGTTTTATAATGATAATGCTTTTTCTTCATTATTACACACCTTGATTGTGTGTTTTGTTGATTTATAAAAGTTGTTTGATTTTTCAACATTTAATTTTAAATGTTACAATATGAAATTAGGCATAATTAACATGAGTTATTGAACTTAACAAGCTATTTCAGCAACATGATTCTAAAACAAATACATGATCCAAAATTGAAGTTCTGGAAAACTGAAATGCATCAATGATAAAAAAGGATAATTATTTAACTTGATAATGCGCTTCTTCCCAAAAAGGATTTTAAAAACATCTATGCATACGTAGAAACATTTTACCTAGATAGTTGCATTAGTCAAGCACTACAACGGAAAAATAAAATAAGTGACTTTGGTGTAAAACGAGCCGACAAATTTCGACACAATAAAACAAACAACAAAACATTGCTTGTGTATCGCACATCCAATTTAAAACAAGTACAGTTCAAACATGACACAAATACACTGCTATACACCATCGCGCTGCGTATTGAGGGGCGATTATGGCGTAACAAATCAAACCTTACTGAGCGATATTAAAACAAAAACCCAGACACTAGCGTACCAACCGAAACGATCTCGAAAAACCGCATCCCTTTGGCATCGTGCGCTCTTAAAACACACTCAACACCAGATCATGGCTTAGCCCTCAGTCACATTTCTGAAAGATTTACTCTGAGAGTGTTGCGGTGTGTGTGTGTGTGTTTGTCATTTCTTTAGCGTACTTCTTGTGGAGTAAATTTTTTTAACATCATTTCAGCCCCAGTTATGCTGCTTACATCTGCCCCACCGTGCTGGCGAAGGCAGACAAGGGCGAAGAAAAAAAAAGCAGTTCAATGAAACGAAATCTAAGAGACCCACACTAAATCCCACCGGGGCATCGGGAAGGGAACCGCCCGAACCGCGACTCGGTGTGATACATTCGTTTCGCGCTCCCACACTCTTATCAACGGCACGAAAAATGCACATAAATAATGTATCGCCTGCGCCGGCGGGACCTCTCGGTGACAGACGGTGACGGTATGTGTACGAGTGCGCGTTTTTCATCCCTCGTATGACTACGAGGACGGCTGGGGGTCTCCGTCGCCCTCGTGAGGGTTTATTGCTTCGTTTATCCCGATGTCTGTTTTTTTTTGTCATGTCTCCCCATTCCCCGTCCAATCATTGGATGCACTTTTCGATGCAGTTTTTTTGCGACGAAAGTGCGTTGCTTTTCGGCTCCGCTTCTCGAAACCTTCCGAGCACCGATGGTTGCAGGAGAAACATTTTTTTTTTTGCTTTCTGACGCGTTGCTCATCTCAGCCGAACTGAGGAGGTGTTGAAAGTGTTTTGTGGTGGAGCGCGAAACTATGCCCACCAGCGTTTCGCATCCGTCGCTAGAATAAAAAACCAAAGCGCTAGGGCGTACCTTCGTCACCCCGTTTGGGCGAACGACAACGGCGCAAACGAGCATGATGGACAAACAAACAAAACCATTTCCCTAACGGCTTGCATATCCTCGAGCCTCGAATTGGTTGTGTTTTTTTTTTTTTGCTCCACCGGACCCGATGACTAATCGCAGACTCGTAGGAGTCTCCCCGATCTTGGGTCGGTGGCGGTTGGTGCTGTTCTGCGTGGCCGATCGAATGATCGTTCGCCTTATACGGTCATCGGTGATGGAGGCGTCTGGTGGAGCTTTTTTTAGGGCAAAATAGCACGTTCTGTGTACAGCTCTTCCATCCGACGAAGGTTCCTTTAACGGTTTGCGTGAAGCAAATGACAGCAAACAAGTTTTATGGTTCAGCAAGAGTGTGGCATCATGGTTTGAGAAGTAAAAAAATGTGCTTTTTTCCTGGTTCTCTTTCATATATTTTATAATTGAAAATATTATATAGTTGAAAATTATCTTCTAACACTTCTTACAGTTGAAAATTATCTTCTAACATATTTAACTCTTTCCATTAGCCCTTTTAATTAGTATTAACAACATTATTTTCAACTGGAAAATCACATAAAAAGCCCCTAGACACCTAGAAACTAGCGGAATAATCATCAACTATCAATAAAACAATTATTCATGTACGTCTTAAGACTGTGGGATTTTATTTTTTTTTTGTCCTTTCTTTGCCCGGCTGGACTTAATTTTTGTCTCTTTTGAAACTGCTACATAATCTCCTTTAACCCCATCTTCCGTATACTTTAAAGTTTTAACGTCTTAGCTTGCAATAGTGGCATTGTAGTTAATTGTTAGAAAAAAATGCAATAGCTTCGTTGTTTCGAAGTTAAGTTTCATGTGAAATTTACAAAAACTGTCCAATAAAAAAATTTATTTCCTTAACTTGAATATTTTGCAAATTACATAACACTATCATAACTCTTACATTACTCTTACACTTACATAACTCTTGTGCAGTAAATGTTTGCATTTGCTTCCACATATTGTAAAATGGCCCAATATTTAACACTGAGTAAAGAGAAAACATGGATCTTGCCGAAATGAAACACAATAAATTTAATTATGAGCCAAAAGAGCATCCCTCAGTGGTTAGAAATTCCAGTTTAGTAGCTAATTTGTGAGCAAATACCAACATGTAACACCGATTCGATAATGAAAAAACAAACCTGGCCTCAAAGAATCGTTGAACGAACATTGACATCAACATAATATCATCAGCTAATAAAATTCATCCAATAATGGCGACAAATGCACAACAAAACCTCTTCTTCGCCCACCCACCAAATGACACACGCCGGCAGATGAAGATCGTGCCTAAATCGACACACGCACACACGCACACACAAAAAGGATATCTGTTCGCCAAACCGTGAAAGCCGCGTGACCGCGTTCCGCTAAAACTCCCCGAAAACGGATCGCATCACGCGGCGCGGTTTTGGAGTTTTTTTGTTTTTTGTATTCCATTTCGCCGCTTCGCCGGGCAAGCGACGTAACAAAAATAAGCACTTAAAATGCCATAAACATAAATCAACCCGCCACCAACAGGTGCAGCCCCGGGGGTGCGGGCGTTGGGGGAGACAATCATGGGATGGGAGTGCATATGCAGGTGCCAATCGCTAAGCCGACGAGCATAGCGTCCACGGTCACCGTCGCTTTATGAAAACCCGCCTGCACAAACGGCCACCACAACGGCTCATCGGCCGGCCCGATCTGTCGCGCTTGATCGTGCGGTACACACGAAGGAGAAGCAAAACGGTGGAGAACGCAACAGCGAAGATGCCTCGCCGACCACAGGCTCGGTCTCGGGGCAACAATACTTCGCCGTTGCAATGGGTAGAGCCATCCAAATAAAAACTAAAATAAAAAAAACACCACCCCGTGGCGGGTGGCGGATGCCAACTGATGGTGACGAATTGCGCTACAACGCAACCGACCCCAGGCCGGGGCTTACAGGGGTCTCCCTGTGTTCGTACGGTGCCGGGGTTCGGGGTACGAAGCTCGACAGGCTCGACGGCCAACAAACGGACACATTGCACATCATCCATTAATAGCATCGACACGATTTATTCGCGCCATTCTTCTCGCCCCACTCACCAACCGTTCACTTCTGCTCCGCCGGGACGCCACGTACCGAACGAACGAACGAACGAACGAACGAACGCCCGGTCGCACTAGCGCTTCTTGCACCCACGGTTGCGAATGCACTCCGCTTCGTGGAGCCCTGTTCGCGTCGATCCCTTCGGCACGACGCCGATCGCTATCGGTTTGTCACCGGCCGTCCGTGGGAATGGAGCTTGTATCGCGCTATCATCACGCACTGACCGCGAGAACTGATGGATTTTTTTTTTTTGTCAAATTTGAGTCAAAACATTCTCTTGTTGATTTAAAAACAACCACTTTTGGAAACCGAAGCCTAAACGGGGTTGGAAGTTTTAGTTTTAGTTTTGGCTAAATATTTCGGAAGCTCTTGTATTTTGGTTTCTTCTTATGAGAAGGGGGTTCTCAACGTAAAAAAGACATTTTTATAAGCCTAAGTCAAATATAGAACTTCATCTTATTATTCGTGGCGTTATGACCGAAGTGATGCCAGTCGTTTTGCTGGCTCTTATAAGATTAATTTTACCACTGTTTAGTACATTTGATAACTGTTTAGTCACTTCTCCAACTAAAATCTAGAGGATCCAACTGAAATTATGGCAACTGTATTGTTGGTCGAAAGATCGGAACCGCCCACACTACCACCACTGAGCAGTTCCGGAATCAAAACGACAAATTAAGTATAAAATATTGGTGTTGATTATGATTGTTATGATTAAAAAATCCGTTTCCAAGAAACGACCTATTACTATTGCTGTCTCGTGCCTCGAATACTAGTTGAATTAAAAATAATGCTGATTATAAATGCTGTTTTTTTTAAATTGTATAAGCAACAATCATGTAACATTGAAAAACGACAGGTGATCTTCAAATACTACGATGCTACAAGCATATCCATTGAGAAATGGAATAAAATGAATAGAGAATGGCTATGGATACCTTTTTAAATGTAAACCATTGGAAATGCTAGCAATTGTATAATTCTTAAAGTGGTGACAAATTTCATGCCAAATGTATAGATGCTATTTAATTAAGTGATTATTGAGGCTAAAGTATTGAGGCTGTGTCCATCAAAACCAGTCTGGAAATATATTGGGTGCATACAATATGATATCGATCCGATGTTGAAGCATTATTCACCTTACTCAATAAAAGCACCAAATTCTTCCAAATAAATGAAAATGGTACTGGTGCTGGAGCTGGTGGTCTGGCCTCACTGACTGTCTTTATAATTGGACTATTTGGAAATCATCTGTAGCGGACCAAGATTCAACTCCACTCGTATGATACAGATTCACAACTCTTCGAATTCAGATTGGAACAAAGGAAACAATTTCAATTCAAAACTAACTTTAACCGATCTAAATCTGAATCTGACAGAAAAATCATTAAAATTTTGAATTGATTCCAGTTGTTGTTGCAATATATGAACGTAAATTTGAAACTAAAACTGCTCTGTAATTTTTCTCCTACTCACTACATGATTTAACTTTTGATGCTTCATATTGTGCCTTTTATAAATTAACCGAATAGCTATATACTACCGTTGGGCTAAACGCTTTATAATTATTTATTAAGAATTATTTACAAAAAAACTGATTTAAAATCAGATAATAAATTATCAACTAATTTAATTTAGGTAAAACATATTACTGTCGCCCATTAAAACTCCCAAAAGCCGCTGCTAATTATGATCGGCGCCAATTACTCCCGCACAAAATAGAGCGCACCGTACAGTGCGGCAGATCATAACGACGACTGCGGCTGTGGTCGTGTGCGGTAGTAACGAATTTTGGCATTTGATGAGTTTGGTAGGTAATTAACGTAGCTCATCGACGACGACGCTGAGAATCGTTAACGAACCCCTGCTGGCGTCCAGCGTCGTACGCAGTCGCTTTTCCCAGTGGCCTCAAAGTGTCGTCCAAGAGCCGATAGAACCGTCGTACCAAAAATCTGATGGTTGTTGCACTTGCAAACATATTTTCATTGCAATTAAACCACCCGCTGTCGAACCCGGCCGTCCAACCGTTCGCGCTGCCAGGTGAATCGAACATTGCATCGTTTGCGAGGGAGATGTCCAGAACGGACGGCGCACGGATCGTCGTCCGTCGCTTGGACGGTGAACAACATTTATCATCGCACACCTTCGCCCGATGGAGCACGCGGACCGATGGATCGGTCGGTGATAAACTTATAATTAACACCCCGCGCTCCCGAAAGGGAAAAGGGAAAAACAAACAACCTTTCCCAAAACCACCCGGTACGGCGATCCATCGCGCGTGATCTTCAACTCCCCGATCCGCGTCGCGTCGTTTGCGCAGTTCGCTTTACAAGCACATAATTATGTAAACATGCATGCAACCGCACTGCATGAAGTCTTAATGCTGACGCTCGGTTCTACTGCTCCACCGACACCATGGACAGCTGGAGCTCATGTCGGCCGAAGAACGAACGGTGTGCTGGCGAGTTCTGAGGCAGAAAGAGAGCGATAGAAAGCGGAGAGGTGCGTATCACGGGTGATAATGCAACTCGACGCCAATGGGTGGGAGGTTCGCTCCCGGGACGAGTAGGTGTCCGATTTAATTAGTAAATAAATAAACTAACCTCGTGAGTTTCTAATGTCGCTTAATTATATGCGAACGAAATCGTACATAATTCATGTTAAATTGCTGATTTTAAATGTCTCATTTAAGACAAAATGCGCATCTCTAGATCGCGCTAATGTGGCGTGCACTGGCCGGCGAACACCGCGGGTGCTCAATGTCGAGGACTCTGGCCGTCATGCGCCGTTACCTATCGCAGTAATTTCGCCCCGCAGGCTAACCGGCAATAGCAGGGGTGTACTGGTATGGTTAGATGAGGATTTATGAAACGCATAAAACGAAAAACGAGATTCTTTGCACTCGAGCGTCGATGGAGGCGCATGGTTGCTAACACGCTAAGAATATTTTGCGTTGTTTTTTTTAGTTAATCTAAGGATATCTACTTTTCACTAGTTTCAATTTACTTTTCCATTTGCAAAGTGACCTAGCAACCACAGGTTAATCTTCGAACCATCTCCCCCTAGCGACCGCTTGACTTCGGGCGGTATCCCAAACAGAAGAGAAAGAAGAATAAGACATTAGTTATCTTTTTTCTCCGCATCGTAAAACAATTAAATTTTTTTCCTTTCTTGTGTATTGTAAAATGTTAGGACAATATATTTAAAATTTATGTATTTCGGATTTTATTCAAAAGTATTGATTCGAGTAGGACTACAGCATTTTAATTTTTAAAATTTGAAATATGCTTCAAGTTTAATATTCATATCAGTTTAAATTTGTAAGTTTCACCATTGCTTAAATTATTAGCTCTTCAAAGAATTTTAGATTGTTTAAATATTGAATTTCGAGGATTGTTAGATTCCTTGGAATAGTTTCCAAGCAATTCCAAATTACGAAGTGACCCTTTAAGCGAATTCGAAAATAACAAAACCATGATATTGTGTACGTACGCTTTAGTAAAACAAAAGGTCCCAAAATTTTACTAAAGTACTAAACTATTTCGCGAAACAAAAGTAGACTTTGGTGATACCTCACGGGTAAAACTATATGCATAAACATAATAGAAATTATTCAAATCATCAGCACATCAGGCGAACGTTAAGAAGCGTTTTTGAAGAAAACACAAACTGAACACAAACACAAACTCAGCCGATGAACGTCGAGTTTTCGAACAATAACCGAAGTCACTGTTCCATTTCATAAAAAAGCCAGGTTTTTTAGCAGCTATAAAAATAAAATATATGTCGAATCCATTCAACAAATTAAAACCAATAAAATAGATTAGAAAGTTTAGTAATTGGAGCTCCTAAATTCTCGAAAAATAACAGCAGTTTTGTAAGATCAGTAAGAAATGCTGTCAGTTAGATGTAGCTTTAAAAAACAGCTACTGAAGATACTCAAGAGAGATAATAATAAGCATTACCATGCGACAGATATTGGATTATTATTACTTCATACTATATTATTAAGAAAATTGTAACACTTTCGTGAAATCATCTTCATTAGCTCCCAAAATCATTTGGCCTGTGACAGATAATCTGACAGCATAAACTCGAATCGTGACAATAGCACAACAATTTTTGCTGGCAAATCCATTCGAGCACTTACTCTATCTCTTTCCCTCCAAAAAGTTACCAGTTGACGTTTGTTTCAAATTTCTCTCCAATTGCTTCTCGCTTTTCTTCGCTTTTTGACAGTTGTAATAGTTGAGTTTGTTGCGTTGTTGATTCCGGGAAGGTGGCTCTCCATACTGGCAAGGTAGCCATATTGAAGACAAAGTTTGTTAATTAAATTGAATATTTATAACTGATAAATTCAATTAGCATTGACTCTGACTTCAAAGCTGTTGATTAAAATCAAATGCATGGTCCATAGCGATCATTGTTACACCTCAAAGATTTTAAATCATCTCATAATCATGTTCTTTCCTCCACGTAAGTAGTATCAATACACCCACTCGGTGACTGCTTTTATCATTCAAAGTACTTGAGTTCTAAAGAGATAAACATAAAAACATTACATGAAAATAACATATTCCATAGAAAATGTATATTAGTTCTGTTTACGATACCAATTTCCATTTGTTTCCAGTGTAAACTAACGATTGCCATGAACAATACATCTACAACATGGGCTACCGTAGACGTCAAAATTTCGTTTATTTTTCTTTACAGATTGATACCACTTCTATCGTACGACTCCACCCTCCCTTACGCGCATCTTGTTGCAAACCGGCTGGTGGCTATTGTAAAATATTTTCGCGAGAAAAGTGCCCCCGTTTGTACGATCGCCCCGCGTTTCAGCGACCATTTTCAGCCCAAATTATACCGCAGGATCGCGCCGGAACCGAGTTTCAATTCTGCTCGCGCTACAACGGTTATCTGAGCGAAACGATCGTTTGCACGCGATTACTGGTGGTGTTGGTCGTGCTCGGATTCGTCAACAGGAAGTGCGACCAGACGGCAGCACAGAAGAAAACATCCGGAAGTGATACCGAACCAAACGAGCATCGCGTACACCACAGCAGTGTATCAGCCGCATCAGGCATTTGAGCACTCGCTACGAAGCAACCACCCCCACCCAGGCAGCATCCGTCGGATGTGTGGTGCTGGCACGCCAGAAGAAGATGGGCGCGATGGATTCCGTGTGCAAGCGTAGCGTTCGTACCATTTTCTTCGACCTGAGCTAGTTCACCCTTGCTCGGCTCCTGCAAACGCCTGCGAATACGAAAGGTGAACCGGGGCAGTCGAGTGAAATATTAGCTGCTGGTGCGCCTTGCTGCGACACCGCAATAGGGCAACGAAGACGACGGCGAAAACATCCAACGACACAACCACCACCACTAGTTCCGTAACGGAGACGACGAATTTTTTTACGCCCGAAAAGGAAAACCTCCGACGAAAACATCGCCAGGACGAACGCGAAACTCGTGTGCATGTGTGTATGTGTGCGTCCGTATGTGGGAATAAGCGTGTATGTGCGTGTGTATGCGTGTGTGTGTGTGTGAATTTGTGTACGTAATGTGAAGCTGTGTTTCGTTGTTGCATCGTTTGCATCTAGTGGTTCTTCTGCGGGGGGGTATCAGCAAGCGCTGCGATTCTTCGTGTGTATGTGCGTGTGTTTGTGTGCGTCAAAGTTGATTGTGTAGGCAGAGAAGCGGAGGTGTGTAGGTAATGTGTGTGTGTATGTGAAGAAGAAAATCGAAAATCTATCCAACAAAAAGAAAACCGGGAGCCAAAACCAACACGACGCGAAACACACGGGCGTGAAGATATCGTCCTGCTGTTCCTGGCCATCTGACATCATCATCACCATCGCAGCTTGGGAGTGTTTACTGCACACCCACACCCTATATATTCGTGCGAACGGCGGACGGGAACGACGGGTACGTGTTTTGTGCCGGTTTAATGCCCGCCTTTTACAACGCTTATTTCGGGGGGGAGGGAAGGGAGCGCGCTATTACAGTGAAACAACAGCATATGACCGCAAATGTCGCCGATGTGGGATGCTGCGCGGGGTGGGTAAGGGACGAATGTAGGCAGGCGAATTTGGCAAGATAAGGTGTTTCCATGAAACGACAAAACGTAAACATTCGCCTGCTTTTTGATTGCAGAGAAGCAAACTTCAATCGGCCCCTGCTACTTTGATCGTTCTTCTCCTCATCGAAGTAAGCAAACAAGCACCGCAATTCTCACGCAACAGTTTGGCTAACTATATTGTTGTTGATTGGCAGCTGTTATTAGTTGTTCGATGGCGTGTTCGATGGAAACGCAAAGTCAATTTGAAATCTATATTCATCTGACCGTCACATTGTCTCTCCGCGTAGGATGATTCTCTATTATTCTATCGGTTCCATCAGCAAGGCACGAACAACGAAAAGAAAAAAACCAGCTGGCAGATAATTATGCTCCCGCTTCCGGACTCTGTTCCAACTTTACCACCGGGAGCTCCAAGCACTCATTGTCGTGTCGGGAAAATCCGACTCGCGTATGTGTCACAACTGAAAATCATGAAAGGAAAAGCGCGAATCGCGGACAGACATTGAGCACCCGACACCTGTTACGCCTACCCTGTTTTATGCATTGGGTATAGGGGAGAGAGACGCGCGAGGGAGGAAGCTGCTTGCCAAGACTGCCTCTTCCCCCCCCCCCCCCCCTCTGTTGCGCACTTTGACACGGGTTTGGTTTTTGCTTCGATTATTATCATCCTTACCCTCTAAACAACGCGGGCCGCGAGAGTCGGTTGATGAACTGTCTCCGCCCGGGGTGGGCGCGGAGTTTAGCGTTAACGGATGGCAAGTGTGTGGCCTACATGCATGCAGAAGCAGCAACAGCACGCTCCTCGCGATTAGCTGATTGGGCGAGCGAAAGAGAGCGCGAGAGATAGAGAGGGAGAGAAAGAGATGCTCCCCGTCGGAGTAAACGACACGGAAAGCCGGGTCGCCGGCGGATCTCGTGGCGGCGGATTCTTTTTTTACGTGGTTCTTGTACCCCTTTTTTTGTTCTTGACGAGCGGGTGGCTATATTTAGCACGGAGCGCAAAAAACATACTCCTCGCACGCCAAACCACACCTCCGACCTCGCGGACTGTGTTTCCCTCTTAAATCTAGCATAAATTAAATGTTATGCTGACTGTTTATTCGCAACACTTGCGATGCCACGGCACACATACTAAAACGTACACATGAGACGTTAAGGGCCGAAGTTAGGGCCGTACGATCACTGGTTTTACTCGAAACGGTTCGTCTAACTTCCCGGACGGTTGTTATCAACAAACTTTTCTTCAACTGAGTTGGTGTTTGAAACTTGCGTTATGATCTGTGTGTCCTAGTGCTGGTTTTTACTAGTAGCAAATTCACCCCGCATGTGTTAGTTAATGCTACAAGAATATCCGCTCCATTCCGCTTCTAAATGGATCCGATCCGGTAGGTTCAAGTTAACCTGCACAACGGTTATATGTATAAGCCGCTTTGTTTTTTTTCTGCCTCCTATTGATGCGTCACTCCGAATTTGCATAAAAACCTCCACAAGCACAAATAACGATGAAACGTTCTCAATGTCAATGTACAAATACTCCCCCTTCTCTCCAAGCGGTTTTACCAGTGAATCAGCTACGAGGAAACGAAAAAAAATGTGATAAATTGTTCAATTGTTCTTGCAGGCATCACCAACGACCATATCCTGCATATCGAATCCACTCTCTCCACCCGCAAAAGTAGGCAAAATGGTGAAGGAAAAGCCTAACTCTACACGTATCTATGACAAGGATGGTTATCGTCGCCGGGCGGCTTGTATTTGCGTACGATCGGAGGCTGAAGCTGAGGTAAGAAGTGTTGAAATAGTGTTTGTGTAAGAGAGACATCCCATTTGACGAAGCCTACTTTGCTTTCATATTACAGGTACTGTTGGTCACCTCATCCCGAAGACCGGAACTATGGATCGTACCGGGGGGTGGTGTCGAACCAGACGAGGAAGCATCGCTTACGGCCACAAGGGAGGTGCTGGAAGAGGCAGGTGTAATGGGCCAGCTTGGCCGGTGTCTCGGTGTGTTTGAGGTAAGCTACAAACTGCGGCTCAATGTCCCATTGCTATAAAACGTCCATCTAATACTGATCGCATCATTACAGAACACCGAACATATGCACCGTACCGAGGTGTTCGTAATGGTCGTCACCCAGGAGCTGGACGAGTGGGAAGACTCGAAAACGATCGGCCGAAAGCGGCAGTGGTTCTCGATTGAGGAAGCGCTCTCGCAGCTGGCACTGCACAAACCGACCCAGCGCCATTACCTGCAGCAGCTGCGCCATTCGAAACATCGGACCTCCTCGGCTTCCGAGCCACCGCCAATCATATCCGAGCACGGCGACGACGATTTCACCAACAGCATGTCCGTGTTGAACAACTGTGCAGCGTCCACGGCAGAGCCGGCGATGGAAGCGGATCCATCAGCCGGTATCGATAAGGATACACCGGGTGAAGCGACACCTACGACAACGATCGCCGACGAGGACGATAGTAAATGCTCCACGAACAATGAGAATGCAGACGCTCACGATGGTGTCTCGCCGCCAACTTCACCATCCCCAACGACCCCGACCACTTAAACCCATCGCTCCATCGCCAATTTTAGCTTTTTGGCCTACAGTAAGAGCTTCATCATTCTACCACCACCAAAACCACAAACACTTAAAGGCAGGGTTGTTTCGGTTTTGTTTACATTTTGCTTTGCAATAGTTTGCCTCCAGTTGAGGGCGCAAATTTTTTGCTTGTTTGTCTAAGACCTCGAATACTTTCGGAAAACCGTTCCGCAGCGTTGCAGCGCCCGTGTACTGCTAATGTTTACGTTTTGCCTCATTGGCCCGTTGCGATTTTGCTATTGCAAAAAAAAAAAATTACAACAGCCTGCTTAGCACGCTACTGCATGATCTTGCTGTGACTATTTCCGTCTACAGTAGGTGCGGCAGCAAGGTAGCGAGAAAACTGCAGCAGGTTACACCGATTATACAAAATTATACGCCCGACAGAGGAGCCATCGAACAGTTTTCAAACCGAGAACAAAATCATACCAAATTTTGCAGCTGTGCATAGTGTTGCTTCGCCTTAAGATTTTGGACACCACTGCTGTTTCGGGAGAAAGGAGAAGGCACGATGATAAAAAAATTCTACCCCGTTAGGTGATGTGCGAAAAAAAACCACGAGATTATTGAAGTGGAAACGTGAGCGAGTAATGCAACCCACCGCGCATTGTGTTATGCGAGGGGTGGGTTGAGCCTGCCGTGATGGTTAATATTCTTCCCAAGCGTGATTCAAGCAACTTTGATTAGATCCTCTGCGATACTGTTACAATACGAAGCGAAGAGGGAATGACCTTTAGTCGCGATTATACGTTTTGTTTAATGATTTTTTTGCATCTTCACATTATACTAGACACTTGCGCCTCATCTAACAACGTATATTTACTGTTTTTTTTCTCATTACGAATCATTGCATTATAACATGAGAACAGATAGAACTTCTTTCGTAACAAACACACACACATATTAAAAATTAGGTGCTTAGGTGATACAGATGAAAAATTTAATCAAACGGTGGAATGAGCCTGTGCTCGGTGCATCAACAGACCCACACAGTCGACGCCGAAATGAAGAGGAAAGGAAAAGAAATCGGTAAAAACAAGAAACGTATGATGTAGATTTACTAAAGTAGAATTTAACACAAGAAGAGAGATGCAGAAATTAACTAAACTAACAAGTAAACCATTAGGTATAATACTACATATGTGTGTGTGTGTGCGTGTGTCTCACTCTCAATGATCCCCCAATAGTGCGGTGGGTAAATAGCGCGATGACGCTGACAAAAAATAAACAGCTTACAAAGTTTTGGCCCACGACTAAAAAGATTAAAATTAAATGATAACCGCGCAAGTAAAAACAATCTAGGTGAAACTAAACTCTTAACACGTTGGTGCGACGATTTGCTCTGAATGGGAGAGTCGAGTTTCTTGATTTTTATTTTCTTTTTCAAATACAATCTCTGATACACCCAGACACCACACACGAAACCACATAAGCAGAAGCTAGATGTAACGAGTTATTACTGCTAAGGGACTGTGTATGTGCTGTGCTTCTTTGATAATGCAGTTAAAAAAACGGTGATTGCTGCTAGCGAACTTCTGAAGGCCGCGTAGCTTTATATTACAGAGTGAGAGGGAACAGAGATAAGTGCATGGGTAGGGAACCAATTTAGGGAAAATGAAATTTAAACTGTGAATGGAGTATGTTTTGGACAAACAGTACTGTTAGAGCGAAAGGGGGCAAGGAACAACAAATTTTTTTTTGACAAGAACCGACCATGCGGCTACTACCGCGGCCAACACGAACGAATTTGGCAATTGGCAGAGGTAACTACAGCAGCAACACGCAGCACACGCAGGTTCGGAATGGTTCGGTTTACATTTGCTAAATTATACCTTGAACTACTTATACTAATGATACTTTATTATAATTTATTAGTAATATACACGATCCTGTGAATGTTTGAAATGGCGGTGTGTAAGTAGAGAGGAAGAAAATTCATGGTTTACACCGACATACACACTCCCGTAAACATATATACACAAACAGAAAGCGGAAGCAGAAATCGCGCCTAGCAACGGTAGTCATACTTTGTTGAAGGGATTTGGGAAGGGTTGCGTCGATTTGTGGGTTAAGGTTTTAATACTTGCGGGGAACTAAGGCATATTGGGTGGGGTTGTACCGGATAGATAGAGAAGGCAAGAAGGACAAGGCGCGATAGACTCTAACTTTAAGAAATTAAAAGTAATTAACACACCTACTCAGTACTGCAAGAAGCAAGCCCCATCACTACGAGTTACTCACACACGGATAAAGAACAGAGCAGACTTTAATACATCATACTTTGTGCGTGGAACGACAAGGTCTTTGTCTTAATGGAGCTCAAGAAAAAGATAAAGAGAGAGAGAGAGAGAGAGAGAGAGAGAGAGAGAGAGAGAGAGAGTCCGAGAGGCAGAACGATGAAATGGATACAAACACAAAAATACATCAAATGTATTTGTCTTTATTATAAAAAAACGAAACACCGAGAAAAGAAAACCAAACGTTGCCGAACAACGAAATGGAACGTGTTTTGTGCGAGCGTTCAACAGTGCATCCGAATGTTGTATTTTTCTTCATTGTTTTAATTGAAACACCACAAGTATCGTACATTAGAAAGTAATCAAATGTTTAATCAATTCAGTAGCGGACAGCTGAACAATGTTAAAAATTCATAAAGAAGTCGGCTTTCATTTCGATTACAGCATTAATTTGTATAATTCGGTACAGCGTCGATATAGCAAATGGTCCGCAATATGAACACTGTACGATCGCACACGCGAAAACACTAATTCCACAAAAAGCTGGTGAAAATCTAGCTCCATCGTACATTTCCAAATGTACTAAAACAATTTCCCGATCCTGCAACGTTTCCGACAACTCCGTCAATGTCGAGCACTTTTCTGCTCGATTTCAAGCAGGCTTAGGAAACGTCAAACCCATCTGTTTGATGTTTGGTTCTTTTTGTTTACGTGCACCTTAATGATTGCTTCCGTGTTTGCTATCGGAGCAAAAGTGTTGTTTACAGTTTTTGCGAAGAATCGTTTTCAAAATATTACCGTGCAAAAGCGTTCCCGAATCTTCGTTGTACCGGGTCTGCAGACGTGCAGTGCGTGAAAAATGGCCGAATCGATCGAATCCAACTCTTCCACCCCTTCCAGTACCAGGTCGGAGGACGGCGACAACGAAGAAATGGCAAAGAAACCAGAAGCGACTACATCAAGTATGCGCTCTATTTTATAATCAATGTCGTAAGAATGGTGTAATTGATGCTATTGTTTTGCGTTTCTTCTCCAGCGGTAGATTCCAAGCTCGAGTGCCCCGTTTGCCTACAGACATGCGTTCATCCCGTCCGGTTGCCGTGTGGTCATATTTTCTGCTTCCTGTGTGTGAAGGTAGGCTACACCATACCCCCGATTTGGGAATGGATAACTGCTCCATTTGCTGAACCTAAATTTTCTCTAAACATTTCGTTCTTATTCAAGGGTGTTGCATTTAAAAATTTGCGCTGCGCGATGTGCCGCTGTGACATTCCGCTTACCTACCTGGATCATCCGCAGCTGGTAAACGGTGTCGAAGAGATTGTTCGGGCAGCCACCGCCACCGCATCTGGCGATGGTGACAATGAGTACCGCTGGTACTACGAGGGTGGACACGGTTGGTGGCAATACGACGAACGCACCAGTCAGGAGCTGGAAGAAGCGTATTTGCGCGGCGAAAAAAGCTGCAAAATCCTGGTGGCCGGCTTCGTGTACATCGTATCGTTTGAACACAAGTGCCAAATTCGGCAGAACGATTACTCACGCATACGGCGCATCAAGCGTGACCTGGTGACTATACCCAAGAAGGGCGTTGCCGGACTGCGACTGGATACTGGCAGCGCCCAGAATCCACCACCGTCTACCAGCACGGACATGAACGAACTGTCTTCCGCCATGGGCGAAATGAATCTCAATGACGGTGCTTCCACGTCCACATCGGCAGTCGGTGGTGTAGCGACGAACGTACCTACGATGAGTGACACGAACAATGCTGCTTTGCTTGTACAGAACCAAGCTACTCCAGAAAGACCCGATGAGGGTGACGGAGAAAGTGGAAATTCTAACGAATCGGTGGTGCATGAAGAGCAAGATGTGCCACCAGTTGTCACATCGGAAGCGATCTCTTCCCCAAGCAGTGTTGGTTCACGAGCGTCTGGAGCGAGAAACAGTGCTAGCGACAGTGCTATAGATCATGTAAATTATACATATATCGGCCACAGGCCCCGTGGAACCTTAGTAGCTGATCTTCAAGAACCGTCCTCTGATAGCGACTTTGAAAATGATGAAAGCTCACCGGACGATGATTTACTGATACTGTAAATTGCAAATGCCGGGTCATATTTTGTCTTTCCTCCACATCGCCCGACCGCGAAAGTTTTTGGCAGATAGAGTGGGTCAATACGCATAAAGAGCGCATTCGAAAGTGATATAAAAGTATATTAATAGTTTTTTTTTACTCTCAGAGACGGTTGCACACGCTGTGGTGTAATTGCACCGGAATCGATAGTGATGGGTTGCTTGCAAACAACCGCCCACAAGCAGCGTTTAAACACGGACACAACCGTGCAAATAGTTTTAACGTTTTTAAGTCTCTTCAAGTTATCTTCACTTTAGCATGGTTTGTCAAAAAAGACAGGAAAAGCGATCAACTATATTCATGTAGTTTGTTTATCGATTTTCGGATTAAGTTTTCGAGAAAATGCTTCTATCGTCAACGTTTTGGCGAACCAACTCATATTTTTGCGATTTGTGGACATATTTGCGTGAAATTTAGTTTTAATGTTTACAAACTGTTCTACATTTCAAACAACATTAGTTTAAAATAAGCAAACTTTGCCAACATGAAAAAAAAATCTGAAGGATATTAAATTGATAAAATTGCCGCAGTACAAATTGGTACTACACTTACCCATTTTGTTTGATAGAACTAACTATTCTGCCATGAGAAAGTAGGAGATATATCACTTATCTGCCACTTTCTACTGGTATATGGGTTAGTTCTATCAAGCAAAATAGGAAAGTGCAGTACCAATTTGTACTGTGGCAATTACCCTTCAGAATATTTTGGTGGCAATTATTCCTTTTGTTTCTTTGGCTGATAAAAACTAAAAAAATCATGCAAATATAAGCACATTTGGTCGAAATAGATTATTTGTGGTTTACTAGGGACTTTAAATAGAAAACATATATTTTCTAGCATAATGACACATTAACGTTGGTATAAGGGAGGGGGAACTTAATCTACTTTTTTTTAGATTGATTCTTACTACTCACATAAAAGTGAGGGACGTTCCACTACTTACGATTGCAATTGCTTGAGTTGTTTAATAAAACCCACATTCGGTTGCACGCATGGCCGTTTGCTTTTGACCGTTCCGAACGCTTCCATAAACGACTGATCGCACCGCTGCATCAAATAACCCACGACCACGGCAGTCGAGCGTGAGACACCGGCATTACAATGCACCAGCACTCGCCCACCCGGTTGCGCCCGGCAGCTATCGATGAACGCATTCGATACGGCCAACACATCGGATAAGACCGTTTCCGGTAGATCCAGACATTCAACAAACTTCCTTTCGATCGGCAGCTGCACGCCACTTTCGTCCTTTTCGATCGGTGGCATTTCGATGCCAACACTCAGCACGTGCGTGATGCCGTACCGCTCGAGTATCTCCCGTCGAACACAATCCTGGGAGCCCAGGTACAGGAACTGCGACACAATGCAAGCCGGCACCTGGTCGGGGCTGTTGTCGACAATGAAGCCCAACCGAGGCGGTGCATCGATTTCGAGCTGGTTGCGAAAGATTTTGCGACTGCCGTCCATGTACGTGACGATCGTTTCCGTGCGCTGCAACTCCGTCTTACGAGCACGAAGCTGCTCGAGAAAGCTCGTCATGGTGTTCGGCGGTAGATGGGTCGCTATCGGTGAAGGCGAGATCAGCCGGGTCGTACTCGACGTGGCACAGGTAGAGCGCGTAGGCCGGGGCGACAAACACGTTGGCACACCAAGAGTTTTGTGACGGCACGGTAAGCATACGGTAGATGTCTCGTTCGCTGATACGTCCTTCAGCAGCGGCCACCCAAGCGCCTACCATACGTCTTACCTAAGTAGGCAAAAAGTAGGGAGATACATAGAAAGAGAGAAACAGTTCATACACTGAATTGCGCCTCACCTGTCGATATAAAAACGATCGTCCCTGTATCCGTACGTCCCAGAAGTCATAATGGTGTTCTGTCCGTTCCCTATTCAGCGCCACCGTCAACGATTGACCCCGTTCCACCGTAATATGATCAATCCGTCTCAGCGAATGCATGGCCTCCTGCTGCCGTGGATTTCCCTTAGCAACTGCCATAAAAGTACGAAAGTCATGTATGCCCTCAAACATCCGAGCAACCCGTGCAAACCTGTCGATATCGAACTGCGGGTGTCTGTAAATCCCAACGTAAGAGATGGTTTGAAAAAACACTAGACAAGCGTGCCAAGAGTTTTGAATATTACCCCAAAAAATAACATCGATCGTGCTCCTCGATCGGTATGAAGCGTTCGTGTGGACGCTGCACAGTCGGCCCGCGGGAAAACTCACTCTTCAGCACCGCCAACCGGTACAGGTAAGTTCTTGATTTAGCGCACAATCTTGCGTGAAAGGTAAGCGGAACATGCACCGTACTAAGAATGCGCAAAGACTGACCGTCACGTTCGAAGGCACGGTTGAGCGTTTTGGTGATGTGACCTGCATGGTACGGCTTACCGTTCGGGCGCTGCAGATCTACATGCACGGTATTGTGTAACGCGTGGACACCGGTGTCGGTACTGTGTTCCGGTGGGACAAAAAATGTATACTCCTCATATTCACCGCCTTTCCGTCACGTACTTGCCAAGCAAATCTTTTATATCTTACCGACTGGAAAGCTTCAGCAAAGGTTCGTTCACAGAGCGTAGCTTTAGCAGCGCCTCCTCGATAACTCCCTGTACGGTGTGAGGGTCCTTAAACTGGCCGGCAGTTTTGTCGATTTTGCGTTGAATGCCTCTGAGAGCGAACGGGAGATTGCACAACAAGTTCTAACACCTTTGCCGAATGTTCTCTTACCGAAATCGAGTGCCGATGTAAGATAGATTGATGAGGTAACGATTCATCTGGGTTGGATGGCACTAGGACGACAGGGATTACGATTACGGAAATGTTAATACCTCGCCATGTGTGCCATGCAAAACAAATCAGCTGTGTTTACGTTTTATTCGGCGGTCGAAAAATGCAGGGTTAACGGAGTGACTTTTAAAAGCGTGCTTTCGATCGCCAGTTTGATTTACTTTAAAAATGTATGGAGATAAGCAGTTCAATTTTAATTTAAAACATGAAAAATCGTTAAAATTACACTTAAATTAAATTAATTCTAAGAGAATCAGTTTCACATAAAATAGGCCCATCTTTGTTGAATAATAGCATAGAAATGAGCTGAAATATTAATCAATCATTGTTTCAATTAAAAAAAAGGTTAATAATGTTTAAAGTTGCTGGACAACTTTCTGAAATGTTTTACGTGTTTAATTGTCAAAGATAGAGATAAAACACCTATCTAAACGGCAAAGCCACATTTCGTTGAGGTATTATTTTATTCATAAAATTATAAACCAATAAACCATAAATTGCGGCAAAGAGCCTGATTATCCTCCAATAGTGTATCCCGTCAGCAGATAACCGCCACTCCCAGACATCGTCACGTCCGGATGCGTACGGTTCGGCAGTATCTGATACTGGCGCATCCAGTTCGATATAACTCGTAGGTACGTCACGGACGCCTCTGTCTTCAGATCCACGTAACACTCGGTGAGAATCTCGCGCGACGTGCTAAAGATTACCACCGGACGACTCGATTTAACAAACGGCAGTAACGCCTTCAGAATACTGTACGGATGTTCCTTCGCCACTATAACGAGCGAATCAAACTTTTCCCGCATTATTGCGGCCGCCGCTTCGTTCTCCAGTTCCCACGTTTGCTTCTGCTTGTCAAGCTTGGCCTGTTTGGCGTCTGGTTCACCCTGCTCCGTGCCAACCGCCAACACGTCCTCTGCCTCTGTATGCTTACGCTTTCCGGATCCATTTACAGCCGCGTCTTCTGATGCAACTATTGCAGGTTCTTCGCTGTTATGTACGTTTTCGGGTGCTTCTTTCAACACAGTGTCAACACCCGTTTCGGTTTGCTTATCTTGATAGAAGTGTCTCAGCACGGAATAGATGTTCACTGACAAGCAGCGAGCCTGCTGTTCTGCCGGGAAATCCATCGCAAACAGTGCCTGCTTTTGAGCGACGTTACCAGGATGAAGATGGACTAACTTTGCGCCGGTTGTGGCGCCCATCGAGTTGAGCATCGCAGCTGGTAACAATCCATTCGTGCCCGATTCGTACAGTAGGTAATTGCCGACACTGCACACTCCACTGTACGAAATTAGCTGGGAAAGCGTATCGAAACGCACACCGAGCACTTTCTCAGGATCAAGTCTCCAGTAGATGTCTGCTAGTAATCGGATAGTAGGACGCCGGATCGTAATATACTCGAAGTATTTCTTCTCCTTCCGCTTGAGGTACTTTTCTTGCGAGTACTCCGTTTTCGTGGCGAAGCTTTTCGAGTTTTCCACCAGCTTGCCGATCACTTCCGATGATGATTTGCATTCCTCCCGCAGTTTCAGAATTTCTTCAGTCGAAAGACCCTGCGATTGTCGATCATCGACAATGTTTCGGTTGTCGTTTCCACTCTCCTTGATCAAAAGCTCCTTTAAGTTGCGTATTTCCGATGGTGTCGAAAGGGCATCTAGCGTATATACACGTTTGCCACGCTCCTGCTTCGGCACAAGATGGAACGTGGTGCAGTAGGGATTGTTTTCTGCTAACCGAAGCTCAATCTGATCTTTTCCCAAGTTCACGGTCGTGTTAAGATTGTTAAACTTCTGCAACTTCGTGTACTTTTGCCGCTGTACGATCAGATAATCGCCTACCTTAATCTTGTCACCCATTTTTTGCTGAATCTTGTGACGTACTAAAAACAAAACTGTGAATTGTAGATATCAAAAGCATAAACAAACATTATAAACAGTCAAGAGATAATAATTACCTTAGTTAAATTAACTAAAATGCAATTCCTGTTGGTGCAATGTACGACCCACATATGAGACCGCGTGTAAAAATTTGTAAACACCGTGCCCTGACAACACCGTTTGACAGCACAATATGCATACACACAAATAAAACCCCACGCGAACAGAATTTGCCGGTATGCCAACAAACGTCAACTCCAAAACGAAAGGTAAACAAAAATCAAGTAAACAACGCGAGCGGCTAGTTCACTGTGCTTAGTAAAACATCCAAAAACCATGGCCAAACATCATCCGGATCTTATTTTCTGTCGCAAACAACCGGGCGTAGGTAAGTGTGATCCGTTTCATCGATAAAAGAAAGCCATTCTAACACTTGCTTGCTTTTTCTTTCCAGCCATTGGACGCCTGTGTGAAAAGTGTGACGGAAAGTGTGTGATTTGTGATTCGTACGTACGGCCGTGTACGTTGGTTCGAATTTGCGATGAATGCAACTACGGCTCGTACCAGGGCCGTTGCGTTACCTGTGGTGGACCAGGTGTTTCCGACGCATATTATTGCAAAGAGTGTACGATACAAGAAAAAGATGTAAGTTTAATCCGTCCACGAGGCGGTGGTAAGCGTAAAAACCATCCTGGAAATGGTGATTTATCTTTTGTTTCTATTTCCGCAGCGTGACGGTTGCCCGAAAATCGTTAACCTAGGAAGTTCCAAGACAGATCTATTCTACGAACGGAAAAAATACGGGTTCAAAAGATAAATCGTAGTGTAAGGGCTAGTTGGTATTTCGCTTCGGCTTGAAAGGAGGAGTAAAATAAATAAATAAATAAACCATACTTCAACAGCGCCAGTATCAGGCGCGCAACTTTTGTGTATGTGTGAGCGTGCGTTTTTTTTCTCTCAAATACGCCCTGGACCAGCGGAATAGGAAATGTTTAAAATGGTAGCACCTTTTCCTATTGTCTAGCAAGGCTACCTTCTTATCGTCTTCCACCCGCGTGATAGCCATCGGTTTGAGTGTTTTCACTATCTATAAAGTTGTCCTTTCTTATCACAAGCGGATGATCTACAACAATGCAATTAGTTTCCGTTTAATGTGTGCTCACCGTGCAAGAGCAACAGTCGCAAACGGCAAACGAGAAAGTGCTCACCATGTAACACAGGTATTGAGGATAGTTTGTTCCCCAGCTCTTCACGACATGTTGCAAACCGGGGCCGAATTTGTGCTGTCGCCCGTTGGTGTGACGAAAATAGTGTCACTTGTGAGTGGATTATTCAAAGTTCGTAGCCAGTTGAAAGTGTTAAATGATTTAAAATGCATGTTTCATTTTGCTTCAGCTGTGCATGATCGTAGGTGGAATGATTTTCATCACCGCCGGGGACTGTGTAGAGTCGAGGGTTTGGTATGTAACATTTTAAAACGAGACCGTTAGGTGCACATTAAACGCAACACCAACTCCAACTCTATAATTCATCTACCCAGGAACATCTCGTACATCACCATCACTACCGGTAGCGCACTGCTAACGATGGTTTCGTACACGAGCTTCGCGATAAAATTTGTGCACACCGATCGGGGCCTTAAGACACAACACATCACCGTGCTAGCCATATCTTACTGTGTCTTCTTTTTCCTGCTTATCGTATCGATCATCACGATGACCCAGTGCACCCGTTCGGTGCAGATGGTACAGAAAATACCGGAGGTAAGCTTATCATTTCTCCTTCCGATACTCCTTTTTCTTTCCCAACGCAGCTGAACCGTTTCATTGTCTCCCCTGTTCGCAAGCCTCTTACGATGATTGCCGCCGTGCTGGCCGCTGTAAGTGGCACCATCCTGTTCCTCCGCTGGAGAGCGACAGTACAAACGGAAGAGCTGCAGCTTCACACACAAGAACGCGATTTATCCGACATTCGCACCACTCCACATCAGCCACGAAAATCGGTGATGGTTTAAATGCGTTTATAAATGTTAATCTCACTTCCTGTAGTTTATAACTTTATTACGATGGTAAATTTTTAAAAGATATTCACAGCGTAAACTGTGCACGTTAAGCTATATCCGAAATTCCCAAATCCTTCGCCACCGTGTACGCACAAACGGTCATCATCTGATCCTTGACCCGGTTGTAGTTGTCGATTGCGATTGGACGCGCTTGGGGCCATCCCGCCAGCTCTTTGTACACCGGGCGGACAAATTTCATGCGGAAGTTGCTGTTCGCAAAGGCCAGTATTTCGTCCATCTTGCCCATCAGCCGGGCGCGAATGTACAGGCGGACGAAGCGGAACCGCAGCTCGGCGTTCTTCGTCGTGGTGAATCCGTACGTTTCACCAAGCAGGGCGACCTTTTCCGCCGTCAGATCGACGATCGTTTTCTTCTCCAGCAGCTGGGCTAGAAATTCGATCTGCTGCACGCTGACGAGCGTTTGGTTCAGCAACGGTGAGGCTCTGATCGTATCGAGATCGTTTTCCGCCCACAGGGAAGCATGGGCAAGGCAAGCCTCCAGCATCGTGCGATCGTAGCTGATGGGTGAGACACACATTTAAACGAAATTTATCTTTATGGAAACATAATTACGATATTTAATGTAATGAAATGTCACGAATGTAGATGTGTATATATCATGAAAATCAAAGCTTAATGAAAATGGGATTAACATTTATGCATGCCAATGTATTGAATTAGCCACATGGGCAGAATAGGCAAACAAAGAACCTACCTTGGAATGACCGGTGGCATTCCCTCACCGTACAACCACCGATCCCAGTTGATACGCTCGAGCAGCACCTCGTTCTTCGGGTCCTCGCGGAACCATTCGTACAGCATCTGCTTGAAATCGTCCGTCATCACCGACTGGAACTTGAATCGGTTCAGATAGGCACGGAAAAAGGGTTCAAATTTGTCCGGCCCACCAAGCAGATCCTCCAGATAGCGCAGGAAGGTGGACCCCTTGATGTACGGCACGGTCGAGAAAGCATCGTCCGGTCCACACTCGGACAGATCGACCACCAGTTTGGTAAGCTCGGGCGTATCGGCCAGTTGCGTTTTAATCTGTAAACGAAAAGGATTTCATTAAAGTTAGCTTTTTCGATCGACCAGACCCCTTCGGTCGTCCCATTACTTACACAGTCCGACAGTTCACTCAAACCATGCAAGGCATGGAAATCTCGCGACGCATTACCGGACAGCCGGCCCACGATCTTACCCTCGACGAACACCGTGAATCCTTCGTTCAACCAGAAGTGCTCGAAGTTGCGGTTCGTCACCAGATTCCCCGTCCAACTGTGGGCGATTTCGTGTGCCACAACCGTTGCCAACGATTTGTCACCCGCCAGCAGCGTGGGCGTAACGAACGTGAGGCACGGATTTTCCATACCACCGAACGGGAAGCTCGGTGGCATGACCAGCAGATCGTACCGCTCCCACACATACGGTCCGCAGATCTCTTCCGCCTTTGCGATGAAATCGGCCGTCTGGGAGAACTCTTCCGCAGCCTCCTCAATCTGCTCCTGCTCCGCCCAAACTGCTGAACTGCGATGGAATGTACACATCGTGGGTAAATCAGGTGTTCTGGTGAACATTTTCTCCAACTTACATCGGCCCGATTGGTTTTGATACTAGCGCGCCAACTACGATGGCAAGCAGATAGCTCGGGATGGGAGTTTTCTGCCTGAACGTGGATACTCCTGGTTCGGAATCAACTTTGATTGCGCTCATAAGACCCGTCACTTCCTTCGGATGGCGTAGCTACAGGAGAAAAAAACCCATTAACGTACGAAGTAAACAAAACGTTTTTCTCGCTCACCGTTGCGTTGTAGGTGAACTTTACGGCGGGCGTATCCTGGCAGGGCAGAATGGACCGTGCGTGGATCGCCTGACACTGGCTGAACAGATACGGATGCTTCTTGCCAAACGTTTGCTCGGGTGTCAGCCACTGCAGGGCGCTCGCCTTCGGGGAAGTTTCGTAGCTGATGACCACCGTCAGATCGCCGCTCGTTTTCGTGGGCAAGTAGATGGTTAGCTTCGACCCTATGTTCTCGATCGTACCACCAATGTCCCAGTCCAGTGGGACCTCACCGGCGGACGATTTCGCCTCCACGGACGACACATTAATATCGCTGACATCCAAAAACTGTAATAAGAAGAAAACAACGTGAGAATCAACCAACTATTCAAAGCAACCCGCCAGCATCATACAATTTCAGTCAGATCCTGTTTCAGCAGCTTGAACTGCAGGGTTGCGGTACCGGAGATGGTGCTCTTATCAAAGTTAACCGTCCAATCCAGATCCACATGACGTATGATAAGCTCGTCTACGAAAATGATGGATAATGCAAAGAAAAAATGGTAACACAATATATTAAAGTGGGCTCTAGATAAGCAGACAATCGACATTCTCAATGGCTGACTTGGTAGCCATCTCTCGCTCTCGTCGACACTACTTACGTGCGTTCGCGTACGAACTAGGATCCAGAGGGCTCAACCGCATCGTGGTAACAGGCCTGTAGGATAGAGTAAGCAGTAAAACTACAACGCCAACTGTGAGAATTATCGGGGTTAGCCGGTTTAGGAATTTGTACATGATTGTTTGCTAATGTATGGTAATGTATGCTAATCGGTGTATGGAAGGTTAAATTGCATTGCAGTGCAAGATGAGATCACGAAATAACACAAAAAAGGTAATACACGTAGCCAATGATGAGGCAAGTTGACTGACAGGCGGAGAAAATGTTTCGGTCTGCATTCTACTTCTGCCGGAAGTTTTCGTATTGTTTTTCTTCAAACACCGGTAGAATTCGGACTGGAACATGTAAGGAGTTAAAATAAAAGAACATATCACACTAACCTAATTTTAACGTTAACTTTAACTTGCTATATCTCTTGCCGTACAAAAACCGACGCGACTGGCACGAAAACCAACTGTTGAGTGCAGGGATTTAATAAAAGTTGCAAATTGTAAATACCATGGCAACGACAAGTGATGCACCCTTCGGGGAAAACGCTCGTTACGGGAACGATCGTTCGTAGTTTCATTCTATTGTCATATAATTTGGTATTTACACAACATAAAGTGAAAAGAGTATTTACGCTTAAAATACCTGGGGTTTTTTAACAAAAATTTATTAATCAGTTTGGAATTTAACTTTAAAATAAAAATTATCTTTTTGGTTCAACCACGAACGACTATCGTCACGATTTTTCGATACATGACATTACTTTGACAGCAATGACAGCGGTAAGATGTCAACAAAGGGCTAATTAGGTTTGTTTTGATTCGACGGCACATGCTGGAGAATTGCGCTTTCTGTGATTCGTTTTGCGCAATTTTACCATCGAAATTCAGTCTATTTGGCTTGCGGTATCGCTAAGCAATTCGCTGAGTAAACGGCCATTACGTACACAATGTCCATTACGCAGAGAGTACAGGTAACTTCCATAGTTTATGTGCCGTGCAGGTTAAAGTGCCGGCGTTGTTATGAAATCAATGATTATCGTCTTTTTAGCAATGGGCCACATTCGCCAGAACATGGCACATATTCGACTGCACCTGGCAAAATCCTTTCGAGGCAGCTTCGTTGATCCGAAAACACCTCATGGGCTTACATAAACCAATTTATCATCCGATGAGTGAGTAACTTGTGCCGGTTGTGACAGGGCTCCTTTTTTCACGTAACACCTATCCGATTCCCACGCAGATGACTGCGGTGATCACGTAGTGGTAATCAACACCGCCGAAATCGCACTCCCCGGTGACGAATGGAAAAAGCGTGCTTACTTTCATCACACGGGTTATGCGGGAGGAGCTAGCTGGACTCTGGCTTGGCAGCTGCACGAAAAAGACCCAACGATGGTAAGGCTAGGCGATGTAAACGAAAGCTAAAAACATTCTCACAATTGCTTCACTCTTGGACCACCACCACAGATCATGAAGAAAGCCGTCTATCGCGCGATGAAGGGTAACATACAGAGGCGTCACACGATGCAACGACTGCATCTGTACAAGGATGGCGAAGTGCCGAAGGAGATTCTCGAGAATGTAACCAACCAAATACGCCAACCCCGATACGTTCCGAAACGGTTGGATCATATCGATCCGGAACAGGTTCGTAATTTCCCGAAGATTATGGACTACCCGAAGGATTACATTCTCCGATAAGTGCGCTCACGTTGTTCGTGGTCGACTTTTACATTAGTGTAACGCAAGGATAGCAATAAATAACACACAAAGCTAGATGAACAACAAATTATTCCTGAGTTTATTTCATAACTTTGTACTTTTCATTCTGACTGTGCAGCTCGAGTGAAACAGCCAATTTGCTTCACTCTTCTCACGACTGCTTGCAAATCTTCAGAAACCCAAGTCCCGGTGTGGGTTTGCTCGAGTCTCGTCATGTGGCATAGCGATGCACGAGAAGAAACAATGGAGCAAATTCGAACCAGAGTCACAAAATCTCACCAGTCTACATGGCATATCTAGCCTGCACGTGCTGTAGGCCTATTTCAGCGCCTTCAGGACATCTTCGAGAAGGCTCTTTGCCTCCGGGAACTTATCCTTCCGCGGCGGTCCCCTCTTCAGCCCGGACCAAACCAGCACCTTCTGCTCGTCGTCCTTCGACTTGGCGATGGAAATTTCGAACGCTCCACGCCTTGGTGCTCCACCCTCGTTCAACACGAGCTGGAACTTGTGTTCCGGCGCAAGTCCGCACAGTTCCGAGTGGACCTCGGCGGCCTTGCGCTTGAACACGGATCATGATTTGCAGTGTTCGATGAAAACGTAAGCTCCTGGACCGTCCTTGACATCTTCCGGGGTGCCATCAACGGGTGCTGCTAAAGCTTCGGGTTTTGCCTTTTTCGCCGTTGTCTAGAATTAAAAAAAATCTTGTCGTAATGTTCAATTTCATAGCATACTGAATTCGTTTGAATTTACCTCGGTAGACTTCGTTGCGGCCGCACGTTTGCGACGAGGAGCCATCGCTAAGTTGTTGTAGGTTTCACCACACTCTCGTTCCGATAACTACGTCGTAGAATTGCTGCTTATGCTATGCGTGCTGCTTATGCTTTTTTATGCTTTGCCGCGCGCGCTACCGTAACCTTCACCGTTGGTTTTCTTCTTCGTCTTCGCTGTGGTGATGCTTCTAGAGCCGTTGACAGTTTGATGAAATCGAAAATGGCGCGCAACCAAAACCGGCTGCTTCACATTCAAACGAAAAAAAATCGATGGAAGTATTTGAGCTGAAATTGTCGTTAGCATATTGTGAGTAATATAGTACAGTTTAATTCCTCGAAATGTTGTGTAGTTTAAGGATATTCGATATGCCTTTTTTCTTATTACACCATTCTACCATCCGCACATCGAGTATATTTTAATTCCTTTAATCCCAAAGCGATACATGATGTAATTGCAGGGGCTTGCTTGGCATGTATAATCTGGTCACGAATATTTATGACATCTGTGAGTATAAGGGCAAAGACAACGGCAATAAAGATGTTGTCATCGCTGTTAAACAGGTGCTTACCTGTTACCGTGCATGATCCGTAGATAATGATAAGTATAGGTCCAAAGAGAAGGTGGGTGCTACTATTCGAGGTAACACATTTTAAATTTTGGAAAAAATACATTTACGATTATACATGCATTTCAAAGAAAAATTTGAACGAAAGGGTATTTTATTCGAATATGTGAGTACTCAAAAAAAGAACAAACAATGCTGGATGCAAGTAAAAAATCAACTATTTTATTCGTTATGATAGAATGAAAATTGTGGTATACATATTACTGTTTCTGATGGTGCAGCTTTTGGAGTTTTACAAAAAATGATTTGTCGTTCGTCACACTCTTATTACAACAAACTAGACAAACCTAGAATAGGCATACGAACACGTTGTACATTATAGTTCCTGTGTTGGCATCTGGCTCACTGTTTACTTAAATGTACGGGGCGCGTGCATTCTAAGGGCTTTTACGCGGATTAAATTAATAAATACCTAGTAAGAGATGACATACAAATACTACTTGCTACTACTTGCTGAGTGCGCTTGTATTCATTGCTGTTTCTTATGACCATGTCCCGAAGCAGACGAATAGCTGTGATATCCAGTCTTATAGTAGGCTTGAAGGATGTCTTCCTTTTTCACTCTTGCTCTGTCTATCTCTCGATGGGTTTTTCGTTCACAGAAAATGATTACTGAATTACTTGTATGTTTCCGTAACAGCTGCTACGACGCAAAGCATACAGTCAATCACAAAATTGAGCGTACACTTATGATGAACTGAAATGATTCCCTGTTTCGAAGGGAAATCATGTTTTTAAGTAAAATTTTTTTATGTAGTTTATTAAATTAGTCTTTTGCGCAAATAATGAGCTGAGCAGAATGTGCAAAAAAAATGTGTATAATTTTTAAC